>OX451740.1:436189182-436771344 GCA_948472305.1 Vicia faba | reverse complement strand
TTTAGAGATGTTTTCTTGAGTTCAGGGGGTAGGCTATGAAAAGGGAAGGTGTTAGCACCATTTTCATCCGTAGTTATCTACGGGCTCTTAGTTGCTTGCTAGATCACTTGCTTTTGTTTGAAAATGTGCTTGTGGTGTGAGTTTGAAAATATTTTGAAAACGTCTTTGTAATGATTCCCGTCTCTATAAGAATGCGTACAAAGTGTTGATTTTGAAAATAGTTCAAAAAGATGTTTGTGGAAGATGTTTTTTGAAAGTAATTTTGAAAAATGCCTTTGTAATGATTCCTGTCTCTATAAGAATGCGTACAAAGAGCTTTGTCTTTTAAAAATGTTTCAATTGAAAGTGTTGGTGGAAAAATGTTTTTTTAGTTTGTGAGCAAACAAGCAACTATGGGCATCCTACCTACTCAAAAGGTCTAATGTTTTTTTTATCCTTCTTTAGATGTTGCTATCTTACCATTGATTTGGTAAGAAGTCCCATCGTTGGATGTGAAGGGACGGGCGTGGGTCGTTTGTATTCATAGAAGGCAATCTATGAGACGTTTTAGCAATTGTCGTATAGGGACTAGATCGTTTATCGAAGTCAACATCGAGGGACTACGATCTTTTATCGAGGGTATTTGCTAAAACATCCATATTCGAGAGACATGGCTATTTTCCGAGGCAACAAGTGAGATTACCTTAGAGGTGCATGTGTGCAAAGTGTGTTTGATTGCATGCATTTAGTCTTTTGATTAGGATTGTCTACTTGTTGATTTTATCTTGCCATATATCCTAATTACTAACATTTGTATAAAGCAATAAAAATGCAGAAAATAAATATCCTACACTATTACAACCATATTGAATAGCAAGGAAATGTAAAGACAAAACAAAATAAAAGAAGGAAAAATAGTTTTTTCGATCCAGGCAGAATGCACCCTTCGATTCTTCTATTCCCTGCCTCTTTCGATTTGGGTCTGGAAGTTAGGAGGAGATGTGCTCTTCGATTCTGCCTCTTTGCTTTCTTCGATTGCAGGAATGTTAGTGTGAGCAAGTAACCTTCGATTCACCCTTCTTGCTGCTTCTTTTGATTGGGGTCTGGAAGTCAGTGTGGACACCCTTCGTTTCTCCCTTCTTGCTTATTCGTTTGGACTATGAAGTAATATGGGCCTGCAAAACAGCATGAGTGCGTATCCTCTGTTCACACTCTCTTTGTCTTTCGTTTGGGACTGTGAAACAGCAAAGGGGCGAAGCCTGAGGCTTCGTTTCACACGAAACTTCTTCTTTCGTTTGGGATCTATACAAGTTAGTTCTACCATATATTTGGACAAGAAAAACAAACGAAAGGGCATAAACGAAAAGTAAACAAATGTCATGTACATGCTTGAAACGAAATAGTTAAGGTCAGGGGACTTACCTTGCTTCTGAAGTTGGTGCTTCTGGACCTTGAGTGATTGGACTGGATGCTCCTGGATTCGAAGGAAAGAAACAAGTGTGGTGTTTCTTTGACTGGATTCGAAGGTCAAGAAGAGTGGGGTTGTGTTTGTTGTTTCTGGATTCGAAGGAAAAAGAAACAAGTGTAGTGTTTCTTCTTGATGGATTCGAAGGAAAGAACAAAGTATGGGGTTGCTCCTGGATTCGAAAGGAAAAAGAAACATGTGTTGTGTTTCTAGTGTTGGATTCGAAAGGAACAGAAACAAAGGGTGTGGTCTTTTGATTCTGGGTTTAAGAATGTGTTAAGTGTTTGATGATTTTCACACAGTCAACGTTTCTCCAGCTATCAAAGCCTTCTGAATGTGTTGTCCATCCCCCCTTTAGATGTGTTGTGAGACATCTTATTTATAGATAAAGTTGGCTAAGGTTTAGGAGGGAAAACAAAAGAATTTGAACAAATTGGGTATACTATTTTTGTAGCTTTCGAGGTGCAGTCTTGTATTCCATTTTGGTGCAAGAATAGGGGCAGTATTGCAAGACTGCTATGCAGCAGTTTTAGAGCGTTGTGGCCAATATAGCAGGCTTGGACTTGCAGCACATAGGACTCTGGTCAACAAGCCTTCGACCAAACTTCTTCTTCAGACAACAATATTTGATTTCAAACAATATGTGTCCTTCGAATGGGCCATTTGCAATTCTTCGAATGGGCCACCAATATTTGTCTTTCGAATAGGCCTTTTGTATGTTCCTTCGAATGTGCCGGTTGTGAGTGTCATAGCGCAAAACTGTGTGTGTCGAAACAAACTGTTTCCAAGGGAGATACTTCCAGTCGAAGCTAGGGTAAAAGTAGCCAATGCTTTGTGGGTGCCATTGCCTTGTGAATGCTAGCCATGGGGAAACTTTTGCCTTGTGCATACTGGCCTGAAGGAAGTCCTGGCTTTTATGAATCGAAGGAATCATGCAAGGGGAAAATGGTTTCTAAATCGAAGGAAAGCTGCAGGAGGCTATTGCCTTCTGAATCGAAGGACACTTTCAGAAGGTCATTTCCCTATGAATCGAAAAGGGACCAACATTGAGCCACTAACTTCTGACTCGAAGGGAGCTTTCAGAAGGCCCTTTCCTTCTGAATCGAAGGTTGCTGGTATGGAGTCATTAATCTTTTGAATCCAAGGACACCAACAGGAGGCCTTTGTCTTCTGAATTGAAGGAAGGCTAGACGTCCAATCGAAGGATGAATCAAGCTTGCTCGAAGGAGGCCTAGACGCCCAATATAAGCTAGAATGAATCGAAGGAAGCTTGCTTTTCTTCAAAAAATCATTTTTATCTGCTTTGCCCTTTTTGTCTACTTTATACTTGCGCAAGCTTGAGCTTTTGAAAATACTTGATAAAAGAGAGAGCAAATTTTGGGGTACAACAGCTGCTCCCGTTCAATCTTCTTAAACTTGAAGAGTTAGATTGCCGAGTCCGCCATTAGTGACTTGAAGGTGGTAGATGATTGAACACTAGAGTGCCCAGAAATTTTCACTCGATGATGTGGTGGTTGATTGTGTAGGGAATGAGCTTAAAGATGTTATCCAAAGGTGATTGTTGACAGAAATTGGAAAAAGTATCAGAATAAATCTATGTTCGATTTATACTGAAACAATAGATGTAGTGGGATGAGTATCAAAATAATATCCATAAATAGATCGTATCTGATTCTCTTTTGAAAGATGTATTGAATGAGAGTCAGAATGACATCCGCATCTGGATCGTATCTGGACTGTATTTGAGAAATGTGTTGAATGAGTGTCAGAATGACATTCGTATCTGGATCGTATCTGGATTGTATTTGAAAGAATATGGAATAAGTATCAGAATGACATCCGTATCTGGATCGTATCCGAACCGTTTCTAGGAGAAAAATCTAGAATAAGTATCAGAATAATATTTGTCTCTGGATCGTATTTGGATTGTATTTGAGAAATGTGCTGAATGAGTGTCAGAATGACACCCGTATCTGGATCGTATCTGGACTGTATTTGAAAGAATCTGGAATAAGTATTAGAATGACATCTGTATCTAGATCGTATCTGAATCATTTCTGGAATAAGTATCATAATAATATTCGTCTCTAGATCGTATCTGGACTGTATTTGAGAAATATGTTGAATGAGTGTCAGAATGACATCCGTATCTGGATTGTATCTGGACTGTACTTGAGAAATATGCTGAATGAGTGTCAGAATGACATCCGTATCTGGATCGTATCTGGACTGTATTTGAAAGAATCTGGAATAAGTATCAGAATGACATTCGTATCTGGATCGTATCTGAACCGTTTTTAGGAGAAAAATCTGGAATAAGTATCAGAATAATATCCGTCTCTGGATCGTATCTGAACTGTTTCTGGGAGAAGTCTGGAGTAAGTATCATAATATCGTCCGTATCTGGATTGCATCTGAACTGTTTCTAGAAGAGAGTATGGAGTAAGTATCAGAATGTCAGACGTATCTGAACTGTTTCTAGAAGAGAGTCTGGAGTAAGTATCAGAATGTCAGCCGTATACGGATCGCATCTGAACTGTTTCTAGAGGAGAATCTGGAGTAAGTATCTGAATGTCAGCTGTATCAGGATCGCATCTGAACTGTTTCTAGAAGAGAATCTAGAGTAAGTATCAGAATATCAGTCGTATCTGGATCGCATCTGAACTATTTCTAGAATAAAATCTGGAGTAAGTATCAGAATGTCAGCCGTATCTGGATCGCATCTGAACTGTTTCTAGAAGAGAATCTGGAGTAAGTATCAGAATGTCAGCTGTATCTGGATCGCATCTGAATTGTTTCTAGAAGAGAATCTGGAGTAAGTATCAAAATGTCATCCGTATCTAGATCGCATATGAACTGTTTCTAGAAGAGAATCTGGAGTTAGTATCAGAATGTCAGCCGTATCTGGATCGCATCTGAATTGTTTCTAGAAGAGAATCTGAAGTAAGTATCAGAATGTTAGCTGTATCTGGATCACATCTGAACTATTTCTATAAGAGAATCTGAGAAGGAGCCCGTGTAGGATTGCTTCAGCTGGTCGTGTAGATAATTGTCTTAGCTTGTTTAAGGAATTAATCTACAATCAGTTGTCCTCAGATAGTTGTCCTGTCTTGTTTCAGGTATTAATCTGGAACTTGTTTTTTGTTGGTCGTAGAGGTAGTTGCCCTCGCTGGTTTCAAGGATTAATCTCTGACTTTTTGAAAATTGTTGATGATAGCTATCTGTTGATTGATCTTTCCTGAAAAGGTAAAGAGTTAGTTGCATGCAATGTCATGAGGCATGAAATACATTGCGTAATGATGTTCTTAAGATAAATGAGATTGTGCTATATGCGTTTCGTGTGCATATGCTATGACGCATGAAATGTGAAAATGCTATTGAAGTGTATTTTTTGTCTGGGAAGATAAATCCTGGACAAATGCTGAGGAGTTTTGGGAAGCTGAATCCCGTACGGCCGTTGGGGATGAAGAGTATGCACACCTTCATACCTTATTTTAGAATGTTTCCGCTGAGGATTCCTATTTTGTTGTTTGAGGAGAACTCCTTTTATGCAATGATGAAAAAAAATGAAACAGAAATGAAAAGATGAAAACTGAAATTTATATAGATAATTTTGGAATATTACAACACAGGTTTTTGAGAGCTTGTCTCTCCAAAATTCAAATTCTTCCTAATTTTTCTGAATGCTTTCTTAATTCTAGTTTGTTTCTATTTATGCATTTAACATCTGTTTCTAATTGGCACAATTAATCTGAAGGATTGTGACCCTTAGATTTGATGCTATTTGGTTCCAAGAATTGCATCCTTTCAGTTGGATGTGTTTGTTCACCAAGGGTCACGTCCCCTGATTTGCATCTCTTGACCCTACACTCTTTGAACATCGCTGCCTGCGGGTGTAAAACTTGGTGATGGGTGACCTAGACTTATCAAAAGCACACAACATTTACTTTCGTGTACCTACTGTAGAAGGAATTCTACATTTTTAGTTATTATTGTGTTTGAAATCCACATCATAGTTGGCATTTTCATCTATTCTTGTTAGTATTCCTAATTCACAAGTGTGTTTGGCTCAAGTAAATCTGTTAGCAGTAGGCCTCCTATTGCGAGGATCTATGTTCGAAGAAAGCCCAATAATACAAGTACGTGTGTGAGAGTGGATTATTAGAGATATAAGAATAGTTATGTTATATATCCTGTAGAAAAAGGGAATTAGACACAAAGTCTAATTCCATCCCTAACCCCTATTCCTACTGTATAAATGTAACAGAATGATGTAACAGAATCATAACTGAATAATAACAACTTTCTCTTTTCTTCTCTCTCTCTCTCTTCCCTTTCTCTTCCTTTCAGTCTTGCTTCTCTGTTTCTAACATGGTATCCAGAGCTCATCTCTGATCCTTGGCGCTCATGTCTTCTCCATCACCGCCGTCCATCGCAAGCGGTGGCAGCACCGCCGCTGCTAGCTCCACCTTCAAACAGAAAATTTCAGTCAAGCTTGATGAGAACAACTATCGACAGTGGAAACAACAGGTTGAAGGAGTTCTTCGTGGCACGAAAATGGTGCGGTTTGTCGTCTCACCGCAGATACCGGAACGATACCTCACTGTTGCCGATCGTGACACCGGAAGTGAGAACCCTAGCTTCGTCACATGGGAAGAACAGGATGCGTTGTTGTGCACGTGGTTGTTATCCACGATCTCAGACTCGCTTCTCTCTCGATTCGTTCTCCTTCGTCACTCGTGGCAAGTCTGGGAAGAAATTCATGCTTTCTGCCATACGCAAATGAAGACTCGGTCTCGCCAACTCAGATCGGAACTTCGATCTCTCTCGAAAGGTACTAGAACCATTTCTGATTTTCTTGCTCGAATTCGCACCATTGTCGATACTTTAATGTCGATTGGTGATCCAGTCCTTCATCGTGATCAAATTGAACTGATTCTTGAGGCGTTACCATCGGAATTTGACTCAGTTGTTGCTGCTGTTAACTCCAAGACTGATTTCATTTCAATTGATGAATTAGAACCGCTTCTCCTCACTCAAGAAGCCAGAATTGAGAAATCCAAGAAAGAAGTTGTTGAGACTGTCTCTGTGAACCTCACTCAAGGTAATATGCCAAGTTCCAATCTCAGTCCCCAAGATTCTGATATCCCTGACACCAGTGGTGGAAACTTCCAAAGCTTTGGTCGTGGCAGCTATTCTCGTGGCAAAAACAATAGAGGAGGAAGATTCAGAGGACGTGGTGGCCGCAACGGCTATAGAAACTCTGTGCAATGTCAGATATGCTATAAACCAGGTCATGATGCTAGCTATTGCTATTACAGACACTCTCAAGACACTTATGGTGTCTATCCTCCTTATAGTGCTCCTGCTTCCTTTGGAAATTTCAGCTTAAGTCAACCAAATGTGTGGACTCAACCTGGTTTTAGGGCTCCAGGTTCTTCAGCTGTGAATCAAGCTAGATCTGTGGCGCCTGTCTTGGCATCTCAGTACTCTGGTACAAGGCCTCAGGCACTGATTGCTGGCACTGACTACTCTCCCTTCTACAACCAGGCGTGGTATCCTGACTCCGGAGCTTCACATCATGTGACTCCAGATGCTACAAATCTTGCTGATTCTGTATCCTTGCCTGGTAATGATCAGGTTCACATTGGCAATGGCCAAGGTCTGTCCATAACTTCTCTTGGCTCTATGAATTTCTCTTCAAATTTATGCCCTAACACTTCTTTGAAACTAAATAATCTTCTTCTTGTTCCTTCCATTACTAAAAATTTGCTGAGTGTGAGTCAATTTGCCAAAGATAATGCTGTATTCTTTGAGTTCCATGCTAATGCCTGTTTTGTAAAATGTCAGGATACTTCTAAAGTGCTTTTGAGTGGTTCCCTTGGGAGTGATGGTCTTTATAAGTTCGACTGCACTCCTCCTCCTATTTCCTCTCAAGTCCTCAGTGTTGTTTGCAAGACATCTTGCCCTCAACATCCTTCTTTACAGTCTACCTCTGTGTTCAATTCCAGCTGTAATAATAGGAACTTAGATTTTGTTTCCAGTCTGTACAAACTGTGGCACCACAAGTTGGGTCACCCTCATCCTGAGGTTCTTAAACAAGTTCTAAAATTGTGTAATATTTCCATTCCTAATAAACAGTTTTCTGATTTCTGTAATGCTTGTTGTTTGGGTAAAGTACATAGGTTACCATCTACTTCATCTAAATCTGTTTACTCCAAACCCCTTGAACTTGTGTTCTGTGACTTGTGGGGGCCCTCACCAGTTCCCTCCATCTCTGGCTATTCATACTTTCTCACCTGTGTTGATGCTTACAGTCGTTACACCTGGATTTATCCTCTAAAATTAAAATCTGCCACACTTGCCACCTTTATTCAGTTTAAAGCTCTTGTTGAACTACAACTTAACTTCAAAATCAAATCTGTGCAAACTGATGGTGGAGGTGAATTCAAACCTTTGACACACTTTTTAACCATGCATGGCATAACTCACAGAGTCACATGTCCACATACTCATCACCAAAATGGCTCTGTGGAACGTAAACACAGACATGTTGTGGAGACAGGTCTTACTCTTCTTGCTCAGGCTAACCTACCCTTAAAATTCTGGGACCATGCTTTCCTCACTGCTACCTATCTCATAAACAGGCTTCCCTCCCCTTCCCTACATAATAAATCACCCTTTTTCTTGCTGTATTTTCAATTTCCTGACAACAAATTCTTAAAGACCTTTGGCTGCTCCTGCTTTCCTCATCTCAGACCCTATAATTCTCACAAACTTGTTATGCATTCTAAGGAGTGCCTATTTCTTGGATATTCTCCATCCCACAAAGGCTATAAATGTCTTGATCCTACTGGAAGAATATTTGTGTCTAAGGATGTTATATTCAATGAGCACAGGTTCCCTTACACTTCTCTATTTCCTGACTCACCATCTACATCTGTTTCAAAATCCTCCTCTACTCCCTTTTCTGGACCTTCATCTGGCCACCCTATTCCCCTTACCTCTGTTGGTCCTCACTCACACTTCCAGTCACCTACTAATTCCCCTGGTTTTTCTAACAGGCAACCTTCTTTAAGCAGCATCAATTCTGATCCTGGCTCACCTGTTTCTCCCTCCCAGTCTGCTTCTACTTCTTCACATTCTGTTCATCCTGAGACATCTTCAGCTGATTCCTCAGCTGTGCCTCCTCAAGTTGATATTGAGTCCTCCCCAGTAGGCATTAGCAACAACACAATCTCTTCTCCATTCACTGAACACTCCTCCCCTGCTACCTCTGTTCATCCTCTTAACACTCATCCCATGGTCACTAGAGCCAAGAATGGCATTGTTCAACCTAAGCTGCACCCCACTCTCCTTCTCACTCAATTGGAACCAATCTCACATAAACAAGCTTTATCCATTCCTGAGTGGCAAACTGCTATGCAAGCTGAGTATGAAGCATTACTTAAGAACCACACTTGGTCTCTAGTTCCTGCTCCTGATCACAGAAAACCTATTGGCTGCAAGTGGGTTTTTAGGGTGAAGGAAAATGCAGATGGGACAATTAACAAATATAAAGCAAGATTAGTTGCTAAGGGTTTCCATCAAGTTGAAGGATTTGACTACACTAAAACTTTTTCACCAGTTGTGAAACCTATCACAGTGAGGACTGTTTTAACGCTTGCCATATCTAAAGGATGGATCTTACAGCAAATTGATGTCAACAATGCTTTTCTAAATGGAGTGCTCAATGAAGAGGTTTATATGGTTCAACCACCAGGCTTTGAAAAGGGTGAACCTGGTCTTGTCTGCAAGCTTCATAAAGCCCTCTATGGCCTTAAACAGGCTCCTAGGGCCTGGTTTGATAAGCTCAAAGGGTCTCTTCTCCAACTGGGTTTTACTGCCAGCAGGTGTGATCCCTCCTTGTTCATGATGCTCACACCATCCTGCTACACCTTAGTGTTGGTATATGTTGATGACATTATCATCACTGGCTCTTCCTCTTCTTTCATCAAGCAGTTGGTCACTAGACTCAACCTTGCCTTTTCTCTCAAAGACTTGGGCACGCTTGATTATTTTTTGGGCATAGAGGTATCTCATCTTCCCAATGGTTCTCTTCTGCTTTCTCAAAGCAAGTATGTCAGGGATCTGCTTCACAGAGCCAACATGGCTTCTGCCAAAGGAATTGCTTCCCCTATGGCCTCAAGCACCAAACTATCCAAAGTGGGCTCTGCTCTTGTTGCTGATTCCACCCACTTCAGATCTATAGTGGGAGCCCTACAGTATGCTACTGTCACACGGCCTGAGATTTCCTTTGCTGTCAACAAAGTGTGCCAATTTCTCTCAAACCCTCTTGAGGATCATTGGAAAGCTGTTAAGCGCATTCTCCGGTATCTCCAAGGGACAGTTTCACATGGTCTTCTTCTCTCACCTGCTAACCTCACTTTGCCTATCACTATCACAGGCCTATGTGATGCAGACTGGGCATCTGATCCTGACGATAGAAGGTCTACCTCTGGGGCTTGCATCTTCCTAGGACCGAATCTTGTTACTTGGTGGGCAAAGAAGCAAACACTTGTGGCCAGATCCAGTGCTGAGGCAGAATACAGAAGTCTGGCCTTAGTCACAGCAGAGATTCTCTGGCTTCAGTCTCTTCTGCAGGAACTTCAGATCACCCATCAGACTCCCAAGATACTATGTGACAATCTCAGCGCTGTATCTCTAGCTCACAACCCTGTTCTGCACTCAAGAACCAAGCATATGGAACTTGACATTTTCTTTGTTCGGGAGAAAGTGATTGGCAAGAACCTCATTGTTTCTCACATTTCTGCAGTAGATCAGTGGGCTGATGTGCTAACCAAGCCTCTCTCCACCAACAGATTCTTATTTCTTAAATCCAAACTTAGAGTTGTTGACAAGCTCAAACTTGATCAACCACCCTAAGTTTGAGAGGGGAGTATTAGAGATATTAGAATAGTTCTGTTATATATCCTGTAGAAAAAGGGAATTAGACACAAAGTCTAATTCCATCCCTAACCCCTATTCCTACTGTATAAATGTAACAGAATGATGTAACAGAATCATAACTGAATAATAACAACTTTCTCTTTTCTTCTCTCTCTCTCTCTTCCCTTTCTCTTCCTTTCACTCTTGCTTCTCTGTTTCTAACATGGATGTATTATTATAAATAGTAGCTAGAAAATAAGTAGAAACTGAATATTCAGCTTTTGGCCAGAACTAACTGCTACTGCATTCCCTTTGTAACTTTAGATTCATTTCAACATTTGTTTCATGACCATTTCTTCAATATTATTTACACATTCTCTTTAATTTAAGTCCAAGCTCTAACACTAGTATCAGAGCTGGTTTTGGATGCCTCTAAAAGGACTACTTATGGATGGACTAAGTAAATCATCGTTAAGTGCAGTCGGCGAGTCATTGGCACTCAGGAATATGGTAGGAACTTGGGTATTAGGGAGTGCTCAAGCCTGACATCAAACAATATGAGACGTTTATGTGAACTATTTAAGTGGCTATGGTATACTTAGCCTTTCATACTAAAGTTAGTTACTATTGATTTTTCAAGAACCAGGTTAACAAAACTTGAATAACTTTGGCGAGAAGCAATGATTGAAGAAATTACAATTTTGTGCTTGAACTAAACGAGGATCCGACGTTCACCCTCTCCATCGATCCTTAATATTCTTTGAACGACAAAGAAGGCTCTCGTATAGTTGGTACTTTTCACGAGGACCCGATGTAACCCAGCCACCAGGATAACTACAAAATCAAGTATTTGGTTCTATTATTTTAAGCCTCATAAAATATCGGTTTCGTTACTTCTACAATGAATGTTTGATTAATCATACCAACTGGATAATCATATTTTGATCATCTTAATTTCCACTACTTTCGTCGCCTCTCTCTCGCTGCCACTGTTACTTCCATCGCCTCTCTTACAAGAGGGAATTTGATCCTATATTGGGAATCGAGGAGCGAGATGAACCTGTGTGTTCATATTGATACCACATGTATGTTGAGTCGGTGTTGAGTACATTTGCATAAGTGTCGCATTTGTATTGTTTATTGTGGATGTGTTGTTTAGATGAGAATACTTAATATGTTGATTTGATTTGATTAGCGTGTGTAATTGTTGTTATGCGATATTCTATCTCTGCTTGCTTTCATCCTTAATTTTAGAAGTATATTCTCACCCCGTGTTCAGTTTCATCGATAATCCATCTTTCACCGTAACATCTGCAAAATTTGGGTTCTTACACTTATTTCACAATCCTCCCCACTGCCCTTTCTTTCCATCTTTCCTAATGATGGCTATTACAGATTCAACTTGATAGCCTAAAAAGGATACTAAGACTTCACATAGTTTTTTCTTTAAATAACAAATACTGCAAAATAAATTTCAGGAACCAAAGTTTTATAAACTATTATAGGATTTCAAATTTTAAAAAGAATCAATGAATATAACTAACCATAGGGATAAAACAACAAATTTAATTACACTTTTGAAGTTTTGACTGTACTTTGTACATCACAACATGTGAAACATTAGTTGAATTAACTTTCTCTGAAGTTAATATATATAACTATACCTATATAAAAAAAAGAAGGAAAAAAATCAATTAAATTTGCTCACTCTTGCTTATGAGATCTAAAATTGCATTTGCTTTTCTCTGTGCTCTATTTGTACCACTTTCTTTAATCTCAATTAAATGCTCATAAACTCCAAACTGAAGTGCTGCCAATGTAAAAGAAGAATTACTTGTACACAACTCAAGAAGTACAGAAGCTGCACATTCCTTATTCTTAGGAGTCCCTTCTCTAGTAAACTCAACAAGAGTTTCAATGAAAGGTAACTGTCCAATCGCTTGTCTCCCTTCATAATTCAACACAAGTAGTAATAAAATAGATAGTGCTTCATCCACCATTCCCAAATTTTTGTCCTTTAACAATTCAAGTAAAGGTGTCACAATTCCAGCTCTTATAGCTCTATCTTTATTTGCATGGTTCAATGATAAGCTAAAAAGTGCTGTAGCTGCATCTTTTTTTCCTCTAACTGTTCCACTTTGTAGTAACTTTACCAAAGGTTGAATCCCATTTGACATTCCAACAAGCTCTTTGTTTTCATCAATCATTGATAAGCTGAATAAAGCGGCTGCTGAGTTTTCTTTAGCTACAATACTTCCATTTTGCAGAACTTCTATTATAGCTGGAATAGCACCTTCTTTGGATATGAGTTTTTTGTTACCTTCATCAATTGACAGATTCAAAAGTGCTGTAACAGCATGTTCCTTTATTTTTGAATCTGGATAGGATAGTAATTGCACTAATGGCGGTATTCCTCCATGCTCGGCAACTAAAATTCTGTTCTCTGAATTTTCTTTCGATAACAAGCGTATTCTCTCGACCGCCTTTCTTTGATGTTCTAAGTTGATTGACCATAGACTTTCAACCAAAGATGGAATTGCGTCTTGGTTTCCAGTCGAAGTTGTTTCTTGACAGGAAGTGCAGATTTTTGGAAGTTTGAAGTTGTGTTTCTCACACCATTCAGCAATTAAGTTTTTTAAGGCACAGTTTGGTGCTAATTGGAGATGTTCCAGTGGTTGCCTTGTCTTTGGGCAAGACTTGTGATTGGATTTGAACCACTTCTCTATGCTTTCCCTTTCATATGTCTTTGACGGAAACAAACACACAATCACAAGAAAATGAGTAAAATTAGTTTTGTTAGCATCATATATATATATAGAGAGAGAAAAGAACCTATGTTTTATTATGCTGTAAAAAAATAGGATCCAGATTCTCTTGAATGAAAAATCCACAAATCTAGATCCTCTAGGGTTGTGAATGGTGCTGCAGCTATAAGAACCTATGAAACACAGACACGGACACCGGACAAGGACACACCTTTTTTCCGAGATGTTAGTGCTATATAGATAAGAACTGTGTCTGCAGTTAGTAAATATCGACCATTGGATAAAGATTGAACAAATCATATTTATACTTCACCAAATCAAATTTAAATCACAAATTCATAATATGACTGTACAATATTTATGCAACAGTCGATATCTATACATTGATTTTATGGTGACAAGTGTAATTCTCAACTGCAACAAATCCATTTCTATGGACATGACTAGTATCTTTTCACTTTTTGAATGTTAGTAAGAGTCTCATATTATCTGAGATAAGATCTAAAAATGAGTTTATAAGTGGGACAGTTTTCACCTTACACACCGATTTTGTAAGGATTGAGTGAGGATTGCTCCTACTTATAAACTTATTTTTGGGTCTTATTTCAGTTTGACTCTTAAATCTTCTCGGCCCGACATGTGGGAAAAAATAAATTTCTTTTGAAGAGCTGTGTGATTACCTGTCCACTTGCAATAATAACAGGATCTGTCATGATTTCAAGTGTTATTGGACAAAGAAACTCATGAGGGATGACCAAAGAAGTGCTTCTTCCAAACCTCTTATTAGGCATGGCAGGATCATCATCTATAACAACACCAGTTTCTTCCATACCTGCAATCCTTTTGAATTTGTTAAGAAGGCCAATTATTTTCTGTGTGCTCTCTTCTTGTTGTCCCTTTCTTTCTCTAGCAAGGTATCCAACAGCCACTGTTTCCACCTCAAGATCCTCAACACTATGAAGTTCCAACTTTTTTGCAAGCCTTTCGACAATAGCACTATCGGCATTTCGATCATCTTCGTCGGAGAACACGACCATCATATCCATTGCTAACTCTATGTCTTGTGTATCTGTCCTTCTCCTTGCCCTCCTGAGTTGCACGTGCATTAGCTCTAGCTGAATTAAGCCACAGTATATAACATTATCTCAATATGCACATCAAAAGTACCAACATAAATAGTAAACTAAATCTTCTTAATTACTAAGAAATGTTAACAAGCAAGAAACCAAAGGCAAATTGAAATAGAAATTGTCAAAATCTAAACAACAACAACAATCAGTCTTATTTCACTAAGTGAAGTCGCCTGTATGAATCAACTTGCTTCATAATGTTTTATTCAGGACCATATTTGGTTTTGTTGCAAGTCACATATTCCACACATTCATACATTCATCATATCAATAGTCATTGGATCAAAATGTGCTTGTTTATACATCTTAATTCGACGATCATCGTGGTGATTGTGAGAACGCATTAATTTATTAAACTAAACTAATAAAAACTCAAGATACATTAACATGTGCATAAATTATTTGATCAAAATTACAATGTACAAGTACCTGTTCTTTCACTTCATCGGAGATTCCTAATTCTTCAAAAGGCACACCCTTAAAAGCTCGGCTTAACTTTTTATAAACCTTCTGAAATTTGATCATAACAGCCTCACCCTCCAATGCCTAAAATTCAAAAACATAAAATTGAAAACATCAATAACCTATTTGTTAAATAACAATCAAATACAAAATATCATAGATATGATCATCCTTTTAAACTGCGTCGACAACCAAAGTTGCGGCCGCCATATTGCTCATGCGATAGTCTCCACAATCGCATTGGACCCATATTGCAGTTTGATTTGAAATCACACGCCATTCCACATTAGGATCCACATCAGACAACTTCGCATAGATTTCTGAAGTATTTTCGTCAAAACTCAAAAGTTTATATCCCAAAACTCAATTTACATCCGAAAATATCTTAATATTAAGTGTCTTTTAATGGTGTATTTCAAACTCTTCTCAATCAAAAACTCACGTTGTAATGACCGCAATCGCAATGCGAATAGAAATGACTGCAATGCGAATAATAGTAAACCGCAATGCGCATAGCAGTGAAGACAATAATAGCAATCGCAACACCCACAACCTCAACCACGTCGCCACCGCAATTTAAAACCATGAATATGTCGAGTAACTTTATCAATCAAAGACCTAAAGACAGAAAGAAACAGAAAAAAAGAAGTGAAAAACTCGATGGTATGAATGTTGCTTACGAGGTGAATTTTGCTTCCTTCGCTGCACAATTTCAACAAATCCTTAGCGAACAAAAGCGCATCCCTAAGGCTCTTCAACCAAGCGACACCGTTTTGAGGAACAGGTTGATGAAGGTCACGAAGGTCTTCCATAAGCGGCAACATGTGTTTGAAACGACGAACGAGATTGTGCGATTCCTTCCTTTGCATTCTTCGATATTCGCCGAATTGAACAACTGATTCGATGACTCGTTGGATCTCTTCAACCACCGCCACCGCGTCGGGTTCATCTTCTTCTTCGTTGTCATGTTCTGAACGAGTTGACTCGTCCGAGTTTTTGGGTTCCGGTTCTGCAGCATTTTCCTCCCTCTCTTCTGTTCCTTCCATCATCGACGTCACATGTCTCATACACCATGCATGTTATCCTTATCCCTACGTACATATTTGTTATTATTGAAAATCGCAAAAACTAAAATAACTATTTTGTAGTTTTGGTTGATTTGAGTTTTTTTGTATTTTTAAATAGTTTCGATTTATGAATAATCTATTGACCCAATAAAAAAAATCGAATGTTACCACTGTTCCCCACACCACTTTTAGTTCTTTTTCTAAATTTGTTTGACCGTGTTCCATAATTGTTTTAGAAGTTAAGCATCACGTGGTCGGTGACAAAAAATTTAAAATAATTTGGTTCTCCTTTTGGTACAAGGAGAAACAGAAAAAGAAAAATAAAGTATTTAGAAAATAAAGTCCTACCAGTATAAGAAGTAGGAGAGAGTGATGATTCTAATTGAAAACTCTACAAAGAATCAGCATGTCACATAGTTATCTGTCTCATGTTTCATGTTTTGTTAGATAGTCAACAAATTTTTTAGAGTATGAAATAGTCATAATGTGTGAAAGGGGTGGTTATCTTGATGTAAATCTCTATTCAGAATAAAATTAGGTAGTTTTCTCTCATTCTAAAGAATAAATATAGAGAAGCTAGTTATACAGCGCATGATCAACTTTAAATTATTAGGAGAAAACATGTTTGACATCAAACAAAATTGAAAAAAAAATTCCAATTAACAAGATCATAGGTCTTTTCAAGATCTATTTTGAACACTATATAAGTTTTTTTTTCTTTTTAGATTTACACATAGAATGAATTGCTTTTTGAAAGATAATGACAGTATTAGTTATCTCGTTACAAGACAAAAAACTATTCTAAAAGGATTCAACTGTCTAATTTAGATAAGGACGCAATTTATTAACCATAATCTTTATAATAAACTTATAAATAGTGTTGCACAAATTATTGGATCTAAACTCCTTAAAATTTTAAGGGCAGTCCATGCGGTAAGAGTCTCATAAAGAGATGAGTGAAAGCTATTTATCATAAAACATCTCATATAAGTTGGATAAGTTATCTCCAATTATACGTCAAAACCGTTTAAAGAAATATAATTTGACTTCTCACTACTAAGCATAAAATATTTCAGCCACTTGTAAAAATAAATTAGATCATTTCCAATACATCTTCTAAGACAAAGTCGGGCGTAGACTTAGTCTAATTTCTATCAACGATTACTTTGGATGACATCTATAAGTCTATCTCCGATGAATCTCCGTCACCTTTCCAAATGGCATCTTTTAAGCCCATTCCCGATACAATCAACCAACAGTATTACTTCGTGCGCAGGCGAGTGCAAATTTCAGAGCACTTAAGTGTTCAATCATCTTCCACCTTCAAGTCATGAATGACGGACATGCCAATCTAACTCTTCAGGTTTAAGAAGATTGGAAAAGGGCATCTGTTGTACCTCAAAATTTGCCCTCCCATTTTCTTCAAAACATTCTTCTAGGATCCTCATTTGCTCAAAATTGCTCAGAGTTGGTTAGACAAATGCTCCTCCTAAGCAATGGGTCTACAACTAGGATTTTGAGCTTCTCAAGGAAAATTGAGTCCCAAAGGTCTCAAGTGATTTTCATGGTTCTTCATATGTCTTCAAGGATACTCATATCAAATTTTAAGTCTTGCATCACAAGTTTGCTCAGTCAATTGCTCGAATGATTGAAAATCAACTATATTGGATAAAAAGTCAACTATGATCAACATACAGTCAAACTTTAAGATTTTTGGTCAAAATCAACATTTTGAAGTGATATTCATTATTTGATCAAGGATTGATCATGATTCCTCAAGGAAAGCCCTCAATTCATCAAAAGTAAAAAATTTGCCAAATTAGGGTTTCCTTAGGAGAAGTCAACTGAACTTTGACTAAGCATAACTTTCACATGATCCATCAACTTTTCCCCAACCAAATCTAATTTTAAAGGAAATTAAATTCTCTACAACTTTGTATATGTATGCTCAAGTCCAAAAAGTGCTTCATTTGAAAGATATGAGCTCATACATTATAAGTCATTTCAAAAGTCAACAAAAAACACTTTTTGTTAAGGCAACTTATATCAAGATAAAGTCTTTAAATGCAAAAATGATCAAAAGAGAAATTGAAGAAGTCATCTTGAGATTTTCAAAAAGTCCAAGATCATATTCAAAAGATGAAAATTGAGAGAGTTATGATCAGTGCAAGTTGGGAAAATTTTGAGAAAATACATTAAATGCAAAGTGAGCAAACTTGAAATTTTAAACTAGTGGGCCTAACTTTTGATGTTAAAACATGTTCAAAATGTGTTATAAAACCTCTAAACTCATTCATATATTTTTTATAATTTTTATTTCTTTTATTTGAATTTTTATTCATTTAAATGCAAGTAAATCAAATAAAATATAAAATCATTGGGCCAAGGCGCATGGGCTTTTGATTTCAATCACATGGAGGCCCAAGAATACATGACAAACATGTCAAAACCGTGAAAACATGTTAGGAACAAGAATCTTCAAGTTTGGAATATTTTTTAACAACTTTGGAAGTATTTCAATGTGTTTTTTTGCAATAAAGTGTGACATGATGGTACAAGATTCCTGTATTGTTCTTGTTCCATTTCATTCCTCTATAAATACATGTAATGCTCAAGTGAAAAAAACACAAAAGCTGCTCCAAAAAAAAACACTCCAAAATTTCCAAAATTCTCAAAACTAGGGCAAGCTGTAAACTCTAGTTGCAGCCACGATCAAAATAAACCAGCCTTTCCATTCACTTCCAGGAGAATTATAGGGTAAGTTTGGATCATTTGTAATGATCCAAAGAGCATGAAATATGCATACATGCTACGCCGTTTTTCCTTAATTTCTTGTAAATTCATTTTTCTGTTTTCATTTTGTTTTATTGCATACTACCACCACTAATGATCTTCTGAGGTACAACAATGTAGGATATATTTTTGCTATTATTTTCCAATCTTTGCAGGTTTATCATATAATGATCAAATCCCATTTTTCAAACACCAAGCGTGCATGGTTCAAATGGCAAAGGATGGAGACTATAAATAGAAGGGTGTGAGTTCAAACCCCAAAACATGCACCTTTATTTTCTTCTTTTCCATACTTTTTAACCCTTTTCTATTTTTATTTTTCATTTTGTCTAATTAATTTAATTTTTCTTTTTAATCATTTTCTTTAATCAATAAAATCACAAAAAAAAACATCTCTTTTCACATAAACACTTTTCTGAAATATTTTCAAAACAAACACTTTGTATCCGTTCTCAACTGATACGATAATCATTACAAGTTGTCGAACTTAGGCATTTTCAAAATATTTTCAAACTTACACATTCACAAAACATTTTCAAATTGAGCTAGCGGTTAAGAGTTCGTAGATAACTACAAATGAAAAGTGTGCTAATACCTTCCCTTTTCATAACCCACCCCCCGAACTCAAAAATTCTCAAAGGTCTTTCTTGTTCTTTTCACCCTTTCCTTTATTGGATAAAAGAAAAGTAGGTGTCGACTCTTGCTATCTGCAACATTTGCAATAAAACTTAAAACCAAAAGTCAGTTCTCCCACCGTGTTACAGAACTGGCGACTCTGCTGGGGACTAACTAAAAGTGGGGTTATCTTTAGAGTTAGATCACATTTTAAAATGCTTTACTTTCTTGATTTGTATGCTTTACATTTCGGGGATTTTTGCTAGGGTTTATTTTTTGTAAAGATCCTATACTCGGATCTGGGGCATTTTAGGTAAGTAGCAATAGATCGTGAAAAGTGTACGGCATATATCAATATGGTTGAAGCGATGGCTATGTTAGTGTGACACATTGGTTGGTGTCAGTGTCCCTTGAGTTAAGTCAAGGAGAATGCTGGGTTGTCGCGTGGTGTCATAAAGCACTAACTGACTGTAGAACCTTAGTTGACACAACTTAGCCATTAGAAATTAGTGAGATAGTCAGCTTTGGTGCAGACTGAAGTTGGTTGATACTCGACGCTGCACTCATTGAGATCAGACTCTCTAGATATTTCGGTCACAAATGAGATGCTTGTGCTAAAACAATGTCTGGGGGAAAGATCAGTGATATTGAGGCTCCTAGAAACCGGTTACTTTTCTTAGGACTGGTTGAGCCAACTAAAACTGCAAGAGGATACTTACCTACAAACTCCATGCAAGCTTAAACCTAAGGCCTTGTGTGTTTTGCTTGTGTATGATTAATTGTTCGAACATGACATCATAAGCATCATGACATCATACCATATCATTTTCTTAACCATTTCAAGGATCTCAAGGGCCTGTGATGCAGGTTTATCATGAACCAGACGTCTAGCAAGAGGCAAGAGGATTTATTTTCCTCTAACCAAACACCGTCAAAGTATCATGAATCAGACTTCTAGCAAGGGGTAAATGGATTTACTTTCCTCTAGCCAATGCCGTCAAAGATCGAAGTACGTTATCTTGAGTCAAAGGCTAAGACCCACTTGACATGGTGAGCTTGATTCTTATAGAAGGACGTTCAACGACACGAAGTTCTTCAGTCAAAGCTGCAACTAGACTCAACTTTTAACATTTCTCTTTTGTTTATCCTGTGAGATCCTTAAAAACATTGCATCTGGATATCATGCACACCATTACATAACAGGTTTTCCAATACAGGTTTTCTCAGCACACCCTATTTTAAGAGACTCTTCTGAATCTGGCACAGGGGAAGAAAGATCTAATGGCGCTCATCGCCAAGAAAAAAAGACTAAAAAGCAGGCTGTTATAATATAGGAAGAAGATTCAAAGGTTCTACTCAACCGGTTCAAGTGGACGATATTTCCTCTGAGGAAGACGACAACCAAGAAAAGGATGGTAGAAGCATCAAGCCTGAAGGAAGAAATAACCAGTATTATGAGAATATTCATGAAGATGAAGACTACTCCGAAGAACAGTACCCTCCTGCAGATGACAAGTGTAATACGGTGGCAGAACCGACTGTTATACTGGTTTTGCATTTGTATTCACAAATGTTGCACTAAGCAAGAGTCGTCACCGACTTTTCTTTTATCCAACAAAGGAAAGGGTGAAAAGAACAGAAAAAGACATTTCGAGATTATTTTTGAGTAAGGGGGTAGATTATGGAAAGGGAAGGTGTTACACCCTTTCCATCTGTAGTTTTCTACGGGCTCTTAGATGCTTAGCTCATTTTGAAATACCTTGTGCTTTGTGTGTTTTGGAAATCATTTTTTTGAAAACGCCTTAGTACGGACAACTTTGTAATGTTTCTCGGAATAGTAGAGAACGTATACAAAGTGTTTGAAAATGATTTTCAAAGAGGTTTTGTATAAGTGTAAAAATTGTTTGAGCATAGCATCTAGGAACTATCTACTTTACTCGAAAGGGTTGTTCTTTTATTCTTTTCCATTAGACAGTGTTATCCTACTATTAGTGAGTAGGTAGCCCTAGCCGTTGGATGTTTGAGGGACATTCGAAGGGACATTTGTACAATCACAAAGGCAACTGGGTAAGAAACTTAAGTAACTACCCTAGGGTTTTAAGATCACTTTACTGAGGCAACATCGAGAGGGTCATCGAGGGACATATGATTTTTAATATGGAGGGCAGCCACTAGAGGCGTATATATGCAATTGTGTTGTATTCAGTTATTTTTGTATTGTGTTAGATTTTCTAGTGTTTGTTTGTTATTCTTTCCATACAATCCTAATTAGCATATATCTAAGAAGTCAATAATTTGCAGTATTTAAAAGTGCAGAAAGATAAATCCTAAACTATTACAAGGCTTCGGGGAGGGGGATTAATTACATGTCCAAAATGGGAAAAATAAAGAAATAAAGCAAAAGTCCTAGTTATAAAACTATTACATCCCATAAGCAAATACATTAATATGAAAAGGAAATAATAATACAAAAGTATTTAAATGCGCGCGAATTGAAAACAACGTCTAAATCCTAAGTGAAAGGGAATTTTTTTTGTCATTTTGTTTTGTTTGGGAAATGCTAAATGTTAAATTAAGTCAAATCTAATTAATTGAAGAGAGAAAAGAAAAATAAATTATTGATTAAAATTAACTCTAAAACAGACCTAATATTTTTGCATTTTTTAGTTTATGAAAAGAATTGAATTCAAATAAATCTTAAGTCTACTGATTTTAAAAATTGAGGAAAATAAGTTAAAATAATTAAGTAAATTAAATTATTAAAAATTAAAATAAAACCTAATTCTAAGTTACTTATATTTTTTCCTGATTTTTATGTTGATTAGAAAAACAAACTAAAAGAAATAAACAAAAATAAAGTAAACAAGTATAAATGGGCCACGCAGCAAAAGTAAATAGAGGGTGAGTTTAAAAATCGTAGGCCCAAAGTGAGAGGAGACCAAGTCTACAGTTGGATCCAGTGAGAAAATCCTTTGAGGGTGCATGGTGAGCTACGTGTCTGGGACTTTCATATATGATCAGATGGGATCTCCTGGTCATGATCTGAAGGTGCATGATGGGCATCCGAATGTGAAACATACAAGATCTGCAGAATAATAGTTAGAAAACAAAACTGTGAGGTCTGGGTACCGAACCCAGGTTCTTCCCCTTTTGCATGCTTCCTCTTTACCATCTGAGTTGCTTGTTCATTTGTTAATTATAACACAATAATAAATGTGTAAATGAAAACCAAACAGAAATATATTTGAAAATCAAACGTGCATGTTGGACTGCTTGAACCAATAAGAGAGAGACACTTGGGGTGCCGGAGTCAGCCCACCAGAGTCAACTCTTAATTTGTCTTCTCCGGTGGGCTCCAACCTTGAACCTACAAAATAGACAAAAGCAAAGATTGAAAACTACCCTATCCCCCTAATTCGAACCCCCTGATTCCCAATCTGAGGTCCGTTTGGCTTGAAACGTCCTAGATTTTGAGTTTCGAAGGAAATCTCATATTGTACCCTAACAATGGCACAATCTCATCCTTACGCTTACACCTACATGTAGCTCATTAAACATGCACTAATGATAGTCCTGAACACGAATCAAATGATTAAAAGCATCAATATGTGATAAAAATGTAATTTTGATTTTACAAACCCTTACCAATCGAAGATGCATGGATCTGTGGCTTTGGGCGTGGAAATTCTTGTTTAAGGGCTGGTACGGGCTCCTGGATGTCTCAGGGATACAAATCTGATATTTGTTTGGACTGAGGGAGCTTGTAAAGCTGGTTTTGATTTTTGACAACTTATGAGATTTTTGAGAGTTTTGAGATGGTTTTCTGAGGCAGTGTGTGCGTGTGGCTCTTTGAGGAAATTTTTTTTCATGTCCCCCTGCTTCTGATTTGGTCTTGTGTTTATATAGGGGTGTAGTGGTGAACAAATATGGCATGAATTAACCATTAACCATGGCTTTGAAATCAAAATCGAAAGATTTGAAAAGTTGTCATTTTGAGATATTTGATGCCATTTTGAACTTTGAGTGAACCTGGACAGGTTATGGTTGGTGTTTTGCACTAATTTGGGCTTAGAGCTAATCAGTCCAAGCCCAAAAAGCTTCATCCCATTAGGTTTTAGTTTTGACTTGCATCTCCATTTCACATCAATTGATTCTTTCGACAAGCTTCCAAGCTTTGTTCTTTTCAATGGCTCTGAGTTCCAATTCGAATTGCTCAAGGCTTCACCATCATGGCTTCTTCGACTTAGTCACCATCTGCATCAGTTGTGTAATCTGGAAACCCCTCATATCCAATCAACCTAGTCGAACTCAGTTCTTGTTCCTTTTGATCTCCTTTCCTTCAATTCGACCAATCGAAGTATCACCTCTTCCTTTTGACTTGTCGAAGCTTCGTTATGTTCTTTTCGATCTCCTTTCCTTCAATTCGACCAATCAAAGTATCACCTCTTTCTCACTATGTCTGAAACATATTGATCCAAAAACTCTAAGATGACTTATATTTGGCTTCGACCCCGTCCTTCTATGAAATCATGCCACATTTGAAGATTGCATGTCCTTCGAACCATTAGACTTCCACGTGCTTCTTTGGATAAGATCAAAGCTTTTGAATTCAACATCTTCTTCTTTTCGAAGTTCCACTTCAATCAATATGACAGTAGAAATGTCTTTCCTTGTAATGCTTCGAATAACTTATATTTTAATAGTTCAAAAACGAACCCTTCGATAACGGATCAATGTAGTGAAGCTCTTTACTACCTCTTCATCAATCAAAGACTTCATAAAAGCCTCCTCACACTTTCTTTCGAACTATTCTTTCTTCGATCATAATGTCAATTATTTAAAACTTGTGTAATCGAAATTCCCAGCTAACACTGCTTCGTTGGGCATCTAATTAGAATGCATACTGCTGTTGAAGCTGCTTCGGCCTAAAATCTCTTGGACATATTCTTAGCTTTCGACATACACCTCGTCATGTTCTATACACTTCTTTTATTTCTTTCAGCTATGCCATTATGCTGAGGCGTATAGGGTGCCATGGAAATCATTTGAAGCTTTTGCAAACCAAAATTCTTTGTGAGAAATGAAACCCTAGTTGGAAATCCATTTCTTAGGAGGATAATTTGTCTGGTCAATTCTTGGTCAACCTTGAGAAATTGGGGACCTCAATGCGCATGCCTTGAATAGAATAGGAGGGAAAATTTTGGGGTACAACATCTGCCCTTGTTCAATCTTCTTAAACCTGAATATTTAGATTGGCTTGTCTGCCTTTCGTGATATGAAGGTGGAAGACAATTGAACACTAGAGTGCCCAGAAATTTGCACTCGCATGAAGTAACGCCATTGGTTGATGATATCAGGAATGGGCTTACAGATTCCATTTGGAGAAGATGATTGAGAGTTATCGGAGATGGGCCTAAAGATGCCATCCAAAGTAGATGCTGACTTCATAAGAGGTCTCTTTGTGGGGATTCTTGTTCCTGTTGTTTGAGAAGGACTCCGCTGGGGAATGTTGATTTCTATTCTTTTGATTGAGGAAAACTCTGTGGGGAATAGAGTCTAGGAGCTTTAGTTGTCCATGGCTTTATTGAGGAGTTATACCTAGACTGGAGAGATGAAAGTTAGCTATTTTCTGATTGAAATCCAGGCTTCACCGTAACTTGCTGAGGGTAATAGAGTTGGTTGTCATCTAGTCATATTCCAGGCTTCACAATGACTTACTGGGGAAAATGAAATTAATTGTTATCTGGTCGGGTCCAGGCTTCAGAAATTAAGATGTTATATGGTCGGGTCCAGGCTTCAACTTGAACTTGAGGTATACTGTTGTTTACAATGATTTCTGGTAAACAACCGCTAGTCCTCCAAACTATCAAATAATCTTAATGACTGTTATTTAATCTCTCTGGTAACTTGCAGGATCGACTAGATTGATCCTAGGATGTATTGGTCATTTAGATAATTCTCATTATAGAACTGATATTCATGGTTGGTATTTAGAATGTTGTGTAGGTGTTCAACTTACTTCGATTACTCTATTAAAGATCTAATGACATGATCAAGTAAATGCGTGAGAAACTAAATTGCATGAATAAAGTTCAATTGTAAAGACATGTAAAACTGCAGAAAAGACAAGTAAATGACTTCGAAGCATAAAAACATGTAATGTAAAAGCGTTTCTGGAATGTAAAAGATTCGAAATATGAAGAAAGCGTTTAAATGCAGGAAATCAGTAAAATGACTTTGAATGAAAAAGGTGTTCGAATGATAAAGGCATGAGGATAAAGGTATGAAATGTACAAAAGTTATTTCTGGAATGTAAAGGATTTGAAATGGAAAGAAAACATTTAAATGTAAGACATCAGTAAAAAGACTTCGAATGAAAATATTTTAATGTAAAGGCTTTTGAATGATATTGACATGAAGATAGAGGAAAAGGCTGGAAATGATAAAGAGTTTTATTGAATCATAAACATTTGGTGTTATCATACGTACATTGTTTGAGCATTCGTTTCCCTAGCCATGTGGTATTTTGAATGTTTACTGAATTTTTGTACAATAGATATGACACACGAAATCCTAATGCTAAGACTTCTATTTATACTACTTCGACCATAATGGTCTTGCTATAAGATTCTGCCACGTTCAGAACATGCAAAGCAATGCCCCTCTCTAGCTTCCACGCGTCTTCGAATGCTCCAACACATATATTTTAAATTTCGAACATCCCGCTTGCGTTTGAATTTCAAATGTTTTGGCACTCTTCGTTTCGAACTCATTTCTTGGACACAACCTTGTTACCATTTCGAGACTTCTTTGAATATATCCCCATAACTGTCACTCGAAGCTCAGAGTTTTGACATGCCCATTCGAAGCACTGCTTCTACCATTTCGAAACATGACATCTTGCTTTATTCCAATCGAAACATCCAACTTGCTTCGCTTCGAACAATATCATCAAAATCTTCAGCCAACAAAATGCCCCTTTAAAATATGTATTTCGATTCCTTTGAGAAATACTTATTTTAAACATATACACAAGATTTTGATGCGACCTTTGAATCGTCGTAACATTTATTGCATATGAATCCAGTCACGTCAATCATGACGCTTTTCAGATTCCTTAACCGCCTTGAACCATTTCACAGCATGGTGCAGTTACAAAACAATGATTATTATTTAATCACGCCTATTACCAATATTAACTTTTACGCCACCTCATTCTCAATCCAACCCACGACTACCACGTATCACAATCTTACTCAGTGGATGTTTAAACTTCCACACTATAAAAACCCATCAACTTAGTCTTTTATTTTTTCTTCCCACATTCTGAATTTTTTCTTCCTCTCTTCTCACCGAAACCCTAAAACTTCCAATACTCTTCAAACAATGTCTTCTTCAACATCATCCCAACTGAAAAAAGCTTCTAAAAAGAAAGGAAAGAACACAGGAACCATAATGGAAAGCAAGGTTGGCACCTATCAAGGTCAGTCTGTGCTTATTCCCCAGATGATCTTCAAAGAGAAGGAAATGCTCAACGCATCACAGGTACTAATTCCCACTAACGCCGTTGGCAAGAGGTTAGCTTTAATAGGTCCTCATACAGTCTTTGAAATCTTAAAAGACACTAGAAAAATCTTTCCTGTTTGTTATAATTTTAAACCTTTGTTTAATAAAATGGATACTCCCAAGACAGGGGAGTCTTCTGATTCGACCACCGTGGACTCTCCAATCATTCCCCCAAAGGACCCTTTTGTGCTAGATTATGTAAAGAGTAACTTTAAACCATTTCGATCCTGCCCCACCTCTGACACAGCCTACCACAACTGGTTTACTAAAGTAGAAACCAAGAAATCCCAGCAATGGGAGGAATTAGGCATTTACAACTTGATTAAACTATCGAAACCAGGCTTTACCTATAGCCACCCATTATTATTCGCGTCCTTATATTTCTGGGACAGTACTTACAATACCTTCCATCTCCCTGGTGGAATGATTACACCCACCTTTTTTGACATAGCAGCCATTACTGGGTTATCACCAATAGGAGAAACCTACATTCCTGACAATGAAGAGCATTCGAGTAGTCACCTGAGGATAGGTATAGGTTGGCATTTGAAATGCATCCACCTAAATTTCCTAGATTGCCTACCTCAGAACTGGCTCTGGCTTGGTTTCCTCCATACCCTTGGTGGTTCACTTGCAAAGAAATGTTCAAATATCTTCAAAAGAAACCAAAGCCATCTGAGACTGTGACATGGGCTCGACATTGGCTCCACGATTTCCCAGGACATCTTCGCTATGACCTTTCTGCCATGTCGATTAAATCTGATCAAGGCGCAGGTGCGAATGCTTGGGAAAATCCCAAATGTTTCTCACTTTCTACATTTTTAACTTTTGCCTTAATTGTTTCGATTTTCAGCCATCAGGATAAAGACTGTTGCTTCAAAGTCAAAAGAGGGAAGCGCCTCCCAAACATCTGTCGAAACCATTGATAATGTGACTCTATCCAAACCAACAACAACTGCTGCAACAACAACAACAACAACACCAGTAATACCCAGTGCTCCAACTCCACAGGTAATCAATTAGCCTTTATGTTTCGAATACACTAATGTTTCATGATTTGTATCTAACTCATTGTTTAAATCTTTTCAGACTAAAAAACTCCCGCCAACCACTCCAAAGAAAAGAAAAACAAACACTACTGGGAAGGATCCCAATGCTGGAGGGAATTCACCAGCTGCTTCGAAGAAGAAGCAGAAGAAGGAAATTTCCAAAAGTGTTGTACCAACTAGTGTCTCTGGACTCGATTCCAGAGATGTTGCTCCCTCAACTAAATCCAAAAATCCACCTTCGACCTCCAACGTAATGTTGGAACATATAGATAGCAACCTCTCTTCTGAGAATCCACAGGTAAATTGAACTCTAATTTTTAACAAAATAATTATTCATTACCTTGGTGCATGCTCTTAACATTCTTTGCCTCTGTAGGACATTTTGAACCCATCTCTTACCACTTCGACTTCTCCATCGAAAATTGCTGCTCCCATCAACTCTTCTCCTCATGGGGATTCCAACAACCTAGTGCAGAACAAAGGGTCCTCCAATATGGCGGTCCTGACAGGGGATTCAGAGCAACAAGATAACCAGAGTACTTCTCCTCCTCTAAAAGAAACAAATGAAGGAACGCTTCATGAATCTGCAGAAACTTTACAAAAGACTTCTTTTCAAAAGTCCCCTCTTGAAACCCTTCAAGAGAATCCAAAGGACGTTCACGCTGAAGGAGAGAAAGCTGATTCTGATCAAGGAAATGAAGAATCTGCAGAGGAAGGGTCTGAGGAAGAAGATACCCACGATGGTTCGACTGCTGGAACAGAGTCAGATGCAAATAGCAGTGAAAATGATGATATCGAAGTGGTGGATCTGGACGATAATGAAGAAGGCAATGAGCGAGAAACGAGTGAAGGTGACGGTGACGCGACCAATAAACCTATGGAAGTCGAAATGGATGTGACTCCCTTGCGCGTGGAACTTCCTCAACCGTCTCTATCCCGAATGATTGAAGAGGAGCTTGCTCTCCTGAGACGAAATGACCCTATTGGGTACATGAAGGCGAAACTAGCTCAGAGGGATATTCCACCTGCTAGGGCTGGAACAAGTTCGACTAGCAATCCGTTGCCCACAGATGATAGAATTGTAATCCTTAACAGAATTAGGAGAACAATCCTTGATGTGGATTTGTTCGAAGTGCTCAAACAGGATAGCACAACTTGCTACACTATGGAGGAGCTACTTACAAAAGTCAACCTTGCTACCTGCTCTTTGCCAGTTAGCACTATCTTGTTCGATCTTCAATCTCTGCTAGACAACATGACTGGGTGTCTTCTCCAAGATGAATTTGCTACCAGAAAGGTTCAAGAAAAACGAACTGCAATGGACGCTGCTTATGAGCATGCTTCGAAGCTCTCTCAAGAAGCTGAAGATCAAGCTATGCATCTAAAGCAAGCAAAAACCGAATATGAAGCTCGAGCTGAGTCAATTCTTCTCTGGGAAAGGCAAATTCAGGAACTTCAACAGAAGGTTAAGGAGGCTCAAGAACAACAATTAGCCTACAAAACCAATATTGCTGGCAACCAATTCGAAGAGCTCCTCAACAAAGGACTTGCATAAATGGAAACCGCAGAACAACTCAAGGGAGAAGTGGCTACCTTAGAGGGAGCAAGACGTTTTACTCAACAAAGGCTTGAGTCTTTTCGAAGTACCTTTAACAGATTGAAGAATAATGTCTATTTTTAAATCTTAGTTTTAATTAGTTTTGAAATTTGGTTTTTTGTCTGTAATACCTGAACAACGCCATTTTGGCAATCCCATATTACCATTTTGGTATTTTTATGATATTTTGATTACGTTGTTATTATTCGAATCTCCTGCAGGCGTGGCTTATATTTCTTTAAATATTTCCCATTAACCTTTAGGATACGTTTATCATCCATCAACTCTTCGATTTCATATGCATTGTTTGAAAATACCTTTATTATTCGAAAAGGTCCTTCCCAATGAGGTGACCATTTACCTAACGTTTTATTTTTCTTGTCCATGGGCAATATGACTTTCCAGACTAAGTCATTAATAGTGAATGCTTTTCCCTTCACCCTTTTGTTATATGTCCTGGCCACTCTTTCCTTTTGTCTCATCAGGATTTCCAATGCATGCAATCTAACTTCATCCAACTCAACTAACTCATTCATCATCATTTCCCAATATAATGCGGCTGGAATTTTGTTTTGTCTTTGAATTCGAACTGATTGTAGATGAATTTCTACTGGCAGAACTGCATCATGACCAAACGTGAGTTGGAAGGGTGTGGTGTTAGTAGCTTATTTAGGAGATGTTCTACAGGCCCACAGTATTTGGTCCAAAGTTTTGTGCCAGTTCCTTGGCTTTTTACCAATATGTTTCTTGATTAACCCTATTATCACTTTATTAGCTGCTTCGACCTGACCATTTGCTTGAGCATAATATGGCGTTGATGTCAGTAATTTAAACCCCATCTCTTGAGCAAATTCTTGCATCTTTCTACCAGTAAACACAGAACCTTGGTCTGTGGTTATGCTCTCTGGAAATCCGAACCTATAGATAATTTGTTTCTGTATGAACTCAATAATAGCATTTTGATCAGCAACTATTAATGGTATTGCTTCGATCCACTTGGTAAAATAATCTATTCCTACCAAGATATATTTCTGTCCTCTAGACGAAGCAGGATTTATTTCTCCTATTAAATCCAATGCCCATCCTCTAAAGGGCCATGGTTTAATGATTGAATGCAACTCACTTGCAGGGGCATGTTGAATCCCTGCATGTTTCTGAAATTCTTCACAACCTTTAGCAAAGTCTATACAATCTTTGAGCATGCTGGGCCAATACATGCCATATCGAAATAACAACCATTTCATTTTATGACCTGCTTGATGTGCCCCACATGCCCCATTGTGGACTTCTGACAATGCTAAGTATGCCTCACTTTCTCCTAGGCATTTCAGTAATACGCCTTCTTGGGTCTTTTTGAACAATTCGTTTCCCATGAGGACATATGACAATGCTCTATATTTTATCTTCCTATCAACATTTGAAGTTGGATTTGTTAAATAGCTCACAAGTGGACTTCGCCAATCTGCATCTGATAAAGTGTTTATGGCTAATATTTCGAATCCCTGTTTCTCAGCATAACCCAATTTCATACTCTCTAGATCTGATGGTATGAATCTAGTAGCCATAACTCTACCTCTTAATTCAACCAGATCCTCAAAGTTTTTGGCAGAAACTTTATAACCTGAAGCCAACAGTGCTAAGTCATTTGCTTCTTGGTTTTCTACTCTTAGTATATGTTGAATATCCATGTATTCAAATTTTCTAAGTAGCCTGTTAACTATGACGAAGTATATCATCAGATTTTCCTTTATGCATTTGTACTCCTTTGTTATTTGCTTGACCACTAACTCTGAGTCTCCTTTAATTTCGACTCTAGTTTCCCCCAATTCCAACAAAGCTTCAAGTCCAACAATAAGCGCTTCGTACTCAGCTTCGTTGTTCGAGCAACAAGGACCATCTAATTTATACTTGAATTTTGTTGGAATTCCTTCAGGAGAAATTATAAGGACCCCAACACCACTACCATTCTTGTGGGTCGAACCATCAAAGTATAATTTCCATGGTTGTATTTCAACATAACTCATGACAGTCTGTTCAACCAATGAATGGTCCACAATGAAATCATAAATCACTTGGCCTTTCACAGCTTTTAAAGGCATGAAAGTCAAAGAATATTCTGTTAAGGCTAAAGCCTATTTACCAACTCTGCTATGCATTATTGGTTTCGAAAGCATGTGTTTGATAACATCGAAATGAGATGAAACATAAACATCAACAGGCTTTATATAATACTTGAGTTTCATACAAGAAAAGTACAAACAGAGACATAGCTTTTCTATATTGCTATATCTAGTCTCTACATCATTCAATACTCTACTTAAATAGTATATGGCTCTTTCGATGCCATTGCTATCTTCTTGTGCTAACATACTACCTATACTAACTTCAGAGGCAGATATGTACAATCTCATGGGCTTTCCCCATGAAGGTGGAGACAAGATGGGAGGCTGAGAGAGATATCTTTTTATCTTGTCAAATGCCTCCTGATGGGCTTCGTTCCACTCAAAAGCTTGGCCTTGCTTCAAACGAAGCAACAGAGAGAAAGCTTGGGTTCTTCCACTCAGATTCGAAATGAACCTTCTGAGAAAGTTAATCTTCCCTAGTAAAGATTGCAGCTCCCTTTTTGACGTAGGTGCTTTCGTCTCCATTATGGCTTTGGTTTTATTTTGGTTGATCTCAATTCCTTTCTTGTGAACCACAAAGCCAAGGAAATCTCCAGCCTGCACAAAAAATGCACATTTAAGGGGATTCATCTTTAAGCCATGTTTTCTCATTCGTTCGAATGATTGGTTCAAATGATGCAAATGGGTTTCTGCAGATATAGATTTGATGACTATATCATCAATATACACCTGCATAAAAGTTTCAATGAAATCATGGAAAATCGAATTCATTGCCCTTTGATAAGTTACCCCAGCATTTTTTAAACCAAAAGGCATCACCACCCATTCGTAGGTGCCTAAGGCTCCTGGGCAACGAAATGCTGTCTTGCCAACATCTTCTTCAGCAATAAAAATATGATTATACCCAGAGTATCCATCTAACATACTTAAATATTTGAATCCTGCAGCAGAGTCTACTAACATTTCTGCCACAGGCATGGAGTACTCATCTTTAGGGGTTGCAGTATTTAAATCCCTAAAATCTATGCAGATTCTCAAAGAACCATTTTTCTTAATAACAGGCACTATATTTGCTAACCATTCGACATACCTTGTGGTTCTGATGAATCTGCAACGCAGCAACCTTTCGATCTCAGCTTTGATCTTTGTGAGAACCGCTGGTGCGAATCTTCTAGGAGTTTGCTTGATGGGCTTCTTGCCATCCTTGATTAGAAGTCTGTGTTCCACTAACTCCCTCTTTAAACCAGGCATTTCGTCATAATCCCACGCGAAGAAATCTTTATTTTTCTTGAGGACTTCGATCACTTCCTGCTTGAGGCCTGGGTTAAGTTTTGCACTTATGTAGGTTATTCTTTTCGTGTTCTCATCCCCTAAGTTCACTTCTTCGAGTGGATCCTGCGCCAACATTTTGGCACCTAAGTCTATGGGGTCCCTCTCGAAGCCTAAGGGTTCTTTATCATAGATGGCGTCCAGCCTTTGATCTATTTCAAGTTCTTCAAAGGGTGAGCCTTTCGAGCTACCCCCATTTATTTCGTTCATCTTTATAGTCGGTTTACTTATTTCAGCCTCTAAGGCCTCCTTTGATTCGTTCTCAGCCATATAGGCCGAAATCCTTTCGAAAAAGGAGGACTCAGTCATGAGTAAGGTTGTCGAATTCCCAGCCTGCTGGCCGTCTTTGTATAGTACCTTCGACTCCTTCATCTTCACTGATTATTCTTCTATCCCAATATATGCCATCATGGCGAAGGGTCATATAGTAGTGTGCATTTTTGGTTTCGTTGATTTCATCATTTGGGACACAAGGAGCAATCTTTGCCAGATGTTTGTCATAATTCCTCTTGTCAACTAAGTTGACTGCTGACATGAAGTAACTCTGGTCCGCTTCAATGTTTTCCAAGATCCCATCTTCTCTCCATAAAACTAATCGCTGGTGCATTGACGAAGGAACAACTCCTACGCCATGGATCCACTCCCTTCCCAGCAACAAGTTGTAGTTGGCCTTGGCTTCGATCACCATGAACATGGTGGGCCTACAGCTTGATCCTATCGTCAAGTCCAATTGAACCACCCCCAGTGTTTTGCCTACTTTCCCTTCATAATTGGATAGAACCATGTTGTGTGGTTTGATGTCTCCTTCGCGTATTTCTAACCTTTTCAGCATGAAATGGGGTATCAAGTTAACTGCAGCGCCCCCATCCACTAAAACCTTATTTACGCCATGGGCACCAACCTTTGCCCGAATAAATAATGGCTTCAGATGATTCTTCATAGCTGGTTCTGGACGCTCGAAGAACGCATTCTGCTCCTCGACAGCTCCGTTATCCATCACGTAGTAGCACACAGGCCTATGCTTCATCAGATCTATGGTATCTTCTTCCTCATACTCGTCAATTTCAGTTTCCTGTCCAAACTCACAAGGAAGCATAGATACCACGTTGCAATTGATATTGAACGAAGACTCCCTCTCTGATTCGAAGTTGTCCGTTAGCATATATTCGTCTTCTTCTGGACCTGGAGTGTATTCCTTTGGTTCATTTAGTTGTACTTCAGAGAAGAGCCTCCTACTAACTGGGGGTTTGTCTTCAGTTTGATTTTTTGGTGTGGGTTTGTTGGTGCTAGATTCACCTTGGTTTTTTATTGAAGTTGCCCCTTTATTTGCCACAACTTCCCTTTCAGCCTTTCGAATTCTCTGTTGCCTTCGCCATTGAGATCTTGACATGGGGTTTCTTCCTTTGTAGTTCTCTAATCTCACTTCTTCCCTCTTCGCTATGTTGAATTGCCTTCTATATGTCATAGCATGGCGTGCGTTTCGTTCATTGTTTCTCCATTTGTATTTGCCTTTGTCATTTCTGACTTGCAGCCATTTGTCTGTTGGCACTTCAGCAGGAATTTTGAACGTCACTCTTCGAGCACCCTTGGGATGAGAACTATCAGGCCTTCGTTGATTGTATTTGCTATCAAAACATGGGCCCATCTGAACAGTCTCTTGGTGGTTCCAGCAAGGGGCGAAAGGGATTGTTTCGAAGGCTCTGGCCATGCTTTGATCATACACAGCGAAACACCTTGGGCATATCAAGCATTTGGTTGCCCCTTTGTAGCAGCGAAGCAAAAATTCCAACAAACTTTCTCCATCTTTAGGATAACACCTGAATAACTGGTTATCCTGGCGCCCTTTGTTGCCAGTTCGTGCCCTTTGTACCCTCTCGAAGTTTGCAGCAATTCTCTGGTTGCAGAGGATGCTGCACCTAGGGCATAGTATCATTCCCGTATCTCCTTTGTGGCACATCATGAGGTAATCCTTAAGACTAGCATCCCCAGCATGATTATCCTCCATTTTATACTTTTCTTTTTCTAAGTATCTCTCCACCTCCTCCATTTCAGAGCGAGGTCTCTCCATATCCACCATGTTTACATCAACATCCTCCCCCTTAGTGTCATCATCTCCCCATCCTGTAGGTTTTATATCTTCAATTTGGATTTTTGAACTCTCTAGGGCAGAATATTTGACCAAGTAGTCAAACTTTCCACTGGGTTCCCCTAAAGTATCCCATATTTCTTTCTGAGGGGAGGTTGGCTTCGTGATTTGGACTTTCTCCAATTCTAGCCTCAGGCCTTCAGTAACCTGTGTCAACTCTTGCTTTTGGTTTTTCTGGCCTTCAGTAGCCTGGATTTCTTTTGGAACAACTAAAGATGCTGCTTCGATCGAAGTCTCTGGTTGCTTGTGGACGTCTTCAGTGACCCCCTTGTTGACTTCGAATAACACCCAGCTTTCATTTTCAGTACCTTTCTGTGATACGGTGGGAGAACTGACTAGGGTTTTGCGTTTGTTTTCGCAAATGTTTCGGTTGAGCAAGAGTCGCCACCGACTTTTTATTTTATCCTAAGGAAAGGTTTAAAAAGCACAGCAAAAACCTTTGAGATTTTTTTCTTGGGTTCGGGGAGTAGATTATAGAAGGGGAAGGTATTAGCACCCCTTCTATCCATGGTTATCCATGGGCTCTTAGATACTTGCTTAGATCAACTTGCCTTAGTTTTCAATTGTTTGAAATGGTGCTTTGTGTGTGGCTTTGAAAAGGTTTTGAAAAAGATGCCTTGCATAGGCTACCCTTGTAACAATTCTTTACTCGAATGTTTTACAAAGGTGTTTGTCTTTTTGAAAAGATGTTTCAAGGGTTTGAAAAGTTGGTTTTGAGAGTGTTTGTGAAGTGGGTTTTTGAAATAAGGCATGTGTTTTTCTTGGAAAGTTGACAAGTACTTAAGAGTTCATCTACCCTAAAATTTTCTCAAAGACTTTTGTCATGTTTTAAGCCTTTTGACAATTTTGTTCCACCATTGCATTTGGTGGACAATCTTGTCTTAGGAGATGAAAGGGACGGGCGCGGGTCATCGTTTAGACCATAGTTGCAATGGTGTTAAATGTCTTTGGGCAATTTTCTTTAAAAGGGACTTGATCATTTTATTTAGGCAACATTTTGAGGGACTATGATCATTTGATTGTTTGTTTTACCCAAAGAAATTCAACATGCAATATGGCCCAATTTTGAAAGGCAACAAAGTGGAATACCCTAGGGGGTGCAAGTGTGAGATGTGTTGTTTATTTTCATGCTCATTTATCTTGTATTAGGTCCAACTATTTTTGTTCATTTTTATTCGCATACAAAACCCTAATTCTAGCATAGTATGTTTAGAAAGCATTAAAAGTGCGAAATTTAAATTCCTATGCTATTACATCACAATAATATGGGGAGGGGGGTACAATGTTTCAAATGGGGTTTATTTGGGCAAGAATTTAAATCTAAGCTATTACATCATTTTTAGGAATATTTACAAGATAAATAATTGCATAATTAAATGGAAATTGAAATAAATATGCAAAATATAAAAGGAATTTTTATGTATGTGTAAAAAAAAGGTATTATTTATGTAAAATAAAATAAAGAAAATAAAAGGGTATTATTTTGAGGTATTTTCAAATTTAGGGTAAAAACCCTAATTTTAATCAAAATGTATATTAATTAATTAATTCATACAATATTCATTATTTACATACAAAAATAAAATAAAATATGATATATTTGTAAAAAGGCATTTTTAGTATTAAACATTAAAAAATAAAATATGTACATTTTTTTGGTGTTTTTACTCTAAATGCATTAATATATATATATATATATATATATATATATATATATATATATATATGTATATTTATATTATTTTAAATATGTACTATATATATAAATAATAATAATAATTAATTTTTTTAGAAAATAGTATTTTTTATATAAAATATTTTCAGAGGGTAATATAAAATAAAAATAAAAATAGAAGTGTTTTTACATATTTTTCTATTTATCCTAAATAATAATATGTATTTATTTATGTATAAACAAAAGAAAATCAAATAAAAATCAAATAAAATCAAAAAATGATGAGAAAAATATTTTCAAAATTTTAATATGCTGAGAAAAAAATAAATGAGTCAAATAAGAAAAGAAAAAGTCAAAAATCATGAAAAATGAAGCAAATGGGCCTGGGGGGTAAGAAAATGGAAATAGGGTGTAAAAAGAAAAGACCACACAGGCCCAGCCCATGTGGCTTCATCTTCAACCTTTGTTCAACAACATTCAAAAACGCGCGCCCTGTACTCCAGCTGCTAACTCCTGATTCCTGGCTTTTTAACAAAAACTCATAACATAAAAAATGTTCAGCATGAAGAGACGATTCTAACCATGTATAGAACTTGACCTAACTCTCTAAGATGAAGGAGAATTTCTCCTCCCCCAAATCCTAACCTAGTTTTTCTGTCATTTTCAAACTCCAAATTCTCTCTACTCAGGCAAAAGAAATGAAAAGTAAAGACATGGACATGTTCAGTGGCATGAGTATGACATTATTTCTTCACAAACTTAAGACTAATGATGCATAATAAGAGAGATACGAATTCAAAATTTTACCTATTCAGTTGAACTTCTATCTGGATATGGAGGAACCTTCAGTGCAAGGTGATGATTGGAAAAGCTTCCTTGAGGTCCAGGGATGCTGTTTCAATGCTTACTTTGTCTTGAGAGCTTCTGAATCAAGCTAGAGAACTTCAACTGCAAAACAGAAAAACAAAAATGGTGAAGTGGCTTAGAGGTGTTACAGGTTGTGTCTTAGCTTCTGGATAGTTTGCATAGGTTGTAAGGAAGGTAGAGGAACAGGTTTTGGCAAGAATGCTCGAGAGAAATGGGAGTTGGCACTCAAACTGCAGAGGCAACTCTGTTTTTGCAGTTTGAGGATGATTCTGAGATGGAGGGTGTTTTAGAGGTGCAAGGGTCGTGTATTAGCTTGGTTATGTTGTCTTGAGTGTGTTTGATAAGTTTGTTCTTGTGTTCTAATGCTGAGATGAGGGTTGTTGTGAGTTATGGAACTTTTCTTCACACTTAAGCAACAAAATGCAACTTGAGTTTCTAGACATGTAGAGGGCCCCTAATGTGCTGCATAATCCCTCCTTGATCAGTGTGTTATGTTCATAATCTTGTTCCATTCAGATTTGCAATGTACTTGTTGGATTTCCAAATTGACATAAAGCTACCTTTTACCAAAATGGCTAATTTGCTTTATCTAGTTTGGGATTAAACCTTTATACAATGTTCAAACTCATAGAACAACACCTTAACACAATGAATATGCATTAAATTATTGAGTGCAACTTGGTTTAAGGACCTGTAATCTAACCTAAAGCATGCTGAGTTCAAATTGCAAAGTTATGGACATGGAACTTGGTCATGAACAAAGTGGTTTTTTGCTATATTGTGAAATTCGATTCTCTCTAACCATGAGGTTGTTTGAGAAGTTCTTGGACATTTTGGAAAGCTTGGAATATGTACTACAATCCATCTTTGAAATGCAAATTGAAATTCCAAGTGGAAGTGTATGGAAGATGGCCTTGAAGTGGGGTAGAAAACCTTGTCAAAATAGGTTAAAATTTCACTAAGTTAAAAATGGTTTAGTGCCCTTATTCAAAAAATTGTAACTTGAGATACAAGCTTCAAATGAGAAAACTTTGTGAATCAAAGTTGTAGATTATGCAACAAGCTATAACTTTCATGTTTTGACTTTTGTTTGAATCCAAATGGATCATGGTGAAAAAGTGGGGCAAAGTTGGGGAAAAAATTAGGGTTTTTCATAACTTAGAAAAATTCTAAGTTATGAAAAATTCCATTTCTAACCCTAATTTGCATTTTGTGATTTCTTGGTGAACAAGTTTCATGATTTGGCATGTTTTGATGAAAAATGAATCTTGACTCTTGATTTTGACCAAAAAGTCAAAGTTTGACTTTTCAGTATACAGTCAAAACTGATCAATTGACTGGGAAATTCAACTGTCAATCTTGTGTACTTGGGATCTTTTGAGTTTGTTGATCATGTCAAGATAATTCCATAAGGTCCTTGAGTCCATGTGTGAGCTTGGTTTGCCATTGGCTAGGTCAAACAGTCAAAAATTGCCTTTGTACAGTCAAAACCCTAAAAATGACCATTTTGCCCTTTTGGTGATCTGATCAATTTTCTTGTGGAATTATGATCCAAACTTGATCAAATGGCTCATATGAGTTCATAATGTTGATGTGGGTCAAATTTCATGAGGTTTGACTGTCAATTGGCCACAATTGACTTTTTCCCCAATACAGTTGATTTCTAGGTCAACTGTCCAATTGACTGGGCAAAACTTGGAATCAAGGCTTGAAACTTGATATGGGTAAGCTTGGGAGTCCAATATGAGGCATGAAAGTCATCTTGGGCATTTTGGGTCAAAACATCTTTATGCAAACACAAACCCTAATTTTGAGTCCACAGTGCAAGGAGAGGTCTTGAGCAGATGAAACCCTAACTGGATCCTGAGCTTCAAGGGCTTTGTGATGAGAAATCAATGAGAAATGGGAGGGCAAATTTTGGGGTACAACAGTTGCCCCTGTTCAATCTTCTTGAATCCGAAGAGTGAGATTGGCAAGCTTGCCTTTCGTGACTCGAGGGTAAAAGGAGATTGGACACTAGAGTGCCCGGAAATTTGCACTCGTCAAAGCAATGGATACGGGAATGGGCTTAGAGATTCCATTTGGAGATGGGCTTAACGATGCCATCTGGGAGAGTGACAAAAATCTTGTCGGGGATGGGCTTAGAGATGCCATCTGGAAGGGAATATCAGGAAAGTGTCCAAGCTTCGGACCATTTCTGAACTGGGGGGTCTGAACAAGCAATAGATTGACATCCGTTGTTGGGAGGAATCTGTAAACTGTTTTCAGTGGTTTGGAGAAGAAACTGAACAAGCGATAGGTTAACATCCGTTTACTTGGAGAACCCGTGAACTGTTTTCAGAAATCTTGAAGTTGAATAAGCAATAGAGCAGCATCCGTTGTTGGGAAGCGTCCGTAAACTGTTTTCAAAAGTTGCATATGAACAAGTCGATAGATTAACATCCGTTGTTGGGAAGAATCCATAAACTGTTTTCAGAAGTCTTGAAGAAGAATCTGAACAAGTGATAGGTTAACATCCGTTTACTTGGAGATCCCGTGAACTGTTTTCAGAAATCTTGAAGTTGAATAAGCAATAGAGCAGCATCCGTTGTTGGGAAGCGTCCGTAAACTGTTTTCAAAAGTTGCATCTGAACAAGTCGATAGATTAACATCCGTTGTTGGGAAGAATCCATAAACTGTTTTCAGAAGTCTTGAAGAAGAATCTGAACAAGTGATAGGTTAACATCCGTTTACTTGGAGATCCCGTGAACTGTTTTCAGAAATCTTGAAGTTGAATAAGCAATAGAGCAGCATCCGTTGTTGGGAAGCGTCCGTAAACTGTTTTCAAAAGTTGCATCTGAACAAGTCGATAGATTAACATCCGTTGTTGGGAAGAATCCATAAACTGTTTTCAGAAGTCTTGAAGAAGAATCTGAACAAGTGATAGGTTAACATCCGTTTACTTGGAGATCCCGTGAACTGTTTTCAGAAATCTTGAAGTTGAATGATTTTTAGTCTGTCGACTATTCTTTCCTGAAAAGGTAAAGAGTTAGTTGCATGCAATGTTATGATGCATGATGCGATATACGTGACATCAATGTTTATGACATGAATGTGATGAATGCGCATGTAAGCTGACGAGCTAACTTGCTGAGGATAAATGAATTCGAGGTGGCCGATAATAAAAGCATCTTGACTGCTGCTGGAGAAAATAAATCCTTGGCTACTACTGGGGAAGAGAATTCCTGATGGCCTCTACTGGGGAGTATAAAACTAGTAGACTCATGCTGAGGAGGTAAGACTGAGAACCTTTAATTTGATGGGAAGTAACTCTGGCGATCTCACTGGGGAACTCAAGATTTCTCTTTCTAAGACTCTGTGGAGAGAAGGCTCATTAGTCTGGCTCCGCTGGGGGGATGATAATTTGAAATTTTAACTCGGCTGGGGATAACAAAGATGAGCTTCTCCGGGGATCATATTGATAAGTTAGGCTGGGGAATTTTGATGAGCTCCGCCGGGGATAGGAAGAATTCTGGCGAGTGCGATCTTCCGTGGCTGTTAGCTGAGGATAACCCAGTTATAAGCCCTTGTGAGGAATAACTTTGAATAAAACTCGGGGGAGACGTTCGTGTTCTGCGGGGAAATACCTTCCAGAACCTACTGGGGATGAGCTTCAAGACTTGCTAGGGATATGGATTCCAAATCTCCTGGGGGTTTCCTTTAAAAGGGTATCAAGGTATTCATCTGTACCTTCATCCTATCAGTAATCCTTTTTAGGTTCATTTAGGAAGTGATTACGTTTCAAATGCATATGCCTATTTAACAAAGCATTGGACGTTTCTCAAAATAAAACAAATAGTGCAAGAGAACAAAGAAAAGGGAAATGACACAAATTTCTGGGAAAAGTATTTGTATTGCTTTTCTTTGAGTATATTTGTACAAAGGAGACAATCATCCTAGTAAGAGGACTTTGTCGAAAACATTGAAAGATTTTATACAAAATAAAGGATGGCTATGTGAAATAATTCCATGGGATTCCATTCTGCTATAGCTTTCACAACTCTGAATATCTGCCCGTTCAGTGCTTCGTTTGACGATGACTGGATTGATCAGAAGTCTGGAACTGGTTGATGAAGAGATTGTCTTTGAAGTGATCCGACGAGACATAGTCATACGCTTTAATTCCCTAACTTTTGCCTGAATCGCCCTTTTGGGTTTTCGATCCACCGAGAAACCCCTTTTTGCCCAAGCCGCCCTTTCGGGTTTTCGACTTGCCGGGTGTACAGGTTTTTTTTGTTTTTATCCCTAATTTTTGCCTGAACCGCCCTTTCGGGTTTTCGGTTCACCGGGATGCCCATTTTTTCCCAAGCCGCCCTTTCGGGTTTTCGACTTGTCGGGTTATTTTATGCGTAGTATCTTTTGACTATGTCTGCGTTCGCAGGGTGCGGCAAATCGTCGCCGTCCATGGTGGTCAGAATCATTGCACCACCAGAAAATATGCTCTTGATCACAAATGGTCCTTCATATGTAGGAGTCTATTTGCCCCTGGGATCACTTTGCGGCAAGATAATCCGCTTGATTACGAGATCCCCGACTCGATACACTTGATGTATGACTTTCTTATTGAAGGCCTTGATCATCCGCTTTTGATATGTCTGACCATGGCATATAGCAGCAAGTCGCTTCTCGTCGATCAGATTGAGTTGATCAAGTCGGGTCCGCATCCAATCATCTTCATTCAAACCTGCATCCTTCATAATCCTCAGAGATGGGATTTGGACTTCCATAGGCAAGACAGCTTCCATGCCATAAACCAAAGAAAATGGGGTTTCCCCAGTTGAAGTACGTGTCGTCGTACGGTATCCATGCAGAGCAAACGGTAACATCTCATGCCAGTCTTTGTAAGTGATTGTCATTTTCTGAATGATCTTCTTAATGTTTTTGTTCGCAGCTTCAACAACACCGTTCATCTTCGGCCGATAGGGAGATGAATTGTGATGATAAATCTTGAACTGTTCGCATAGTGCAGTGATCATTGTATTATTCAGGTTTGTACCGTTGTCCGTGATGATCCTGTCGGGAACACCATACCGACATATGAGATTATGCTTGATAAAGCGGGCAACCACATTTTTAGTAACAGAGGCGAAGGAAGCTGCTTCGACCCATTTAGTGAAATAGTCAATGGCAACCAGGATGAAGCGATGTCCGTTGGAAGCCGTGGGCTTGATCTCTCCAATCATATCAATGCCCCACATTGCAAAGGGCCATGGAGCAGTCAGGACATTGAGGGGAACCGGAGGGATATGAACTTTGTCAGCATAGACTTGACACTTGTGACAAGTACGGGAATGTTGATGGCAGTCAGCCTCCATAGTAGACCAATAATAGCCTGCCCTTAGGATCTTCTTAGCCATTGTATGCCCGCTCAAGTGAGTGCCAAATGTGCCGCTGTGTATCTCAGTCATGATCAACTCTGCTTCAACTTTATCCACACATCGGAGTAATACACAATCATGGCTTCGTTTGTAAAGGATGCCGTTGCTCAGGAAGAACTTAGCAGCGGATTTCCTTAAGAACTTCTTGTCATTTACGGAAGCTCCTTCAGGATAATCCCTAGTCTCGAGATACCTTTTGACTTCATGGAACCAAGGTTGTTCCGCTACTTCTTCAGTATTAATCTCGTGGCAATGTGCCGGTTCATCCATTCGCTTGATGGTGATTTGGGGAGCCTCGTTATCCCAGTTGAGTTTAAACATGGAGGACATTGTGGCCAGAGCATCGGCTAGTTGATTCTCTTCTCGCGGGAAATGCTCGAAGGTAATTTGCTCGAAATGAGGCAACAATGTCAGGACATGTTCTTTGTATGGGATAAGATTAGGATGCTTGGTATCCCATTCTCCTTTGATTTGGCTGATGACCAAAGCCGAGTCCCCGAATACGATCAAAGATTTGATCCCCAAGTCTATAGCAGCTTCGAGACCAAAGATGCAAGCTTCACACTCAGCCATGTTGTTTGTGCAACTGAAACAAAGTCGGGCCGTGAAAGGAGTGTGACAACCTTCCGGAGAAATGAGTACTGCGCCAATACCATTTCCAAGTGCATTTGAAGCACCATCAAAGTACAGGGTCCATCGGGATCCCTTCTCGGGTCCGTCATACGGTCCGTCACTTTCAGCGTTGTCCAAATTCATGATGTCCTCGTCTGGGAAGTCAAACCTCATGGGTTGATAGTCTTCGATAGCCTGATGAGCCAGATGGTCAGCTAGTACACTCCCTTTTATATCTTTTTGGGTGGTGTACTGGATGTCATACTCAGTTAAGATCATTTGCCATCTAGCTATCCTTCCAGATAAAGCGGGCTTCTCGAAGATGTACTTGATAGGGTCCATCTTGGAAATTAACAAGGTAGTATGGGTCAACATATACTGTCTTAGTCGGCGAGCAGCCCATACCAAAACGCATCAAGTTTTCTCGAGCAGTGAGTAGAGAGTCTCACAGTCGGTAAACTTTTTGCTAAGGTAATAAATAGCATGCTCTTTTCGACCAGACTCGTCATGCTGGCCCAAAACACACCCCATTGAGTTATCCAAGACTGTTAGGTACATGATCAATGGTCTTCCTTTGACAGGTGGCATCAGAATAGGAGGTTCTAGCAAATATTCCTTGATTCTATCAAAAGCGGCTTGGCAGTCTTCGTTCCATTCAACTACCTGATCTTTCTTCAAGAGTTTGAAAATTGGCTCACAGGTAGAAGTCAGATGTGAGATGAATCTGGCAATATAGTTTATGCGCCCCAAGAATCCTCTAACCTCCTTTTCAGTATGGGGAGCAGGCATCTCTTGTATTGCTTTTACTTTTGCTGGATCGACTTCAATGCCTTTGTTGCTTACAATGAATCCCAGGAGTTTACCAGACCTAACTCCAAAAGTACATTTACTTGGATTCAGCCTGAGCTTGTATTCTTTTAACCTGGCGAACAGCTTCTCCAAATGCTCAAGGTGCTCTTCCTCTGTTTGTGATCGAGCTATCATATCGTCTACGTAGACTTCGATCTCATGATGTATCATGTCATGAAATAAAGCTACCATGGCGCGTTGATAAGTTGCCCCTGCGTTCTTCAGCCCGAACGACATCACTTTGTAACAAAAAGTGCCCCATTGCGTGACAAAAGTTGTTTTCTCCATATCCTCGGGAGCCATTTTGATTTGATTGTAGCCCGAGAATCCGTCCATGAAGGAAAACACCTTATGCTGAGCTGTATTGTCGATCAAGATGTCAATATGAGGTAGCGGGAAATCATCTTTAGGGCTGGCCCTATTCAAATCCCGGTAGTCCACACACATTCTGACTTTGCCATCTTTCTTAGGTACTGGTACAATGTTAGCGACCCATTGAGGATAGGACGTAACAGCCAGGAAGCCAGCATCGAATTGCTTCATTACTTCTGCTTTGATTTTTTCGGACATGTCAGGCCTCATTCGGCGAACTTTTTGCTTGATAGGTGGACAATCCTCTCTTGTGGGGAGACGGTGAACTACGATGTCTGTGTCTAGACCCGACATGTCTTCATAGGACCAAGCGAAGATCTCAACATACTCATTCAGCAACTGTACCAAGCGCTCCTTGACTTTTGGCTCCAGGTTGGCACCCACTTGCACCTCCTTCCGATCCTCCTCGGTTCCCAAGTTAACAGTTTCCAATGGCTCTTCATGCGGTAAGATGGCCCTTTCCTCTTGTTGCAGGAGTCTGGCTAGTTCCCCGGGTACTTCACAACCTTCGTCATCTTCATACTCGGCTAGATTGACCAGGTCTTCAGAGTTATTGAAAGATACAGCAGAATAGTCACCCATGGAATCCGGAGTGGATGGGTACCTGCATTGGTGAGTGTGGGTGTGTGTAAGGGATAGCCATCCTTAAACAAAAAATGCAAAAGGAAAGAAAATGAACATAAGCAGTTTATCAAATGAAAAACGTCCAATGAATCATTAAACATGGCATATGAATATGAAAAATAGTCAAAACCCTTACAAGTGGACCTACATGCCCCGGGCAAGGCAGGAGGTGAAAAGATAGTGTACGGATTGTTTGAAAGTAAAATATTACAGACCAAATAAGAAATGTTTAACAGATAAATTACTGATCAATAAAAGTGATGGGGACAAAGTCCTTAGCCTCCCAATTGCTCAACCCTCCTCCGACAGTTGGATAAATCCAATCTTCAATGTTGCTTTCCTTGTCTTCATCTTCTAGGGCGTTGATTCGGTAAGGAGAAATTTTGATCGGTGCTCTTTCAATCTTTGACTGGCGCATGGCCTTCTGGCCAGCGGCGGTGAAACCTAATCCAAACTTATCAGTCTTATGCGGAAAAACGGGTAATTGCCCCCATGCTGAATTTTTCCCCTCTTTAATTGCAGCCCTTGCATCCTCCAGAGATGCCATCCTGGCCATCTGTCTTGGTGTCTCAGCTGCCAACTTCGCCACTGCTATCTCAGGAAGCACTTCTTCGAAATGTTGAAACGGTGTCTCAATGAACTCTCCTTCTACCTCCACATACCGGAAAGAATTTAAATGGCTAATCATGTACTCTTCTTCGCCGTGGACAGTAATGATCTTTCCCTTTACAGGATACTTCAGCATCTGATGCAAGGAGGAGGTGACTGCCCCAGCATGGTGTATCCAAGGTCTACCCAGTAGGCAGGAGTATGATGGACGGATGTCCATTACATAGAAAGTGGATTTAAACACCTCAGTGCCTATCTTGATAGGAATTTCCACCTCTCCATGGACCATTCTCTTTGATCCATCGAAAGCTCTGACGACAATATCACTAGGCTTCAATTCCAAACCTTTGCAATCTAGCCGGTCCAATGCCTTCTTAGGCAAAACATTCAGCGATGAACCGGTATCAACCAAAACATGTGCAAGGGTGGTTCCGCGACACTCGATTGAAATATGCAACGCATCATTGTGGTTTCGGCCTTTAGGGGTCAGGTCGGCATCAGAAAAACCTAATCCATTGTCTGCAGTCAGGCTAGCCACGCAATGTTGAAATTGATCTGCAGAGGTTTCTTGGGGCACATGAGCTGCCTTCAGAAACTTAATCAAAGCTTGAGCGTGCGCTTCTGAGCAAAGCAACAGTGCCAGCATGGAGATCTTGGAGGGGGTTTGCCCCAATTGTTCCACCACATCGTAGTCACTTCTCTTGATTATCCTCAAAATCTCGTCCATTTCTTTCTTGGAGGCTTCCGGGATCACCAAGGGCTGAACCCTCGTCCTGACGGGCTCATCTTGTATTCCCTTTCCTTTATCAGCAATGGTAGGAGAGGCAGCACTAGGAACGACGATTTCCTCAATCAAAGGAGTTCTAGCGGAGAGTTTTACTGGTGCAGGGAGGACTTCTTTAGCTGATGAGGGTCCAAAGACTGCTCTTGGAGGGGCAATCTCTGGAGAAAATATTCTCCCGCTCCTGGTGATTTTGCTGGTGCCCGCAATGTTACTAATGCTGGCTTCTTCATCATCTGAAATTTCTTCAATAACTTCGACTTGCTTGATACCATGGTAGTAGATGTCACCATCATAGTTCCAAGGTACCGACTTCTCAGAAACATAGGGAACAGGCCCTGGCATTGTTATCTTCAAAGGAATAGACTTTGCAGCTGGTGTAATCTTAACAGGCCTTTTGACGGCCTTGGAAAGATTGGCGTGAATGGTTATGATTGAGATATTTTCAACATGAACTGGAACAGCAGGAACTTTTTCGAACAAAATTTGTCGGCTATCCATGAGGCCTTGGATGCCTTTCTTTAACAGCGGACAATCAAACGGCAGAGAGTGGCAACAGTAGCAGTCTTCTTTACATCCCGGGAAGATCCCGGCCCTTAACAAATTCAACTTAATGGTTAGCAGCGGAGTAGTCAGATCACTAACGTCAGCAACATACAGATCCTCTTCAATGGCATTGACATTCCGACCGTGCTTCGGCATAGGTGCAGATATCACATTGGGTTTTTCTGGAGCGTCAAACTCTACCTCCTTAGCCTCTATCAGGTCCTGGATCTTATGCTTGAGTGCCCAACAATCATTGGTATCGTGTCCAACACTGTCTGAATGATAGGCGCACTTAGCATTGGCATGATAATGCGGAGAGGATGTATTTACATTCTTTGGCACCTCCTTGATGGTGGCAAGATTCAACTTCAACAGATGGGGAAGCACTTGTGCTGGAGTCATATTAATACGAGTGAATTGCCGTTGTGGCCGCTCCACTCGTTGTTGATTTGGTCTGGATTGGTTGTAGCGAGGCTGCTCACTTGGGGTGTTTTGAATCATTACGGCCCCCACAGTTGGCCGACGCTCCATCTTCACCGCTCTTCTTTGAGAATATACCATAGCTGTCTCCTTCTTAAAAGGCTTCTTCTCAACACTTGCAGCAACACCCTTCTGAATCTTTCCTGACTTGATGCCAGCTTCTATTCTTTCTCCTGTTAAGATCAAATCGGTAAACCCCGCGGAAGAGTTACCAATTAGATGATTGAAAAATGGCCCAGACAGGGTCCCAAGAAACATATCAACGAGCTCACGATCGGTTAAAGGAGGCTGCACCCTGCCAGCCAAATCCCTCCATTTTTGTGCATATTCCTTGAATCCCTCACTTGTTCCTAGTGACATACCCTGAAGTTGGGTACGAGTAGGAGCAAGATCAGAATTATACTGGTATTGTTTATAGAAAGCGGTGGCCAAATCTTCCCAATTTCTGACACTGGTTCCTTCTAACTGATAAAACCATTCCAACTGAGCTCCCGATAGGCTGTCTTGAAAGAAATGAATCCAGAGATTTTTATCTGCTGTATAGGGTTGAATCTTTCTCACATAGGACCTGAGATGCATTTTGGGGCAGGACAGCCCGTCATACCTTACAAATACTAGCACCTTGAATTTTGGGGGAATCACAATTCCGGCAACCAAGCCCATGTCTTCAAAATCCAGACCCAGTACCCTTTGCAATTCCATGGCAGCCAATCTGTCTTCTAAACCCTTATATTTGTCATCAGCTGGAGGATACTGCTGGTCAGAATAATCTTCATCCTCTTCAACCTCTTCCTCCTCTGCATCAGACTCGGAAGGCACCGCAACTCGATCTCTTTTACTAGTCCCTTCATCAGAAGTAGGAGGAAATTCAAGCACCCTCCGAGCTTCTCTGTCAAATCTTCTCCCCAAAGTAGCCACTCCGACTCTCTTTTTCTTCTTCACTGGGTCCTTACTCTCCAGATGAGCCTTGATATCCTCTTGACTCTTGACCAAGGTCATCAAGAGTTGCTGGAACTGTGCATTCTGGGCTTGTAGGTCTTTGACTGTTTGCTCGAGATCCATCCTACTGAAATAAACAGCAGATAGATAAGGAAACCTGGAGTGAGACCTGCTTATGCACATGATGAATGGTATGCTGATGTATGCAATGCATTCAAGGATTTAGGACATTCAAAGTTGTTTTAGACAAAGAAGAACGCACGTCATATTAATAAGAAGAAATTTGTTAGTACATAAATGCCCCATGGGCCAAATGTTACAAAATAAACTTCTCAAGGCAGAAAGACATTGCGCATCCTCTTCGGTGCGATGTAGGTGTTGAGGGCCTCTTTCTCGTGGAGTCGGAGGGTAAGCTCTAGAACCTTCTTTTCACTGGCGTAGTAGCTAGCTTCAAAAGTGTTTCGTTCCTCCTTGAGCTGAATCCAACTTTTCTGCATTTCCTCCCACGATGTAGGCATGTCTGGATGCAGGATGGTGTAGGGAACCTCTCCTTCATTGACGGGCTCTTTAATCACTGGGAGTACATGAGGATAAGGCATCATTAGACTTTGGGCTCGGGCTCGTACCCACTTGAGATAGGGCTCAAGAGGGATGGAGTTCTTGTGTCCCAGAGTCTTGCTATCAACCTTGTTGAGTCTTCCCCAAGCTCTGATGAATCTTTGGCGAAGTCCTTGCGCATCGTTGTCGAAGTCAAAAACTAGGCTAGGAATCAACATGTCATGAGGGCCATCCCTCCGTGCATATCCAAATTGCCTCAAAGCTAGGCAAGGGTTGTAGGTGATACCTCCCCTGATTCCAAGTAAAGGAACATTAGGAAACTCTCTGCAACGATCGACGATGATGACATTTTCTCTGGACCGAGAACACCAATGCACATCAGAATGAGTAAGAGTCATCAATCGTTGGGACCACCTTGTACCTTGGTCATTCTTCAAGACAGATTGTGGAAGGTGCGAAATAAACCACCTTGCGAGGATAGGAGTACAGCACATGAGAACACCCCTCTTTCTCATTGTTCGTGTGTAAAATGAGTGAAGAATGTCCCCAAGCAATATCGGTATTGGATTTCTGGACAAGAAGATTTTGACAGCGTTGACATCTACCAATTGGTCAGGATTTGGGAACAAGACCAACCCATAGATAAGGAGTGCCACAATCTCTTCAAAGGCTTGTAGGTCCAATGAGTTCCAACATTCTTGTGCCTTTTCAAACAAGAATTTTGCTAAGAATCCTTTGACGCCGCTTCTGGTTTCCCAATGCCCCTTGATTTCAGATGGTTGTAGATGTAGTGCTCGAGCAACATCTTCAGGCTTTGGTTCCTTCTCCGTACCGTTGAAGGGTAGTTGATTAAGGATAGGGATTCTTAGGAGTTGAGAAAACTCCTCCAAAGTGGGAACCAACTGATAATCAGGGAAAGTGAAGCAGTGGTGAAGAGGGTCAAAGAACTGGAATAGCACTTTCATCATGTCTTCTTCAATGTTGGTGTTGACTAGGCTGAGAAGTCTACCATGTCTTTCACTGAAGGATGAATTTTCCGGAATTCTTGAGGTGATCTCCTTGAGTTGAGGAGAGATTCTCACAAGGTTGACTTGAATGGCGTTTCTGCGAGGAATTTCCATGTCCTACAAAACAAGAACAAAGTTGAAGATCCAACACCCTTGAAATGGTTAGTGAATGCATATGATGTTTTATGATGTTTATGATGTATGCACAAAACATATGTACAAGCAAATCACACCAAACCCTAATTTCAGGCTTGCATGGGGTTTCATAGGTAAGTACCCTCTTGAGTGTAGTTGGCTTAAAAACCTGTCCTATAAATAGTAACCGGGTTCTAAGGAGCTCAATATCACTGGATTGTTTTCATTGTTCATTGTTTTGGTTTAGCCACTTAACTAGCGACCAAAATATTCCAAGAAAACAAACCTCAATGAGTGTAGTATTGAGTATCTACCAACTTCGGACTGCACCAAAGCCGGTCATCTCACTACCCCTAATAAAAGGCCAAGATGGTCAAGTAAGGTTCTAGGTCATTAGTGCTTAGTGACATCACTCAGCGGCCCCGTACTCTCCTTGATTGAACTCAAGGGTTACCGGTACTCACAAATATGTCGCACTAATATAGCTATTGCTTAGACCGTGTCGGTATACCCCGCACAGTTTCCACAATGTATTGCTATCTATGAATGTTTCCCAAAATCCGGGTGGAGGATTGTAAACCCAAACAATAGAGCCAAAGTATAAAGCAAGCAAATCAAACAATTAGTCATGCAAGAGGGTGATCTAAGCCCTAAGGTTACTCCACTTTAAAATTGTCCCCAGCAGAGTCGCCAGTTCTGTGATACGGTGGGAGAACTGACTAGGGTTTTGCGTTTGTTTTCGCAAATGTTTCGGTTGAGCAAGAGTCGCCACCGACTTTTTATTTTATCCTAAGGAAAGGTTTAAAAAGCACAGCAAAAACCTTTGAGATTTTTTTCTTGGGTTCGGGGAGTAGATTATAGAAGGGGAAGGTATTAGCACCCCTTCTATCCATGGTTATCCATGGGCTCTTAGATACTTGCTTAGATCAACTTTCCTTAGTTTTCAATTGTTTGAAATGGTGCTTTGTGTGTGGCTTTGAAAAGGTTTTGAAAAAGATGCCTTGCATAGGCTACCCTTGTAACAATTCTTTACTCGAATGTTTTACAAAGGTGTTTGTCTTTTTGAAAAGATGTTTCAAGGGTTTGAAAAGTTGGTTTTGAGAGTGTTTGTGAAGTGGGTTTTTGAAATAAGGCAAGTGTTTTTCTTGGAAAGTTGACAAGTACTTAAGAGTTCATCTACCCTAAAATTTTCTCAAAGACTTTTGTCATGTTTTAAGCCTTTTGACAATTTTGTTCCACCATTGCATTTGGAGGACAATCTTGTCTTAGGAGATGAAAGGGACGGGCGCGAGTCATCGTTTAGACCATAGTTGCAATGGTGTTAAATGTCTTTGGGCAATTTTCTTTAAAAGGAACTTGATCATTTTATTTAGGCAACATTTTGAGGGACTATGATCATTTGATTGTTTGTTTTACCCAAAGAAATTCAACATGCAATATGGCCCAATTTTGAAAGGCAACAAAGTGGAATACCCTAGGGGGTGCAAGTGTGAGATGTGTTGTTTATTTTCATGCTCATTTATCTTGTATTAGGTCCAACTATTTTTGTTCATTTTTATTCGCATACAAAACCCTAATTCTAGCATAGTATGTTTAGAAAGCATTAAAAGTGCGAAATTTAAATTCCTACGCTATTACATCACAATAATATGGGGAGGGTGGTACAATGTTTCAAATGGGGTTTATTTGGGCAAGAATTTAAATCTAAGCTATTACATCATTTTTAGGAATATTTACAAGATAAATAATTGCATAATTAAATGGAAATTGAAATAAATATGCAAAATATAAAAGGAATTTTTATGTATGTGTAAAAAAAAGGTATTATTTATGTAAAATAAAATAAAGAAAATAAAAGGTTATTATTTTGAGGTATTTTCAAATTTAGGGTAAAAACCCTAATTTTAATCAAAATGTATATTAATTAATTAATTCATACAATATTCATTATTTACATACAAAAATAAAATAAAATATGATATATTTGTAAAAAGGCATTTTTAGTATTAAACATTAAAAAATAAAATATGTACATTTTTTTGGTGTTTTTACTCTAAATGCATTAATATATATATATATATGTATATTTATATTATTTTAAATATGTACTATATATATAAATAATAATAATAATTAATTTTTTTAGAAAATAGTATTTTTTATATAAAATATTTTCAGAGGGTAATATAAAATAAAAATAAAAATAGAAGTGTTTTTACATATTTTTCTATTTATCCTAAATAATAATATGTATTTATTTATGTATAAACAAAAGAAAATCAAATAAAAATCAAATAAAATCAAAAAATGATGAGAAAAATATTTTCAAAATTTTAATATGCTGAGAAAAAATAAATGAGTCAAATAAGAAAAGAAAAAGTCAAAAATCATGAAAAATGAAGCAAATGGGCTTGGGGGGTAAGAAAATGGAAATAGGGTGTAAAAAGAAAAGACCACACAGGCCCAACCCATGTGGCTTCATCTTCAACCTTTGTTCAACAACATTCAAAAACGCGCGCCCTGTACTCCAGCTGCTAACTCCTGATTCCTGCCTTTTTAACAAAAACTCATAACATAAAAAATGTTCAGCATGAAGAGACGATTCTAACCATGTATAGAACTTGACCTAACTCTCTAAGATGAAGGAGAATTTCTCCTCCCCCAAATCCTAACCTAGTTTTTCTGTCATTTTCAAACTCCAAATTCTCTCTACTCAGGCAAAAGAAATGAAAAGTAAAGACATGGACATGTTCAGTGGCATGAGTATGACATTATTTCTTCACAAACTTAAGACTAATGATGCATAATAAGAGAGATACGAATTCAAAATTTTACCTATTCAGTTGAACTTCTATCTGGAGATGGAGGAACCTTCAGTGCAAGGTGATGATTGGAAAAGCTTCCTTGAGGTCCAGGGATGTTGTTTCAATGCTTACTTTGTTTTGAGAGCTTCTGAATCAAGCTAGAGAAATTCAACTGCAAAACAGAAAAAAAAAATGGTGAAGTGGCTTAGAGGTGTTACAGGTTGTGTCTTAGCTTCTGGATAGTTTGCATAGGTTGTAAGGAAGGTAGAGGAACATGTTTTGGCAAGAATGCTCGAGAGAAATGGGAGTTGGCACTCAAACTGCAGAGGCAACTCTGTTTTTGCAGTTTGAGGATGATTCTGAGATGGAGGGTGTTTTAGAGGTGCAAGAGTCGTGTATTAGCTTGGTTATGTTGTCTTGAGTGTGTTTGATAAGTTTGTTCTTGTGTTCTAATGCTGAGATGAAGGTTGTTGTGAGTTATGGAACTTTTCTTCACACTTAAGCAACAAAATGCAACTTGAGTTTCTAGACATGTAGAGGGCCCCTAATGTGCTGCATAATCCCTCCTTGATCAGTGTGTTATGTTCATAATCTTGTGCCATTCAGATTTGCAATGTACTTGTTGGATTTCCAAATTGACATAAAGCTACCTTTTACCAAAATGGCTAATTTGCTTTATCTAGTTTGGGATTAAACCTTTATACAATGTTCAAACTCATAGAACAACACCTTAACACAATGAATATGCATTAAATTATTGAGTGCCACTTGGTTTAAGGACCTGTAATCTAACCTAAAGCATGCTGAGTTCAAATTGCAAAGTTATGGACATGGAACTTGGTCATGAACAAAGTGGTTTTTTGCTATATTGTGAAATTCGATTCTCTCTAACCATGAGGTTGTTTGAGAAGTTCTTGGACATTTTGGAAAGCTTGGAATATGTACTACAATCCATCTTTGAAATGCAAATTGAAATTCCAAGTGGAAGTGTATGGAAGATGGCCTTGAAGTGGGGTAGAAAACCTTGTCAAAATAGGTTAAAATTTCACTAAGTTAAAAATGGTTTAGTGCCCTTATTCAAAAAATTGTAACTTGAGATACAAGCTTCAAATGAGAAAACTTTGTGAATAAAAGTTGTAGATTATGCAACAAGCTATAACTTTCATGTTTTGACTTTTGTTTGAATCCAAATGGATCATGGTGAAAAAGTGGGGCAAAGTTGGGAAAAAAATTAGGGTTTTTCATAACTTAGAAAAATTCTAAGTTATGAAAAATTCCATTTCTAACCCTAATTTGCATTTTGTGATTTCTTGGTGAACAAGTTTCATGATTTGGCATGTTTTGATGAAAAATGAATCTTGACTCTTGATTTTGACCAAAAAGTCAAAGTTTGACTTTTCAGTATACAGTCAAAACTGATCAATTGACTGGGAAATTCAACTGTCAATCTTGTGTACTTGGGATCTTTTGAGTTTGTTGATCATGTCAAGATAATTACATAAGGTCCTTGAGTCCATGTGTGAGCTTGGTTTGCCATTGGCTAGGTCAAACAGTCAAAAATTGCCTTTGTACAGTCAAAACCCTAAAAATGACCATTTTGCCCTTTTGGTGATCTGATCAATTTTCTTGTGGAATTATGATCCAAACTTGATCAAATGGCTCATATGAGTTCATAATGTTGATGTGGGTCAAATTTCATGAGGTTTGACTGTCAATTGGCCACAGTTGACTTTTTCCCCAATACAGTTGATTTCTAGGTCAACTGTCCAATTGACTGGGCAAAACTTGGAATCAAGGCTTGAAACTTGATATGGGTAAGCTTGGGAGTCCAATATGAGGCATGAAAGTCATCTTGGGAATTTTGGGTCAAAACATCTTTATGCAAACACAAACCCTAATTTTGAGTCCATAGTGCAAGGAGAGGTCTTGAGCAGATGAAACCCTAACTGGATCCTGAGCTTCAAGGGCTTTGTGATGAGAAATCAATGAGAAATGGGTGGGTAAATTTTGGGGTACAACACTTTCTCTCCTACTGGAGCGTCATTTTGATCAGCTTCCACCATGTTAATTTCTCCAATGCATACAGGCTCGGAGTAATTGGTGTCTGCGACATCCAAAGTGTTCTGGACTGGGCCCGACAGGCCCAATAGCATTGATAAGGCCCAATCCAAACCGACCTACTGAGGGCCACGCTGACCAAAGGGTCACAGTCGTGCCCGACGTGCTCCCTGAGGTTACTTGCTCGACGTCCAACTGTCCAGCTCGACATCCTGCTGTCCTGCTCGACATCACCTCGAACACCCTAACTAGGGCAGACTCAGTCTACTGCACTCCCAACGAGACCCCGGAAAGACCGCGTCTCTGTCCGCCCGCATTTCACGCAGAACATCCAGGGAGGGGACCACGTGCGGGTCCCCACTACACACGTAGAACCTGGTAGTTCCTCCACTGGGCCAAACCTGCCCGGCCCAATGAAGGAACCTTGGCCCAGCGCTGGGGGCTATAAATACCCTCTGTTTCCAGAGGGTCAGGTAATCATCATTCTACCCATACTCACTATTTGCCTGCTCGTGCTCTTACTTACTGTAGCATCAGAGTGTCTTGCAGGTACCCCCCCCCCCCACCTCGTTCAAAACTTTCAGCTCGGAGCCAGCCATGATGGTCCAAGTCTGATCAGGTTAGATCAGTGGTGCCGTCTGTGGGAAACTAGCTTCCCCGTCTTACATACAACTCAAAAGACCAAAGCTCATATTCAACTACCTGTCATGGCTGATCCAGCTCGCGATGAGCAGAACGTCCGTGTCGCCGACACTAATAACGACACGGCGGACAAAAACGGACATCTCGACAACACCGGCAATCCCGGCCACAACACCATTCCTGCAACAACCATCCCCGGGACTTCCTCATACAGGGACGGGGCTACAGCATCATCCTCCTCGCTCCCACCGCCACTCGAGGACGACCCGACGACCCTTGCCCACTACAGAGCCGTCCGGTTTCAGGAAGTCACCGTCCCCTCCGGGGCGGATGCCACCACACAAGCGCTGTTCGCAGCAATTAACCAACGAACTATCTCATCTTCGCCCAAGGAGAGAGATTAAAGGCGCTTGAAGACGAGCGAAGACCCTCGAGGAGGCATAGGAGACCACATACTCCCCCTCCTCGAGTGACTGAGGCCCGACACCCTTCTCCCCCGCGGAGACACTACAGGGAAAAATCTAGAAGCCCTTCTCCCCGGCCAAAGCAGAGGCGACCCTATTTGGAGAGAGAGCCCGTCATCCCTGCCGGAGAACCCAGTCGCGACCCGACAAGGCACGACAAGAGACACGCCGGAGACGGCCGTGTAGCATTCAACCAACGAGCATCACGCTCGAGGGAGACTCAGCATGACCACCGTGCCAGACAATACTACAGGTCCCTATCTCTGTCTCCGGAGAGGAGCGACGAGGACGACCCCCGCGGTCCCCTGTCGCAGGCCATCATGGATGCACCCATCCCCCCGGGCATGGAGAAGCCCCCACACCTGAAGGAGTATGACGGAGTTGCGGACCCGGTCGACCACATTGACGGGTTCGAGGCCATGCTCCATTATCATAACGTCGGGGGGCCCATCAAGTGCCGTCTTTTCCCCACGACTCTCAGGAAGGCGGCCATGGACTGGTACAAAGGGCTCGCCCCGGGCTCAATCACCTCGTGGCGGAACCTGAAGAACCAGTTCATCAGTTCCTTCACCGCTTCTCGACGCCATCCAAAGACTGAGGCGGCGCTCGAGGCCATCATCCAAAGACAGGATGAGACCTTGAGGGAGTTCATCAACCGCTTCAACCGGGAAGCGATACAGGTCCCCTGCACGGACCACATGAAGAGATATCTGCTGGAGAGGGGGCTCCTCCCCGGCACAGAGTTCAGAAAAGCCGTGGGAATCGAGCCGCCCAGGTCTTTCGACGCCCTCCTCGAAAAAGCTCGGGCATACATGGATTACGAGGAGAGGGAAGCGGCCAACAGGGCCCGAGATTCCAGGACTCAGGGTCCCAACAAAAGCAGCTCGCGCCAGGAGGCTCCTCCTCGACGAACCGGGGAGAAAAGGAAAGAAGACAGACCCCGGGAAGTCCGGGAACAAAGGGGCCCCTCGGGCCGTTTCACCGAGTACACTCCGCTCACAGCTTCCCGCGAGCGTATCCTGGCGGAGTGTGCCAGTACAGACTTCAAGGACGGCGGCGTCAAGCGTCCCCGACCTGCTCCCGCCAAGCCTGGGGCGGACAAAAATAAATACTGTCAATACCATAGGAGTCATGGCCATCTGACAGAGGACTGCGTCCACCTCAAGGACGCCATTGAAACCCTCATCAAGGGAGGGAGGCTCGCGCAGTACCGGCGAAACGACGCTCCTCGTCGTGACGCCCATGAAGCCAAGGAGCCAGAAGAAGACGCTCGACCATCAGACGAGTCGGTGCCTATCCAGACCGCCTTCTCGGTGACCAGGCCCGAGGACTTCGATATTCCCGAGCACCTGCAGGAAGGCAATCATACGAGGTTTCCAGTAGTCATAATTAGTTTCATCCAGAATGGGTGGTCTATTTCCAAAAACTCCTTCTTTGTCCATAGTTCCAGAAAGTGATATCCCTAGATCTCACCCAGTAATACAGGCAGGGTGCCTGCTCTGATGCCAATTGAAATTCTGGTTGCAGATACTCAATGTCACGTTCAATGTTATGACACCGTATCTGACTTACTATATGACAGTAAATACAAAAACAATAAAGAACACAATTAATTGTTTACCCAGTTCAGTGTGCAACAACACCTACTCTGGAGGCTACCAAGCCAGGGAGGAAATCCACTATAAGAGATGTTAATTCAGGAATAAACCAACCAGTTTATCTCCTTCACTTAAAACCTACCCAATGCAATTTCAATCTAAGTACAACTTAAACCTGAGTTCCTACTCACTCCCCATCAATCACAGCAGTGATACATAAAACAATTTGACTAATGATTTGATGAAGACACTCTTCAAAAACAAACACTTGATTAAGCTTCACAACTTTTTAATCAAGCAACACAATCACTCTTGCTTCACAGCTTTGAGTGATGCACACAACTAACTTGACTCTGCTTCACAGCTTTAGTCAAGGAACATTCAAACACTCTTGCTTCAAAGCTTTGAGTGCTACACAACCCTTACAATTAAAAACCTATTCCAAGTCACTTATCACAATGATAATTGCTTGGAGTACAATAATCAAACCTATACAGATTACAAATGATCTTCTGATCAAAAAGGGATTACTTGCAAAACAGCAGCTCTGTTGAATATATAGCAGCTGCAACTTCAGTTAGGGTTTCCACAAAAACCTAGGGTTAATTCCGTTTGACCTCAAGACCAGGTCACAGGACTTTATTAACCAGGTTAGGGTTGAGCTAGGTTACCCCTCAGAAAACGCAGGATTCTGTTCTGGAAAGACTGAGTTATTTTCCTGAAAAAACTCAGACTTATCCAACCTGCAAACCTGTTAGTTCAGAACAGGATGTCTTAACATCTGTTATGACATCTGAGAAAACCTGTCTACTGATTTAGCAAAATGTGATCATTTTGCAAAATGCTCAGATACACACTTATAAACATCAGTTCCTGAATGACAATATTTTTCTGCAAAGGTACCTAATGAATCAGTACAAACTAAACTAGAATGTTATGACATTAGTCATGACATTCACACATACACTTGGGTTTTACCAAAAATGCAAGCCAATACCTAAACAACTACAAACTCCCCCTTTGGCAGATTTTTGGCTAAAGACCCTAAGCAATCAGAGATAGATAGCAGCAAAAAGAAATGACTGCAGAAAAATAGAATGTCTAATTGAGCAAGTACATATTAAGTACCAAAATATTCTCCCCCTCTTTAGCCACAAATGGGCCAAAGATACATGTTCATAATGATTATACAGTTATCCAAAACAAATAATAAGAGCAGCAGCAGAAAAAAAACTGAACACACTTCCAAACTCCACCAGTTATCAGCACCAACCAGCAACACCACCCAACAGCAACCAACCTTCAAGCACTGTCATCAGACTCAGAGGAGCTAGTTTCTTCAATGTTGAGATGACCTTCAGCTTCTACACCTTCTTCCCTTCTGTTTTCTTCAGCTTCCTCCTTTTCTAGCCTGGCAATTAGGATTTCTAGGGTCTTTTTCCTAGCATCCAACTCTTTGCAAGTCTCTTTTAAAACAGCTATGACATCTGATGTCTTGGACTGGGTCTTCACAGACGATGTCTCAGCTGATGTTATGACAATGTCTGGAGCATGAGATCCCTGAAACAGTTTGTAGTGCAAGCCAAGGGCAGGAGCTCTTTTGCAGACTGTATCTCTTGCCACAAGGATATCAGGGTATTGTGCAAGGATAATTCCACAAAGGAGGGAGGGAAAGGCTATTGGTCCTTTGACAGCATAACTACCAGCATGCTTTAAAGTTTGTTCAAAGATGTACCTGCCATAGTCAAAAGCAGTCTTGGTTCCCACAGCATAAATAAATCTCCCCAATCCTGTGGAGATAGTTGATTTATGATTTGTAGGCACCCAGTTGGCTGCACCTATTTTATGCAGGATGGCAAATTTCATGCTGAGTTTGCTGGCATTCAGCTTGCCTTTCAAGGGCCAACACTTCACTTGCCTGGCTGTGATGGTTTGACAAACTTCATTGTCAGTGGCCTCCAGATCAGGACAATCCTCATTTGTTCTTCCAAGAAACTTGTTAATTTCTGATGGAGAGAACTTGACCCTTCTTCCTCTAACAAAAACACTTTCAAAGTCAGCTGACCTTCCATCAGCACAATCATTAGACAAGTTCACTACAAACTCCTTGACCAGATTTTCATAACATTTGTTAAATTTTATCACTGTCTTCATCAGTCCAGCATTCTTGATCAGGTCCATGATGTCTTTGCACTCCAAGGCATCATTGTTGAGTTCTCTCTCTAAAGCTATTCTCTTTAAGCAAACATACTTCCATCTGTTTGCATTGTCAGGATGATGAAAAGAGATGTTGTCTGTTGGGACTTCAGGTACTCTAGCAATTTTGCTGGAAGGGAGCTTCCTTATGATAGGAGTTTCTTCAGCATCAATCTCAAATTCTGATTCCTCATCAGAAGATTCAGGTTCTTTTCTCTTCTTAGAGATTGGTTGTCTAGCAGTATGCACCTGGGCCTTCTTCCCTTTTGTCTGAATACTTTTCTCAGCCATGCCTTTAGCCTTGGATTTCTTAGCAGCAGGTTTGTCTTTGGACACACATTTTGCATCATTCTGATTACTCTTTATTTTCATCAATCTCCTAGCTATGCTAGGGTTCACATTAGCAATCAGATCATTATCTGAGTAATCCTCATCCACATCAATGATAGGTGGATCAGCTGCCTTTTCTGAAGGGTTCTGAATGTTGTCTTTTTGTGTCACAACATTCTCAGTGACATATACATTCTCAGAGACTTCCACATTTGGGCTTTCTGATTGATTTAAAGGGACAGAAATCCCCGGTACAGGTTGATTTCCGCTCAGTATACTAGTAACAAGCCTAGCAATGGCTTGATGAACTTGAACTGATCCTTCTCTATTTGGTACAGAAGAAGAAGGATGAGAAGAATTACCAGAGGCTGTAGCTTGAGCTCTTCCTGCATGTCTAGTTCTTAGCTTTTTGACTTTGGCTGGGTCAGTTGCCATCTCTCTGAGAGGAGTGACCTCAAGAACTTCAGATTCTATGCATGTGGTGATTGCTCTAGAGTCTTGGTCAGATGATGAAGATGATGAGGATGATGAAGTCGCCATGGTTGAAGACGATGTCTGAGACATTTTGATTGACTTTGAGTAACGGTAGCAATTTGAGAAAAATCTTTGATTGAGAGGAGGAAACAGGTTGCAAGGACGAGAGAGGTAGGAGGCAAAAGGGAGTCTTTTCAACTTCTTAAAGATTTTGAAAGAATTGTGAAAGCATATGATTAACCCACTAAAGATAGACTTAATAAAATTAATTCCTTCAACCTTTGTTTTAAGCAAAATTAATTGCTATAATTTCTCATGTTGGTAAATACCCAACCTGCCCCTCAAATTTTCAAGTTTATTTCCAACAAGAGCCTTGGTAGAAGAATCAGTCAGCTGAAGCTTAGAGAAACTATGTTCCAGTTTAAATGACTTCTTCTCTACAAAGTCAATGTGCTTGTTCCAGTTATGCTGAATAGGGTTCAAGGAAATATTGATTGTATTCAGATTGTCACAACATAATGTCACAACATCTTGTGTGACATTATACTCAGTGAGCATCTGTTTTGACCAGATATTTTGAGAACAGTTTTTCCTAGCAGCAACTATTTCCGCACAGAGTTGGGAAGGCATTCTTTTGATATGAATCATAGTTCTGGTTGATTCTTGAATAATTTTCTGTTTGTCCAGTCCATTTTGATGGAGAGTTATAGGAGAGAAGACTTCAAGCCTCATTTCTTCAGGGAAACAGAATTTATTAGACTTGTTATTTCCAACATCCTTGTCAAGATAACTTATGGTTCTGACAACACATCCTTCTTCAAGTTTATTTGCCACATCACAGACATTATCAACCTGTAGTTTTGGAGTTCTTCTGACTGCTTCCATAGAAATAGCTCTTTTCATTCTTCTTAGATGAAGAGGACCAAGCTTATGCTGCCACAGTTTCATCTATTTTTCTTCTTTGGTAATTTGACACATAGTGGAGATATCAGTGTTCTCAGGCTGCCACAAGTAGCAGTTATCTTTGGATCTGATTCCTCTCATTACAACTTCTAGTTTTTCATTAATTACTAGACATTCAGATCTTGAGAAGTTGACCTTGAATCCTAGATCACATAATTGACTGATACTAATAAGATTAGCAGTCAGCCCTTTTACCAGCAGTACTTTATTCAGACTTGGAACTCCAGGGCAGTCCAAATTACCAACTCCTTTGACTTCACCTTTAGCACCATCTCCAAAGGTCACAAAACTGGTGGTGTGAGGCATAACATTATTGAGGAGATTTTTGATTCCAGTCATGTGTCTGGAACATCCACTGTCAAAGTACCAGCCTTCCTTTGCAGACACTCTCAGGGAAGTATGGGCTATCAGGGCAGTAGCCTTTTTCTTCCAATGAGGAGTATGTGGTACCCTTTTTGGCTTAGGTTTAGCACCTGAGTTTTGATTAGGGTATCCATGTAATTTGAAGCAGAAGGGCTTTATGTGTCCATACCTCCCACAATGATGACATCTCCATCTTTGGTATTTTTTCTTCATGTATTTCTGATGTTGAGAGTTGTGTTGAGACATCTGCTTTGACAATTGTTTAACATGCCTGATCTTCTTGTCTGCACCAGGTTTCTTAGCTTCCACAAATCCTAGACCAGATTTGTTTCCCACATTTTGTCCAACTTGTAGGATCTCTTCCAATTTATCTGATCCATTGGTCAACATCTTGACAGATTTTGTCATTTGGTTCAGTTGTGAGTTCAGTAATTGAACTTCCCCTTCTAGGTGACTTATAGTTTCAAGATCTGCCCTTTTTTCAGCCTCCAGCTTTATAATGAGTTTTGATTGTTTCTCATTCTGCACACAGACTTCAGCACTTCTGATACACAATTTCTTGTAGGTATCAGCCAGTTCTTCAAATGTCACTTCTTCATCACTAGTGTCACTTTCAGAAGTACAAACACTAGTTAGAGCAGTAACTAGTTTGGCAGATTCTTCTTCAGAATTACTTTCTGAATCATAGTCAGACCAAGTAACAGTCATTCCTTTCTTTTGTTTCTTAAGAAAGGTAGGACATTCAGCTCGAATATGTCCATATCCTTCACATCCATGGCATTGAATACCTCTGCCTTGGTTTCCCTTATCTTTTGACCTTGGTCTTCTGCTGGAACTGTCAATGGCAGAGGGAATGTTATGAACATTAGACCTTGACTTTGGATCCATTCTTTTGATGAGCTTGTTGAACTGTCTTCCAAGCATGGCAATAGCTTCTGAAATATTTTCTTCTTCATCCTCCTTGTTTTCAACATCAGTGTTGGATACAAGTGCTATGCTTTTGTTCTTCTTGTCACCATTATCAGTGATCCCCATCTCAAAAGTCTGAAGAGACCCAATAAGTTCATCCACTTTCAACTTGCTGATGTCATGGGCTTCCTCTATGGCAGTTACCTTCATTGCAAATCTTTTAGGCAAGGATCTGAGAATCTTCCTCACCAGTTTTTCTTCTGACATCTTTTCTCCCAGTGCTCCTGAGGTGTTGGCAATCTCCAAGATGTTCATGTGAAACTCATGAATGGTTTCATCTTCCATCATTTTTAGATTCTCAAACTTGGTAGTCAACATCTGAAGCCTTGACATTTTTACTTTGGAAGTGCCCTCATGAGTAGTTTTGAGAGTGTCCCAAACTTCCTTGGCCAGTTCATATTGATGTACTAGTCTGAAAATGTTTCTATCAATTCCATTGAACAAGGCATTTAAAGCTTTTGAATTTCCCAGAGCTAACTCATCTTCTTCTTTACTCCAATCTTCCTCAGGCTTCAGACTGATTGTCCCATCTTTCTCAGTTATGGTGGGATGAATCCATCCTTTGTCAGCAGCTCTCCAAGCCTTTTTGTCCAGAGATTTTAAGAAGGCAATCATACGAGGTTTCCAGTAGTCATAATTAGTTCCATCTAGAATGGGTGGTCTATTTCCAAAAACTCCTTCTTTGTCCATAGTGCCAGAAAGTGATATCCCTAGATCTCACCCAGTAATACAGGCAGGGTGCCTGCTCTGATGCCAATTGAAATTCTGGCTGCAGATACTCAATGTCACGTTCAATGTTATGACACCGTATCTGACTTACTATATGACAGTAAATACAAAAACAATAAAGAACACAGTCAATTGTTTACCCAGTTCAGTGTGCAACAACACCTACTCTGGGGGCTACCAAGCCAGGGAGGAAATCCACTATAAGAGATGTTAATTCAGGAATAAACCAACCAGTTTATCTCCTTCACTTAAAACCTACCCAATGCAATTTCAATCTAAGTACAACTTAAACCTGAGTTCCTACTCACTCCCCCTCAATCACAGCAGTGATACATAAAACAATTTGACTAATGATTTGATGAAGACACTCTTCAAAAACAAACACTTGATTAAGCTTCACAGCTTTTTAATCAAGCAACACAATCACTCTTGCTTCACAGCTTTGAGTGATGCACACAACTAACTTGACTCTGCTTCACAGCTTTAGTCAAGGAACATTCAAACACTCTTGCTTCAAAGCTTTGAGTGCTACACAACCCTTACAATTAAAAACCTATTCCAAGTCACTTATCACAATGATAATTGCTTGGAGTACAATAATCAAACCTATACAGATTACAAATGATCTTCTGATCAAAAAGGGATTACTTGCAAAACAGCAGCTCTGTTGAATATATAGCAACTGCAACTTCAGTTAGGGTTTCCACAAAAACCTAGGGTTAATTCCGTTTGACCTCAAGACCAGGTCACAGGACTTTATTAACCAGGTTAGGGTTGAGCTAGGTTACCCCTCAGAAAACGCAGGATTCTGTTCTGGAAAGACTGAGTTATTTTCCTGAAAAAACTCAGACTTATCCAACCTGCAAACCTGTTAGTTCAGAACAGGATGTCTTAACATCTGTTATGACATCTGAGAAAACCTGTCTACTGATTTAGCAAAATGTGATCATTTTGCAAAATGCTCAGATACACACTTATAAACATCAGTTTCTGAATGACAATATTTTTCTGCAAAGGTACCTAATGAATCAGTACAAACTAAACTAGAATGTTATGACATCAGTCATGACATTCACACATACACTTGGGTTTTACCAAAAATGCAAGCCAATACCTAAACAACTACAGACCTCCTAGAGGTAAATTTTATTTCTGAAGCCCGGTATTCCACCTGGCTGTCAAATGTTGTACTCGTGAAAAAGAATAATGGAAAATGGAGAATGTGCGTTGATTATACTGATCTCAACCGGGCTTGCCCGAAAGATGCTTTTCCCTTGCCTAACATAGATATGTTTGTCGACAACTCGGTCGGCTACAAAACTTTGTCGTTCATGGATGCCTACTCGGGCTATAACCAAATCTTGATGGCCCTGGGCGACAAACACTGCACGACATTCATGACCAGCTCGGGCAACTATTACTACAACGTAATGCCCTTCGGACTAAAAAATGCCGGAGCAACATACCAGCGCATGATGAACAGAGTTTTCAACAAACAGATCGGCGATATGCTCGAGGTATATATAGACGACATGATCGTCAAGTCCCGAGCAGACACCAACCACGCGGCTCATCTCAAGACAGTCTTTGCCCAAGCAAGACAGTGTAAAATGAGGTTCAACCCCGAGAAATGTACGTTCGGGGTTAAGGCAGGAAAATTCCTTGGATTCTATCTAACAGAACGGGGAATCGAAGCCAACCCCGAAAAATGCCGCGCATTCTCCGACCTCCCAACACCGACGTCGAAGAAGTCGATACAAATCATGAACGGCATGCTCACGTCGCTGTCACGCTTCGTCGTGAAATCCGCTCAGCACACCCTCCCCTTCTTCAAACTCCTTCGAAAGGAAGCGGCCTTCGAATGGAATGAGGAATGCGAGCAGGCACTACGCCACCTAAAGCAAAGTCTGTCTCAGCCGCCCGTGCTATCTCGACCAGACGACGGAGAACCGCTGTACTTGTACTTGGCCGTTTCGAACGAAGCCATCAGCGCAGCTCTTGTCCGCGAGACCCCCGACGGGCAGAAACCCGTCTACTTCACGAGCAAGGCCTTACAGGGGCCCGAAAGCAGATACCAGCAGATAGAAAAGGTGGCTCTGGCCCTCGTCAACGCGGCGAGGAGGCTTAGACACTACTTTCTGGCCCACACGATCATCGTGCGAACCGACCAACCAGTGAGACAACTCCTGGGTCGGCTCGATATGGCGGGCAGAATGCTACAATGGTCCTTGGAGCTCTCCGAGTTCGACATTCAGTACGAAAGTAGGAAATCCCTGAAAGCACAGTCCTTGGCCGACTTTGTCGCAGAAATGACCACCCACGACCCTTCCCCGGGGAAAGAACACAAGTGGACCATCTTCGTCGACGGAGCATCCAGCTCGTCCGGAAGCGGCGCAGGAATCCTCTTGGAAAACGAGGAAGGCGTAGTAATCGAGCACTCCTTAGCTCTCTCCTTCCCGACGTCAAACAACCAGGCAGAATACGAAGCCCTGCTCGCAGGACTGAGACTGGCCGAGGACCTGGGGGCCCGCGAGGTACAGATCTACACCAACTTCCAGCTCGTCGCCTCTCAAGTACAGGGGAGCTACCAGGCCAAAAACGACAACCTCATCGAGTATTTGAACTTAGTCAAAAAATACATGACAAAGTTCGTACGAGCAGAAATTGCACATGTTCCCCGCGAACAAAACACGAGGGCGGACATATTGTCCAAACTCGCGAGCACACGAAAGAATGGCGGGAACAAATCTGTCATCCAGGAATCTCTAGCGCGTCCAAGTATCGAACGGTCCTCGACTAAAGTCGAGATCCATGCCATCGGGGATGCGACGTCCTAGATGACCCCGGTTTATAATTTCCTGACAAAAGGCAAACTCCCATCGAACCAAGCCGAAGCTACCGTCACAAAGCGACGAGCATGTTCCTATGTGGTTCTCGAGCAGAAACTGTACCGTAGGGGATTCTCCATCCCCCTCCTAAAATGCATCGACGAGTCCGCAGTCCCCGAAGTACTGCGTGAGATACACGAAGGGATCAACGCCCAGCACATGGGTGGTAAATCCTTGGCAAGGAAAGCCCTCCGAGCGGGATACTACTGGCCGACGATGCAGCAGGACGCCAAGGAACACGTCAAGAAATGCGACAAGTGCCAGAAACACGGGGACATGCACCTCGCTCCTCCGCACGAGCCGAGTATACTGTCGTCCCCGTGGCCATTCGCCTGGTGGGGTATGGACATCCTCGGGCCCTTCGTGCAAGGAACCTACCAGAACAAATTCCTCATCGTCGTCGTGGATTACTTCACGAAATGGATCGAGGCCGAGGCTCTCGCGAAGATCACCTCACATAACATCCTCCGTTTCTACAAAAGAAACATCCTCGCCAGATTTGGAATTCTGAGGGCACTAGTGACCGACAACGGCACCCAATTCACCGACCACGGATTCCAAGATTTCGTCACCAAACTCGGGACAAAACAACACTTCACTTCTGTCGAGCACCCTCAAACTAACGGGCAGGCTGAGTCCGCGAACAGGGTTATCCTCCAGGGACTCAAACGTCGACTCGGCGAAGCCAAGAGGGGATGGGTCGAGGAGCTCCACAACGTCTTGTGGGCATACCGAACCACGCCCCACTCAACGACGGGCGAGACCCCATTTCGATTGACGTATGGCACTGAGGCCGTTATCCCAGTTGAAATCATGGAACCTTCCAGACGAACAGAGAACCCCCTCGACGAAGAAGTGAACGACGAGGCGTTAAGGGACGAACTCGACCTAGTCGAGGAAATCCGATCTGGTGCAGCCCTGCGCGAAGCCACCCTAAAACAACGAGTGGCTCTACGCCACAACGACAAGGTCATCAAGCGCGAGTTTGAAATCGGCAGCCTGGTATTACGTAGGAACCAGAAGGATTCCCGCAAAGGGAAGCTGGCCGCGAGCTGGGAAGGACCTTATCACGTCCACGACACCACTGGTACCGGGGTGTACTATCTCGATCAATTAGACGGAGAGCCATTACCACGACCCTGGAACGCTGCTAAGCTAAAGCAGTACTATAGTTAAAAACTACCAACACCTAGGACCCTCGACCATCGGTACCCGGTCGACGAGGAAAAACGTCCGACTCCGTATAGAGGCTGAGGTACAAGCCCGACATATGGCTAAATCGCACAACATCGCTCAACAAACGAGACCAATCGATAGTGCCCGACGTGGACAACTACACCGAGCCCCACCGTCGTAGTACCTGTAAGGCAGAACACCCAGCTCGCGATGGGCAGTTCACACCAAGGGCAAATAGTCCCTACCGGGCTTCGCGCCCGACTGAGCAACTTCGCTCCTTTTGCCCGACAAGTCGTCAAGAATGACGGGCCATCTAAAAGGGTCAAAGGGAAGTCTCTCCCCTCGAGCGCAACACTTAGGTGACTCTGGCCAGCGAAAGAAGGCCGGGCACGTATACAAACGAAAGGCGGGCAAACTCGCCAGCTAAGCCACAACCACTTACGGGCACTCCTCGGGCCCATAACTTAGGCTAATTTTTATGCAAAAATATAAAAATCAAGCACGGGCAAACAATCAAATTTGAAACAGCATTCATTCAAAAAACGCCCGAAGGCAACAAAGCGAATAAGTATAAACCGGCCAAGAAGGCCGACGATGTTCGTGAAGTACAACCAACGGGCTCGCAGGCCCAAAAAATACAAATATCAAAGGCACGCAGGCCCGCTATCCTACAATCAAGCTTCCCCAGAACCATCATTGTCGAAAACAGGAGAGTCGGGCGGGGGCACGATCGTGCCATCCACGATCTGATGAGTGTAGCCCCTCCCCTCAGTAATCAAACCAGGATTTAGCAAGGAAAGTTGGCTGACTGCGGAGTCGAACCCCTCCTCCATAGCACCGACGCAATCTGCTTCGAGCAGCCGGATATGGGCGACCAGCTCCGATCGACTCTTCAAAGCAGCTATATCCTCCGGCTCGTCCTCGGCAGGAAGCAAGGCGACTTTCAGGTCCTCGATCTGTTGAGTCAGACGCCCGATGTCGGTCTCCAGACGATCCCTGTCCGCGCGGAGAAGATCTCCCTCCTCGGCTAGCTTCCCCGAATTTTCTTTTTCCAGGATCAGCATCTCCCTCTTAGCGGCCAGCAGCGATGCCTGCTCACGGAACATCTCCTCGGAGCGTTCCAGGGCAGTCCTTAACTTCCGCGAACTCGAGGTGAGAGCCGCTTTCTCCTGCTCCAGTTCTTCAATACGGATAGGATCCTCCCCCTCCTCGGACAGCACCAGGGCCATTTCGGCCATCTTCACCAGCCCGGCCATGTTGGCGGCCATTTGCCTCCTCCGATCCTCCTTACTCATCCTCTTGATAGTCTCAGCCTCATCGGCAACCACGAACAGAGGGAATCTCTCGAAGAAACCCTCCTCTTTGAAGCAAGGGGGCAACCCGAAGGACCTTACGGCGCTGGTGTCCTCGCCAACCGCCGACCCGCTTTCCACCCGGTTCCTCTTCCTTTGTATTAGGTCGGCATGTGGCTCGACCTCTTGAACCTCTGGTATTTCTTCCGACGTGGCCCCCGAGCTGGGCGACGAATCCACCCTCACCACATGAGGAGCGTCCGGGCTATGCGGCGGGCCCATCCTCGTTGCTTGGGGAGCCTTCACAACCCTCCTACCCCGCTTCTGGTCGCAAGACATCTTCAAGAGTCTTTCCCGACGTCCGGCCATCGAACCTGCACAAAATAAAAGACGGGTTAGTGTCGAGCAAATACGCAAACAATTGACAAGCAAAGAAATTCAAGCAACAAACGACCTAGCAGACGAGCAGCCTGTCTGAACGACTGGCACTCCACGAGTGCCTTAGTATCGATCGGTCGGGACTCGAATGTCAGATAACCCTCCTCGTCCAAGACATCTTCCCCCTCCCTCGTGGCCCACCTGGCGGGGTGGAAGCTGTCAACGAACCGACAAAGAGTGTCATACGCCTTCTCATCCTCGGAGCACATGTCGCCCGCAGCGGTATGATAGTATCCAGTCCCGTGCTCGTAATTCCTGAACATCCAATGCACAGGGAACTTGGCCGTGCGGGCCATCACGGGATACCCGTCGTTGTCTAAAATTGCCTCCCCGTCATCATCACTTATGGGCGCCTCCTCCTCGTACAGGGATTCTAAAGCAGACGTGGTAATCGGCCTCACGACATACCACTTGTCTTTAAAACCCCTTACGGAGTCCATATACATCTTGAATAGTCTCCTCGACTGTTTTAAGGAGACCCAGCTGTGCTTCCCTCCTCGGGACTGGCGCTGCAGATGGAAAATTCTGAAGAAGAGCAGTATAGTCGCCCCAATCCTCAGAAAACGACAAGTCAGCTCAAACGCCCGGATAAAGGCGAGCGAGTTCGGGTGTAGCTGCGACGGGGCCAGCCCCAGATGGGCGAAGACCCCGGTCTGAAAGTCACTGAAGGGCAGCTGCATCCCAAGATCTTTGAACGCAATTTCGTACATGGGGAAGCTATACTCGGGGTACACCGAGCAGATCCGGGCATTGGAGGTCGGCCGCATAACAACGAAATTCTTTTGAAAATCAGGCTGACCGTGGCCCGCCTCGAGGACAGCATATGGTTTTCGGTTACGCCGGCTATAGATCGACGCGATTCCTCTGGGCTCGTCGCCCACCCAATCCAACAGAGGGTCGTCGACAGTGTCGATCAAACTCACCGCCTCATCGGCACTTTGTTCCTCCCGTTCGGGGCGTCTAGAGGAGCACGGCTCGTCCGCCATGGTTACCTACAGAGCACGGGAAACCAGTCAATTGGGCATGAAACCATACGCTCGACGTAACGGACCAGATGTAGTGTACGACAAACCACGTCGCTCCATGCACGACCACAAAAGTTAGTTTGTAACAAAATAGCAGTCGCCTCCCCGACGTCCGGATAACTCGATGAGACCTTCTCCAAACCGCCTAAGCAAACCGACAACGCGGTCATTCACGAGTATGCCGACCCAAGGTATGAACATGGCGAGCAACATCATAAAACCTACGGCCAGGGCCATGAACATACCGGGCACGATCATGAATCAGGCGCCCTGGATCATGAAGACCCCGGGCAGCACTTCAGATTGTAACCTAAACTATGTATCTACCGGCCACGAGCATATGTTTGCCGGTCCTAAGCATGAATTTGTCGAGCTGAACATGAATATACCGGGCTAGTCCCACGCACACAGTCCCTAAAACGTCTACAACGGTGAAAATCATGCATCACAACAGGAAAACGAAGAAGATAAATCACTTACTTGCAATCAAGGAGTGAGTTCTGCAACGGAGGGAAGGAATCTGTGACGGGAATTGCAGCTATGCTATGAAAATCTGGAAGAACAGCAGCAGTAGGAGCACAAAGAGTAGTAACGCGTTATGGGGCCCAAGGATCCTATTTATAGTGATGACGTGGAATACCAAACGTCACCTCGGGAAACCACGGAGTTTCTCTCCTCGACGCACGTCTCCCAAGGCAATGATGACCCTATCATCATAGGGTGGCGGCGCAGTTCCCGAAAGATACCCCGTGTGCTCGACAGACGCGCGCAGGTGAGGATTCCCCGAGCATCCACCTCGAAAGATTTGTCTCCGAGCACGACACGGAGAAGCCCTCGAGGACCTGCATCTCTGACCCGGGCGCGAGACCCCGAAACGGGAACGATCTGAGATCAAGCCATGGCTTCTAACCCAAGGAACCACGACTTGGGGGGCTCCTGTTCTGGACTGGGCCCGACAGGCCCAATAGCATTGATAAGGCCCAATCCAAACCGACCTACTGAGGGCCACGCTGACCAAAGGGTCACAGTCGTGCCCGACGTGCTCCCTGAGGTTACTTGCTCGACCTCCAACTGTCCAGCTCGACATCCTGCTGTCCTACTCGACATCACCTCGAACACCCCAACTAGGGCAGACTCAGTCCACTGCACTCCCAACGAGACCCCAGAAAGACCGCGTCTCTGTCCGCCCGCATTTCACGCAGAACATCCAGGGAGGGGACCACGTGCGGGTCCCCACTACGCACGTAGAACTTGGCAGTTCCTCCATTGGGCCAAACCTGCCCGGCCCAACGAAGGAACCTTGGCCCAGCGCTGGGGGCTATAAATACCCTCTGTTTCCAGAGGGTCAGGTAATCATCATTCTACCCATACTCACTATTTGCCTGCTCGTGCTCTTACTTACTGTAGCATCGTAGTGTCTTGCAGGTACCCCCCCCCCCCCCCACCTCGTTCAAAACTTTCAGCTCGGAGCCAACCGTGACGGTCCAAGTCTGATCAGGTTAGATCACAAAGGATCTTCATCTACTTTCATTTTTGCTTTATCAGCGAATTTCAGTCTGCCATCTTTAATTGCATTCTGAATTAGGTCCCTGAAAAGAAAACACTGTGAGGTTTTGTGGCCTAGGAAACTATGATACTTGCAAAATCCTCTTTTCTTCCTTTGATCTAAAGGAGGTATTTTGACATTTGATGGCACAATGAGTTGGCCATCTTTGACAAGTAAATCAAAGATCTCGTCACACTTAGTTACATCGAAGGTATAAACCTTCTTTAGGAATTTGTCACTTTTCTCATTTTCAACAATTTCTTTCCCTTTTGTGGGAACTAATAATTTGCAGGAGTAAGGTGGTGCCTGTTTTAATTCAGCGAGGTCGATTTCGACCTCTTCGAATTCGAATTCAGGATAATCTTCTGTTTCCTCAGTTCTAACATAGGAGACCCTTTCCTTCTTGTTATTTTTAAAAACTCTGGCCTTTTCGGCTTTTAACCTTTCGACCTGTCGAACCCTATCGGCTAATTGAGCCATATCCCTCAAGTATTGAGTGTCTAATTTCTTTCGAATAGAGTAATCCAGGCCGCCAGCAGCCATTTCGACTAACTCATGTTCAGGAACTACTGTAAAACATCTAGATTTCAAGAGCCTGAATCTATTCAGATAATCATCTATGGGCTCAGTAAACTTCCACTTGACACTGGCTAGTTCCTTCAGACTTATTTTTGATTGCCCCATGTAGAACTGTTCATGGAATAATCTCTCCAAAAGCGCCCAAGTATCTATGGACCCAGGAGGTAAAGTGGTGAACCATGTGAAAGCGTTCGTAGTCAGGGAACTTGGGAAATATTTGATCCTAAGGTCTTCATTATTGGCTATATCTCCTGCTTCGGTTAGATATCTGGCTATGTGTTCGACTGTTGATTCGTTGGTATCCCCAGCAAACTTTGTAAACTTAGGGACTTTATACCCCCTTGGTAAATCAGTGTGCATTATGTAATCTAATATAGGAGAGGCATAATTTGGCCTTCTAATTCCTGTGTTGAGGCCATTCTGGGCCATGATTCTCTCTATCATGGTGGTTAAATTATTTTCTGCCAAGATGTTATCGTTTCGAATTCTGTGAACAACTGCGTCAGCATCTTGATTTCGACCTACCATGACAACTCCTCTAGGTTGTTCTTCTCGAAACTCTGGGACTTCTAGCCTTTCGACCCTTTCCCCTGGTTCCATAATTTCCCTTTGTGGGCCTTGAATCATTGGGGCTTCTAACCTTTGTGCCCTTGCCCCCAAATTAACCTCCTCTCTGGCTGGTCTATAGGGTGGGTCGTTAGCAACTTGTTCTATAATAGGTACGTTTGCTCGAACTCCCGCCTGATTCTGCCTACGCCTTTCTGGGGGAGCGAAGAAATCTGCTATTCGACTCATGTTATCTGCGTTTTCTCTATTTGTCACAGTTACATTTTGTACTATTGGGGCAAAGATTTCCTGCATAGTTTGTGCTAACACTCCTATCATATTATGGTTACTGTCATCCATTAATTGCCTAAAGGCCAACTAATTTTATGTGGTTAAGATAGGCATTGAACTATAACCCACTGACCCTTGGTTATTTGTCATAAATTGATTTGCCCCAGACCCAGACCCTAATTGTGGTGATGAATTCGATGTGGAATTGTGTAAGCCTGCCATAAAAGATGTTGGCATTCCATAAGAGGAATTTCTGGTTCTGTTACCATCGAAACCGGGTGGTCTAGTTAGTGGGGTGGCGAAATGGGTTTATGTCCCTGGTGGTGGGACGAATCCCCCAGGATAACCAATGGTTCCAGTATTTCCTAGGATCGAACTGTTAGTTGATATTCCACTTGTTCCATTAGTGGCTACACTACTGGTAGAAGATGCAACAGACTGTGCGTTCGAAGGGATCACATTAGATGTTCCCATCGAGGCGGAGATATTAGTGCCTGTTGTATGTGGGATATTCTGCTCCCCTCGTTGATTGTCTGGATTAGACATCTTGTTTAAACGTTTTCTTCTGGATAAGGGTTGGTTGCTATTGGTTATTCTACCACTTCTAAGGTTCATAAAACAACAAACTTGTCACTCAGAGAGTACTTTTACAATGGTTATGTCTCAACAATTTTTACTTTATTCTAAATTTCGTAATGACCAATGACGAGTCCCACCAGGTGTGCCAATTTGTTTACAGTGATTTTTGGTAAACAACCGCTAGTCCTCCAAACTATCAAATAATCTTAATGACTGTTATTTAATCTCTCTGGTAACTTGCAGGATTGACTAGATTGATCCTAGGATGTATTGGTCATTTGGATAATTCTCATTATAGAACTGATATTCATGGTTGGTATTTAGAATGTTGTGTAGGTGTTCAACTTACTTCGATTACTCTATTAAAGATCTAATGACATGATCAAGTAAATGCGTGCGAAACTAAATTGCATGAATAAAGTTCAATTGTAAAGACATGTAAAACTGCAGAAAAGACAAGTAAATGACTTCGAAGCATAAAAACATGTAATGTAAAAGCGTTTCTGGAATGTAAAAGATTCGAAATATGAAGAAAGCGTTTAAATGCAGGAAATCAGTAAAATGACTTTGAATGAAAAAGGTGTTCGAATGATAAAGGCATGAGGATAAAGGTATGAAATGTACAAAAGTTATTTCTGGAATGTAAAGGATTTGAAATGGAAAGAAAACATTTAAATGTAAGACATCAGTAAAAAGACTTCGAATGAAAATATTTTAATGTAAAGGCTTTTGAATGATATTGACATGAAGATAGAGGAAAAGACTGGAAATGATAAAGAGTTTTATTGAATCATAAACATTTGGTGTTATCATACGTACATTGTTCGAGCATTCGTTTCCCTAGCCATGTGGTATTTTGAATGTTTACTGAATTTTTGTACAATAGATATGACACACAAAATCCTAATGCTAAGACTTCTATTTATACTACTTCGACCATAACGGTCTTGCTATAAGATTCTGCCACGTTCAGAACATGCAAAGCAATGCCCCTATCTAGCTTCCACGCGTCTTCGAATGCTCCAGCGCATATATTTTAAATTTCGAACATCCCGCTTGCGTTTGAATTTCAAATGTTTTGGCACTCTTCGTTTCGAACTCATTTCTTGGACACAACCTTGTTACCATTTCGAGACTTCTTTGAATATATCCCCATAACTGTCACTCGAAGCTCAGAGTTTTGACATACCCATTCGAAGCACTGCTTCTACCATTTCGAAACATGACATCTTGCTTTATTCCAATCGAAACATCCAACTTGCTTCGCTTCGAACAATATCATCAAAATCTTCAGCCAACAACTGTCATCTGGTGAGGTCAAGGCTTTGCAGTGTTGTAAACTGCTATATGGAGATATATGAGAATGAGCCTGTGTAGGGCTGCTTCATGATGAGCCCGTGTGAAACTGCATCTGTGTAGGGCTGCTTCAGGATGAGCCCGTGTGAAGCTGCATCTGGATATATATGAGAAGGAACCTGTGTAGGGCTGCTTTAGGATGAGCCCGTGTGAAGCTGTATCTGAAAATTGCGAGAAGGAATTCGTGTAAGATTATTTCAGGATGAGCCCGTGTAAAGCTGCATCTGGAAATATATTAGAATGATCCTGGGTAGGTCTGCTTCATATGGTCGTGTAGATAGTTGCCCCGTCTTATTTTGGGAATTGATGCACAATCAGCTGTTCGCAGATAGTTGTCCTGTCTGGTTTTAAGAATTAATCTGGAACTTCTCTTTATGGTTGTTGAGATAGTTGCCCTGTCTGGTTTCAGGAATTAATCTCTAACCTGATCTTGTAGATGGTTGCTCCGTCTTGTTTCGGGAATTGATCTACAATCAGTTGTTCACAGATAGTTTCCATGTCTAGTTTCAGGAATTAATTTGGAATCTGCTTTTGTTGGTCGTTGAGATAGTTGCCTTGTCTGGTTTCAGGAATTACTCTCTAACCTGGTCTTATAGATAATCGCCCCGTCTTGTTTCGGGAATTGATCTACAATCAGTTGTTCATAGATAGTTGCCCTGTCTGGTTTCAGGAATTAATCTGGAACTTGCTTTTGTTGGTCGTTGAGATAGTTTCCCTGCCTGGTTTCAGGAATTACTCTCTAACTTGGTCTTGTAGATAGTCGCCCCATCTAGTTTTGGGAATTAATCTATAATCAATTGCTCGCAGATAGTTGCCATGTCTGGTTTCAGGAATTAATCTGGAATTATTGAAAATCGATGATGATATTTGTCTGCTTGTGAACTTTCCTGAAAAGGTAAAGAATTAGCTGTATGGAATGTCATGATGCATGAAATGTATTGGGTAATGATGTTCTCAAAATAAATGAGACTACGATATATGCATTTGTACTGTATATGCTATGACGTTTGTAAGATGATGTATGAATGCAATATGTGAATGTATCAGTTGTCATATTGCAGTGTTGTTGAACTAGGAAAAATAAATCCTTGATTGTTGTTGGGGGTGAAAAGTGTAAGTTTTCATTATTTGTTGAAGTTGAACTGTTGGGAGATGGATTTCTATGGTTAGAGAAATAAACTCCACTGGGGAAAGAAACAAAAACTCCATAAACTGCTTGGGAATTTTTTTATGAAGCCCTGTTGGGAAACCCAAGAAGTTTGTGAACACGGCTAGGGAATTCCTTTAGATGTCATGGAAATAATTGGAGATTCTTGCTCTGCCGGGGATATCAGAAACTTTGACATCATTAGGTTGTATACTGAAAAATGTAGCAATGACTTTGTAGGAGGACGTCTATGTCTCTAACCTACTGGAGAAAGTATCTGTGGGGATTTGCAAATGGCCTTTTTTAGACACTGTCCCATTTCTTAAAGTCATTAGTAACTGTCTTTCTGTTTTTTATGTGTGTATTTGTAAACGGTAATCACATTCAAATGCATATGTTCAAAAATAAATAATGGACGTTTTTGAAAACAAAACAGAAAAATAAAAACAAATAGTTTTACACATCTAAAGAGATAGTTTTGTATTAATCTGAAGAAGTCTACCTATAACAGGTGTTTTTGTATAAAGAGACAGACATCCTAGTAAGAGAATACCGTCGTAAGAATGAAAACTATACAAATTAGTATACAAAGAAAGACATCTATATGAAACAATCCCATTGGGTTCCTATTCTACTATTGCCTTTATGTCTTTGAGATTCTCATCCCTTTGTTGCTTGTTTGAAGCTGACTGGATTGATTAGTACTGTTGTACCCCAAAATTTGCCCTCTCATATTTCCCAAAACATTTCAAGAAAGATCTCCAAGATTGCCCAAGGTAGCCCAATGGTTGACCAGACAAGCTCTCTCCTAAGGCAATCTACTCAAATTAGGGTTTCACGTTGCATTAATAACCTTGAGTACAAGTGACCTCAAGTGCTCACCAATGCCCTAATATGTTCCCAAGATCATCCATGTCAAGTTTCAAGCCTTGCAGAGGAAGTTTGCCCAGTCAATTGCTCAAAGGTTCAAAAATCGACTGTGCTAGGGCAAAAGTCAACTGTGACCTACATACAGTCAAACTTCAATATTTTTGGTCAACATTCTCATTTTGAAGTATATTTCATAATTTTATCAAGGGTTGATCATGATTCATCAAGGATTGCTCATGATTCATCAAGACTCAAAAGTTGCTAAATTAGGGTTTTGCAGGAAAAGTCAACTCAACTTTTACCAAGCATAACTTTCTCATAATTTATGAGAAATTAACCATCAAAAGCTCATTTTGAATAGGATTAAATTCCCTACAATCCATATTCATCTCCCAATATCAAAAAATGCACTCACAAGAAGTTATGAATTTGGACATTATAGGTCATTTTGAAAAGTCAAGAAAAACACATTTTTTGTCAAAGCTTATTACTTAAGCATGGAATATCAAATTGATATGATACCAAAAGGGTTGATTATAGGAAATCTCAAGCTTTCTAAAAAGTCCAAGAACACCTCCAAAGAGTCAAAATTGAGGAAGTTATGCATGGTTGAAGTTGACCTTTTTTGCAAAATTGCCAAAGTCAACTATGCCCAAAACTTCAAATTTTGCCAAATGGGACCATTCTTTTTCACTTGTTTTGAGTTGGAATTATAGCCCACATGCTCTAGCCTTGTCCATGTTTACATATCATATTTTTATTATTTAATTTGGTTTTTATTTGAATTATTTCATTTTAAATCAAATTAAATCAAATAAAATCAAAAATATTAAAAACCAAAGATTTTTTTGATGATTTCAGGCTTCATTGGACAACTAGAACCATTCCCATTTCGTATCAAAGCTTGTGTGCACAAAAAGATTCAAATCAAGACAATTTTGGAAAGTTTTAAAGGAGGATCAAATCAAATATCAATTTTATTGAAAGAGGAAGATTTGGGCAAGGCAATTAACCCTAATGCATTGTGTGGTACATAAGGGTTACATGCAGACCAAAAATGGGGTTGGAGATCAAGCATAGAGAGAAAACAAAATTTGAAAAATATCAAAGAAAGTGTGAGATTGAAACATAGGTTAGAGGCATCCTTAGGGCCTGTTACTTGTCTCAATCATCTCCTGGCCATCTCCACAAGCGAAAGCAACCAAGACCACGCGTTTTCAAGCCTCCTAGTGCACTGTAAGTCGTTCACGGAACCACCATATTCTTGAATTCGAAAAGCTTCATTCTTGCATCTATAATGTAAAACAATTACATATTCTTGATCACCTTAATGTTTGCAAGCTTTTGCCAATAGCCAATTTCATTTATCTGACCTGAATCAAAATTCACCATAGCTAGGGTTTCGAGTTTGTTTTTAGGGCTTTTGTTTTCAGGTACAATTAGCCTTAATAATGGCTATGGTTGTGATCAGAAGAGTGATACGAGTCTAACCATTGTATTAGAATTCATTTATATGGCCTGTATGAGATTTTGAGGATGGACATGCTTGTAGCGACGAACCTTTGTCCGTAGGTATAGAGGCTTCTGGTTTTAGCCACGGAGAGAGGAAGAAGAAGCATTCGTGTCATCCTCCCATAGGCCCATTCAAATCTGGCGTGTTATTTTTTTGTTATATCATCCACTGACCTTTTTTTTATATTATCATTGTTTTATATTATATTAACAAATAGAGCAACACAACCTTGTGGTTGCCACACATGTTTTCAAGGCATTGGGAGCTGGAGGTCAGGGTTCGATCCCTGCCTCCAACATTTGTTATTTTGCTTAATTATTTCAGGTGATCATGTGCATACTCAAGCCTCATGTCTACCATGCTCATCCCTCATCCATGCGCCAGATGGCCAGATCTGATGGCCACCATGGAAGGCACATCATAGACTAAGTCAACACCAATGCACTGGATCAGAAAAGTCCAATGGATCAGCACATTTGGGCCAACATAATTGCTACTCACACATCCATAAATCAGGCCCATCTCACCCCTTTTTTATATTTTGCTTATTTTATTTAATTGTTTTGTTTTATTTTATTTTATTTAATTACTAACCAATATAATTAATTTCTTTTTATCAAAAAAATCACAAAAATATTTTTTACCCAATTAAATTTCAGGATTTCATTTTTTATTAATAAATATTAATTAATTAATTAGGATGTTAATTTTAGATAACTTTCATTTATTTTGTCAATATTTAAAATTAATTAGAATTAATAGGTTTTAATACTAATTTAACCATTTTATTTTCTTTCCTAAAATAACAAAAATTCCAAAAATATGTCGTTTAATATTTTTCATTAATTAATTTATTTAATAATTAATTTAGCATTTAATTTTAGGATTTAATTTCTTTTCTTAAAAATAAAAACAACAAAAACATTTTCTTTAATTAAAAGGGTCAAAACCCTAATTTCGCATTCGATTTAATTTTGCGTCGCGCACTTTATTTTTCTTTATTCAATTAATGTATCTGCTCTCGGTTTGTAATAATTAATTAGGATATTTATTTTTCCGCTTTTATTTTATTTTCAAAGGGTTGCTTTTGGCGATGTAAATACCCGACGCCTTGTTATAATTTAGTTTAAATTCCGCATTTTAATTCTGCAAATATTTAACTGCTATATGTTTGATAATATGGTTTGCATGACAAGAATGAATGTTTAATCTAAAATCAATTAGATCACCCTAAACATGTGCAAAGATAAAAATAACTGAAAACAACACACTCGCACATGCACACTCCTAGGGTACACTCCCACTTGGTTGCCTTCGTAAACGGTCATTGAGTATAGGTTGTTTTAGAGGTCGCCCTCTTGTCTAAAGGATCATAGTTGCCTCGAAATGGTTGCCTCGAATATTGTTGCCTCAAACAAATGATCTAAGACATTAGGGTTACCGCTAAGGCATCATAACATTGCTTTAGTGACCGTATGTCCCTCTTTCGAATTGACCCTCAAACTCCAACAGCGGTGCTACCTACTCACTAATAGTAGGATAGCATTGTCTAAAGAAAATTAGCATAGAACGATTCTTTTTTCGAGTAGGTAGATTAGTTCTTAGATACTTACTCATCCAAAACAAAACTCTTTTTCACACTTACACTCCTTTTACAAACAAGCTTTCAGAAACACTTCATTACACTCTTGAAGACAGACGCAAGAGTTAAGTCGAAGTCAAAACAAAAACTTTTCAAAACCCACAAGCACAAAGAAAACAATTTTTGAAAATGATGAGCAAGTACCTAAGAGCCCGTAGATAACCACTGATAGAAAGGGTGCTAATACCTTCCCTTTCTATAATCTACCCCCCGTACTCAAAAATATCTCAAAAAAGGAATTTTTCTGTGCTTTTTTCCTTTCCTTATTGGATAAAATAAAAGTCGGTGGTGACTCTTGCTTACCACGACATTTTCCGAAAACAAACGCAAAACGCAAACCAGCATTCCAAAAACAGTCAATTTTTCCCACCGTATCACAGAACTGGCGACTGTTGGGGATTTTAATAAGTGGGGTGTACCTTAGGATTAGTTCTTATTGTTTTAAATTGTTTGATCTGTATGATTTATCTTTGTGGGTTTGAATCGGAGTTACTATAGATCCTAACCCGAATCTGGGGATACCTTTTAGGTAAGTAGCAATAGACTGTGAGGGAACTGTACGGCATAGACCGATACGGTTGAAGCAGTAGCTATGTTGGTGTGGCACTTTAGTTTGTACCGATATCCCTTGTGGTGGAACAAGGAGAATATGGGGCTGCTAAGGGGTTATTAAGAACCAACTGACCTTAGAACCTATAATTGACCAACTTGGCCATAGAAAATTAGCAGTATGCTACACTCATTGAGACCAAACTCTCACGATGATTTCGGCCGCAAGAAAAGGTTGCCAAACTGGAATTATGACCGATCGAGGGTGGTCAGTGATATTGAGATCCTCTAGAACCCGATTACTATTACTAGGACATGTTGAACCAACTAAACTGAAAGAGGGTAGTACCTAAACTCCATGCCGGCCTGAAATTTAAGGGCTATTGTATGACTTGTTTTCCCTTAACATGTTTGTTATTTGTGAATACTTGTGGTGTGTTTCTATCACGGCATCATGCATCATGACATTGCATGCATATTGCATTGGACTAACCATTTCAAAGACCAATGAGATTCATCTTTGTTCTGTTTTGCAGATCATGGTATTTATGCGTAGAAACACTATTGGGATCAGCTTTGTACAAATTCCTACTCAGCTTAGAGATTTGGTTTCCAAGGTTCCTGACACTTCCTCTTTTGACAAAAGACATGGTCACTTCCTCAGTTTGGTCACTTCCAGATTAGATGAGCAGATGATGAGTGTTTTTGTGCCAATTCTTTGATCCATTATACCACTGCTTCACTTTCCCGGACTATCAGTTGGTCCCTACTCTGGAGGAGTTCTCTGACCTACTTGGTATTTCTATCCTAGAGCAGACACCATTTAAAGGTTGGGAGGTAGCTCTTAGGCCAGAAGATGTCGCTACAGCCCTACATTTGACAAAGGCTGAGGTAATGTCTAACTGGGAGACTCGGAGTAGGACAAAAGGCTTCTTGGCTAAGTTCTTGGTTGATCAAGCTAATCAACTCTAGGACAGTTTGGACTTTCAGGCGTTTGAAGACATCTTGGCTCTTCTCATATATGGTCTGGTTCTGTTTCCTAACTCAGATTCTTTTGTCGACGTGAATGCGGTGAAGATCTTCATGTCCCGTAATCCGGTGCCCACTCTCTTAGGTGACATCCTACACGCTCTCTATGCCCGTACTGCTCGGAAACGGGGAACCCTTATGTGTTGTGCACCATTGTTGGTGAGGTGGTTTATTTCTCACCTCCCCAAATATGTTTTGAAGAACAAGGAAGGCATGGGTTGGTCCTACAGAATTATGTCTCTTGCTCACACTGACATTATCTAGACCACTAAAGACATGGAAGAAGTAGCTATTATTGATCGCTGTGGGGAATACCCCAATGTTCCACTACTGGGAATTAGAGGAGGAATTACATATAATCCTTGTCTGGTCTTGCGACAGTTTGGGCGAGCTAGAAAGGACGGTCCTCATGAGTTGCTAATTTCGAGCATTGTCTTTGACTTCCAAGGGGATAGTGAGGAGCATCGTCGCAAGTTCATACGAGTTTGGAACATGGTGCACCGGTCTGATCCACATGAGTTAGGTATGAAGACCTCTCTTCCGATGGAACCGTATCTCCGGTGGGTTCGTACACGTGCTCAAAAGCTGGGAATGCCGTACGAAGCTGTCTTACCAGTAATTATTGAGAATACTGATGAAGAAGGGGTTCCTCCTACCATCCTCCATCCATACATGCCTACTGACATTGGGGCATTAAAGAGGTCTTGGATCCAGTTGAGGGAAGAACGGGATACTTACAGAGAAAAGTATCATGAGCAGGAGCGGAAGATCCTAAAGCTTACAAGGCAGCTGGAGAATGAGAAGGTCCTCAACGACTATGTCAGCACCAACAGGAAACGACCATGGGAGCGCTGATGTCTTTTGTTATTTCTAGTTTTGATTTACTTTTCAGTTTTTCTCTTTGTAACGCCTTAAAGGCATTTTTCAGACATTGTTTCAAGTTTTTAATATAATAAAATTGTGTTTCATTTTGGTTTACGAATTTGAATCCCTGAAATCTTTGAAATCATATCATATGCATTCCATTCCCATGCACCTCATTACAGTTACCCTTACAGGTCTCTTATCTTCTTCGCTGTTTATTTCAGCATATCATGTCTTCTGAAACATCAACTGATCAATCTATCAAGGCTCTGCAAGCTCAAAACACCTAGTTCCAGGAAATGTTCATGAACTTGGCCAAGGGTAAGCAAGATCTGAAGACTCTATCTTGAAGGATAAGAAGAAGAAGAAGAAGACAGTCCTTCTGAATATGGGTCGCAGATTCGGGAACAATTTGCGGGAAGATGTTGATTTATCTCACTCACCAGGAGAGGGAGAGAATCAAGAAGAAAGGAGGGCTCCTAGCCATGTGGTTTCTGACAACAATACTGACTTTGATGAAGACCAGTATGCTCCGGCTGAGGATAGGTATAAGCAACTCAAAGACCGGTTGAGCGCAATGGAAGTTCAGAAGGTACCTGGGATGGACTTTGGAGATTTTGGTTTGGAATCTGGGGTGGTGATTCCCCACAAGTTTAAAGCACCAGTCTTTTCTAAGTACGACGGGGTCTCCTGCCCAAAGCTGCACCTCCGCTCGTATGTTAGAAAGATTCAACCATACACCACTGACAAGAACCTTTGGATTCACTTATTTCAAGATAGTCTTTCAGTGACTCAACTTGAATGGTTCTACCAACTGGAAGGAGCTAACGTCCGTAACTGGGAGGACCTCGCTGGTGCTTTTTACAAGCAGTAACAATATAATGCCGACCTTGCTCCCACGCGTACCCAACTTCAGGGTATGTCTATGGGTGCGAGCGAAGGTTTTAAGGACTACGCTCAGAAATGGAGGGACCTTGCTGGAAGAGTACAACCCCCTTTGGCTGATAGGGAGTTAGTGGATATGTTTCTGGGGACCTTGTCTGGTCCGTATTTTAATCATCTGATTGGAAGTTCATCGTCCGGGTTTACTGAGCTGATTATGACTGGGGAAAGAGTTGAGGCCGGTATCAAGAGCGGAAAGATACAGAAAGGTGCTTCATCAAGCACAGAAAAGAAGTCTTTTAAGAAGGAATCCAACGCAGTTTACAGCGCGAAGAGCTATAACAAACCTGAGCGCCGCCAAGCAGTTAATACGGTGGTTATATCAAGGCCTGCTGTTGCCCCACAATGCAACAATCAGCCAAGGGAAGAAAGGCCTCAAAGACAGTTTACTCGGCTCAGCATGTCTTTATCCCAAATTCTGCCACAGTTATTAAAGACCAATCTGGTGATTCTGAAGGAGGCCCCGAAGAATCCCAACACTACATCACCGCTGTACAATCCAAACGCCCGCTGTGCTTTTCACTCTGATAGCCCGGGGCATGATATGAATAATTGCTGGGTCTTGAAGAATAAAGTGCAGGATCTGATTGATGCTAAGGAGATTGAATTCGAAGCGTCGGAAAAGCCTAATGTTATGACTGCTCTTATGCCCAAGCATGGAGTGAATTCTGTAGATGAAGACTCATTTGTGGTTTCTGTGAATGACATTGCTACTCTATTGATGAATGTGAAGAAGAACCTTCTGTTAGCCGATTTATTTCCGGGTTGTGGCGAAGGTGGCCATCTGTGTTTCGTCCTACCTAATGGTTGCCATGTTTTGAAGTCAGGTGTCCAACGCCTGATGGATAACAAAGAAATTATGTTTGAGTAAACTTTCGTTCCTTTGGTTCCTTTTGAAGATGTTTCTATAATTACCATTTCCACCTATTCTTCCAAGGCTTCCTCGAGAAAGCCTGTTAGAATCACATCTGTTCCGAGAATCGCTCCATTGATCATTACCATTCCTGGGCTTATCCCCTATACATCAGATAAGGCTGTCCCGTGGCATTATGGGGCTGACGTATATTATCATGGGATTAAGCAAGACTTGAACGCTGAAGGGGATGATATTGACGTCAACAATATTGTTGGATCTAGTAAGGTCACCAGAAGCGGAAGACTTTTCTCCCCTGAGATCTCTCCACCAGTTGTTCAGAAGCCTGTTGTTATTATACCTGCCAGTACATCTTCTACTATCCCTATTCAAGTTCTAATCCTTACCCCTGTTGCCGAGTCATCTGACACTCGGGGCAAAGGGGTCACCGGTGAGCCTACCCGGACGGAGGCATCGAAGAAGATTACTGTTGAAGCCTCTAGACAGGAGATATAGGAAATTTTGAAGATCATCAAAAAGAGCGACTACAACGTAGTCGAGCAGCTGGGGCAAACCCCGTCAAAAATCTCTATGTTATCTTTGTTGCTATGCTCAGAAGCCCATGCCAAGGCTCTGATTGCTTTCCTGAAAACTGCATACGTACCCCAGGAAACATCTGCTGACCAGTTCAAAGATTGTGTGGCTAGTTTAACTGCTGATAATGGTTTGGGTTTCTCCGACGCAGACTTGACTGCTAAGGGGAAGAATCACAATGACGCTCTACATGTTTCAATCGAGTGCAGGGGCACTACCCTAGCTCACGTATTAGTAGATACCGGGTCATCGTTGAATGTTCTACCCAAGAAAGCATTAGATCGGTTGAACTGTGTAGGGTTGGTGCTGAAGCCAAGCAACATTGTGGTTAGGGCCTTTGACGGGTCCAAGAGGATGGTACATGGAGAAGTGGATATTCCAATTAAGGTTGGTTCTTAGATTTTCGCGTCTACATTCTATGTGATGGACATTCGCCCATCTTATTCTTGTTTGTTGGGTCGCCCGTGGATCCACAAAGCTGGGGCAGTAACTTCTACGCTCCACCAGATGCTGAAATACCCAATAAAAGGGAAAATTGTTACAGTACGAGGAGAAGAGGAGTACATGGTGAGCCACCTCAACTCTTTCCGGTATGTAGAGATGGACGGGGAGTTCATTGAGACCCCATATCAACATTCCAAAGAAGTCCCCCAGACGCTAGCATCAACTGAAACTGTTACTGAAGATCCTCCAATGAAGATGGCTTCCCTAAAGGATGCCCGAGCCGTTGTTGATAAAGGTGGGTGTGCAAATTGGGGCCAACTCCCTGACTTTGCACATAAGACTAACAAGTTTGGTTTGGGTTTCACTGCAAAAGCTCAAAGGGTTGTTCGTCGTGCGCGGATCGGAGGACCTCCATTGTTCATCACTAGTTTGGGAGTGAATGCCATTAATGACAATGATGAAGAATTTGAGTTTGACAATTGGATCTACCCGACCACCGACGGCGGACTAAGCAATTGGACAACAAAGGACTTCGTGCCAATTTCTTTTATTACCCAGTAATGAGACTTTTGTTTTGAGCTTGTAACAGACAATTTTAAACTTTATGGCCTGATGTCTTACCCGAGGCACCGTGGCTTTGTTTGTGAGGGCTTGATATTTGTCATTTCCATATATCATTAATAAAAGCATTGGAAGTTTTCTTGCATTTCAAATTTTGCGCTCTTTGTTTTTCTCTTTTTATCTTGCAAAAACATCTATTTTACACACACTCACATATACAGGTCTACATCCACTCTGGATCCTACTGATAACGACTCTGCTACTGCCAGTTATGACTTCGAAAGTCCGATCAACTTAGCCGAAGACGAAGGTGAAGATGATTGTGAAGTGCCTGGTGAACTTGCTAGACTGTTACTTCAAGAGGAGAGGGCCATACAACTGCATGAAGAGCCAGTGGAATCAGTGAATCTGGGTACAGAGGTAGACAAGAAAGAGGTCAAGATCGGTGCAAATCTGGAGTCTAGTGTTAAGCAACGGCTGATTCAGATGTTGTGTGACTATGTGGAGATCTTTTCCTGGTCTTATGAAGATATGCCTGGGTTGGATACCGATATTGTGGTTCACCGCCTGCCCACCAAGGAAGATTGTCCTCCAGTGAAACAGAAAGTTCGCCGAATGCGCCCAGAGATGTCTGAGAAAATCAAGGCTGAAGTTATGAAACAGTTTGACGTCGGTTTTCTAGCAGTTACTTATTACCCGCAGTGGGTTGCCAACGTGGTTCCGGTGCCGAAGAAGGATGGTAAGGTTCGAATGTGTGTTGATTATAGGGATCTGAATAGGGCAAGCCCCAAGGATGATTTCCCTCTGCCTCATATCGATGTTCTGGTTGACAATACCGCACAACATAAGGTCTTCTCCTTTATGGATGGTTTCTCCGGTTACAATCAGATTAAGATGGCTCCCAAGGATATGGAGAAGACGACCTTTGTTACTCAATGGGGTACCTTTTGCTACAAGGTCATGCCATTTGGATTGAAGAATGATGGGGCAACGTACCAACGCGCCATGGTCGCTTTGTTCCATGACATGATACATCATGAGATTGAGGTATATGTTGACGACATGATTGCGAGGTCCCAGACTGAAGAAGAACATCTTGACCACCTTCAGAAGTTATTTGACAGGTTGAAGTTGTACAAGTTGAGGTTAAAACCGAACAAGTGCACCTTCGGGGTGAGATCTGGTAAGCTGTTGGGTTTCTTCGTAAGTGATAAAGGTATTCAGGTGGATTCTGCAAAGGTGAAGGATATACAGGAAATGACAGCTCCTCGAACCAAAAAAGAAGTCATAGGATTTTTGGGACGGTTGAACTATATTGCCCGATTCATCTCACACTTGACTGCTACTTGTGAGCCAATCTTCAAGCTACTGAAGAAAGATCAAGTGGTAAGATGGAACGATGAATGTCAGTCCGCTTTCGAAAGGATCAAGGAATATCTCCAAGAGCCACCTATTCTAATGCCTCCATTTGAAGGGAGACCTCTGATCTTATACTTGACAGTACTCGACAACTCAATGGGGTGCGTGTTGGGGCAGCATGACGAGTCTGGCCAAAAAGAGCATGCTATTTATTACCTTAGCAAAAAGTTTACCGACTGCGAGACCCGATACTCGTTGCTCGAGAAAACTTGCTGCGCTTTGGCATGGGCTGCTCGCCGGCTGAGACAGTATATGCTGACTCACACTACTCTATTGATATCAAAGATGGATCCAATCAAGTATATCTTCGAAAAGCCTGCCTTGTCCAGAAGAATAGCAAGATGGAAGATGATCTTGACTGAGTATGACATCCAATATACGACCCAAAAGGCAATCAAGGGAAGTGTGTTGGCGGATCATTTGGAACATCAGGCAGTGGATGATTACCAGTCTATGAACTTCGAATTTTCGGATGAGAATATCATGATAGTAACTGACTGTGAGACACTTGGACCGGATGAAGGACCTGAGGAGGGATCCCGATGGTCTATGTACTTTGATGGAGCTTCAAAAGCTTTGGGTAACGACATTGGCGCCGTGATCATATCTCTTGAAGGCTCTCATACTCCATTTATCGCCCGACTATGTTTCAACTGCACCAACAATATGGAGGAGTATGAAGCGTGCATCATGGGTCTTCGAGAAACAATTGACCTAAGGATTAAGTTCTTAAGTGTATTCAGATATTCCACTCTCGTGATCAGTCAGATCAAAGGCGAGTGGGATACGAAACACCCTAATCTTATTCCTTACAAGGAATATGTGTTGACATTGCTTACACACTTCGAGGAGATAACCTTTGAACACTTCCCTAGAGAGGAGAATCAGTTGGTGGATGTGCTAGCTACGATGTCTTCTATGTTAAAAGTCAATTGGGACAACGAGGCTCCCCGGATTATCATCAAAAGATTGGACGAACCTGCACATTGCTGTGACATTGAGACTGAAGAGGTAACGGATAAACCCTGGTTTCACGAGGTAAAAAAGTATCTTGAGGCTCAAGAGTACCCCGAGGGTGCATCTGTTAATGATAAGAAGTTTCTGAGGAGGTTTGCGGCGAAGTTCTTCATCAGCAATGGCATTCTTTACAAGCAAAACCATGACTCAACCTTACTGCGTTGTGTGGATAAGAACGAGGCAGAAAGGATTATGGTAGAGTTACATGAAGGTACTTTCGGAACTCATTCCAGTGGACATACCATGGAAAAGAAAATCCTACGGGCAGGATATTATTGGTCCACAATGGAAGCCGACTGTTATCAACATTCTCGGACCTGTCACAAGTGCCAAGTCTATGCTGATAAGGTGCACATACCTCCATTTCCTCTGAACGTCTTGACAGCTCCTTGGCCTTTTGCAATATGGGGCATCGACATGATCGGCGAGATCAGACCTACGGCATCTAACGGGCATCGTTTCATTCTGGTAGCGATTGATTACTTTACGAAGTGGGTTGAAGCAGCTTCCTTTGCTACTGTAACCAAGAATGTTGTGGCACGGTTCATTCGGCATAATCTGATCTGTTGGTATGGTGTACCAGAGATGATCATTATGGACAATGGTACAAATCTCAATAATAAGATGATCACCGAGCTCTACAAGTAGTTCAAGATACAGCATCACAACTCTTCCCCTTACCGGCCGAAGATGAATAGGGCTGTAGAAGCGGCTAATAAGAAAATTAAGAAGATTGTGCAGAAGATGACGGTGACATACAAAGACTGGCATGAGATGTTATCATTTTCTCTTCATGGGTACCGTACCTCAGCGCGGATGTCAACAGGGGCAACACCCTATTCCTTGGTTTATGGCATGGAGGCCGTCTTGCCCAATGAAGTTCAGATACCCTCTCTTTGGATTATGAAGGATGCAGGTTTGAGCAAAGATGACTGGATTCAGACCCGGCTTGATCAGCTGAACTTAATCGACGAAAAGAGACTTACTGCTATTTGTCATGGTCAAACGTATCAAAAGCGAATGATCAAGGCATTTAACAAGAAAGCTAGACGACAAGAGTATCAAGTTGGGGACCTGGTTATCAAGCACATCATTCTACCTCAAAGTGATCCCAGGGGAAAATGGACCCCTACTTACGAAGGGCCATTTGTGGTTAAGAACATTTTTTCGGGAGAAGCTATGATTCTAACCACCATGGATGGTGACGACCTTCCTCACCCCGTCAATGCAGACATAGTGAAAAGATACTACGCATAATCAAAGACCCGCTAGGTTGACTGACCTAGGCAAAAATAAGGGCTTCCCGACGAACCAAAAGGGTTCGGGCAAAAATAAGGGATGAAAATGAGAAAAAAACTGTACACCCGGCAAGTCGAAAACCTGAAAAAGCGGCTTGGGCAAAAAGGGGTATCCCGGTGGACTGAAAACCCGAGAGGGAGGTCCAGGTAAAAATTAGGGATCAAAGCGTAACACTATGTCTCATTGGATCACCTTGCAACCAGACTTTGGTATCGACTATCAAGCTCGGACGACACCAAACAATCTGATCTACCTTCAACCAAGTAGCAAAGTGATGAGATGCTCGAGGACATAAAGGCAATAGCAGAGTTGGAACCCAGTGGGATTGTTCACATAGCTGTTTTTCTTTGTTTTTCACAAATTGTATAAATTCTATTTGTTCGGCGGCATTCTCTTACTAGGACGTCAGCCTCTTGTACAAAAATGCCTATTTACAGGCCAAACTTCAAAATCAATACAATTCATTTTCACAAATAAATTTTTCTTTTTTTCTTTTGTTTTACAAAGAACGTCCAATGTTCAGTTTTTGTTATATGCATTTGACATTGATTGCTGCTCATAAATATTTACATACAAAACAAAAGACGATTACTTGTAATATCAGAAACAGGGGAAAACGAGAAATGTCCAAACCATACAGTTGCTCTGTCCGCCGGGTATAGGGATAGACCTAGCTGGAAGAAGCGATTGAAAGTACATTCATTCCCTACAGAGTAAGAGAAAGACAGTGGTGTTAGCTCTCCCCAGCTGAGACTCGTAACTGTGAATGAATCGGTAATATTCTCCCCAAGCAGAGTTTATCTACTATCAGCACTGAAAAGTCTTATCATCCCCAGCGGAGCATAAAAAAATATCCCCAGTAGAGTTTGAAGAATCGTCCCCTGTAGACTCTGAAAGATTATCCCCAGTAGATCCTAAAAGGTTTTCCCCAGTAAAGTCGCAACTGGAAAATCATCCCCAGCGGAGTTCATTCCTTCCACAAACGGAAACTCAATCCCCAACAGAATTCATTATCACCAGCAGCGGTAATTCATCCTGTGATCGGTGGGAATGAGAACTGACTGTTTTGAAATGCTGGTTCGCGTTTGCGTTTTTTTCCGCAAAATGTCGCGGTAAGCAAGAGTCGCCACCGTCTTTTATTTTATCCAACAAGAAAAGGACAAAAGCACAGAAAAATTACTTTTCGAGATATTTCTCGGGTTCGGGAGGTAGATTATAGAAAGGGAAGGTGTTAGCACCCTTTCTATCCGTGGTTATCCACGGGCTCTTAGGTACTTGCTCACTATGTTTTCAAAAGTTTGCTTTTCTTTGTGTTTGTGGGTTTGAAAAGAGTTTTTTTGTTTGGAAGAGAGTGTAAGTGCGAAAAGTTTTGCTTTTATTTTCAAAAGAGCAAGTACTTAAGAACATCTACCTACTCAAAAAGGAATTAAACTGTGCTAATGTCCTTTAGACAATGCTATCCCACTATTGAGGAGCAGGTAGCATCGTCGTTGGAGTTTTCAGGTCAATTCGATTAAGGGACGTGTGGTCACTAAAGTAATGTTAGGACGCCTTAGTGGTAACCCTAATGTCTTAGATCATTTTAATCGAGGCAACCGTTTCGAGGCAACTTATGATCTTTGGACAAGAGGGCGACCTCTAAAACTTCCTATACTCAATGACCACGTTCGAGGCAACTAAGTGAGGCGTACCCTAAGAGTGGAATGTGCGAGTGTATTGTTTTTCAGATATATTATCTTTGTACATGTTGTGGTGAGCTACTATTGATTTTAAATTAAAGATTAATCTTGTCATGCATAGCCTATTATTCAAACATCTAACAGTTAATGGTTGCGGAAATTAAATTGCGGGAAATTAATCTAAGCTATTACAAGGCGTCGGGTATTTACATCGCCAAAGACAAACCCTTAAAATTAAAATTGCGAAAAGTAAATAAAAGCGATAAATAAAAAGTCCTAAGTTAAAACTATTACATCCTCGGAGCAATTACAATTATGGATCAAAACAATACGCGCGAGAAAATTGAATCGGAATGTCCTTTAGGGTTTTGACCCTTTTATTGAATAAAACATATTTTTGTTATTTTTGATTTAAGAATTAAGTCTAACTAATAATTAATTAATTAATTAAAATAAAATATTTTTTGAGTTTTATTTTAATTAAGGAAATAAAATTAGAAAGGTAAAAATATTAAAACCTAATTCTAAATCAATTTTAATTTATTGCAAAATATATTATCATTAAACCTAATTTAAGCTAAATAAATTAATTAATGGTTTATTTACAAAAATAAAATAGTGAAATTAATAAATATTATTTTTTGTGTTTTCTGATTTTATGAGAAAAATTATTGGTTGGTTAATTAACAAAAAATAATAAAACAAATTAAATAAAAGAAACATGGAAAAAAGAATAAACCAAAGGGGGGTGTGGGCCTGATTTGGTGGTAAGATCATCAATTTTGAGGCCCATCAACGTTTCAGCCTTGTTTGACCTTTCAGATTGCCTATGCGCTTGTTGACCATAGTGTATGGTAGGCGTGAAATCTGGATCCTTGAATCTGCCTAGTTGGCCACCTGGCATTTGATGAGATGGGAAGTATGATGATCCACACTTTGGGGCGCTGCACCTGAGTACCTGAAATAAAATTGCATTAAGTTTTGGGGGACCTGGGATGTTGGACCTGCGAGGAAGTTTGTTAGAAATTGAAAATACAAGGCTTGTGATATTGGATCCTAGTCCCTTCGATTGAGCGAATTCCCTTTCACCCCTGAGCTGCTTGCTCATTCAAAAAGCATGACTCCTGCTTTTGGCCCTGCAAATTAGTCAATTCGGAACTAAACAACATAGAGAAACGTCTCATTCGAAATCAATTCCTGAACCCATATCTGGGTTGGTTTCGATTTGTCACAGCCAAGATCATGGATTTCAAACGTAACCTGCTTTGAAAGAAACTTTATCCATGGGGGGTTCAAACGTATGAACACTGCAACTTATACACGCTTTGTTAAATCGCTCACAAGTAATAACAAAAAAAAACTATGAATATGCAATTATGAGTAATTTTAAGATTAAGTGAGATTGAACATTATACCACTGGAGGCGCCTGGATTTGGACGGAAGGTGCCTGCAATGGAGTCTAGACTTTCGTGGGGCAGGCTGGTGCTTTTGCGAGGCAAGGTATGTGTGGCCGTCTTCGTGGGTTTTTCCGTTTCTGCAGAGTTTTGTGTGTCTTTTCCCCCCGTTCTTTTTTCTTTGTGAGCATGAGGTTTATATAGACAAAGGAATTTAGGTCAATATTTGTGTATCAAATCTTGGCCCATTATGATGAAGAGATTTGATTTGATTCACTTTGAATATCATTCCAAAAATAGCCTAATTCAATCTTTTTGTCCACACCATGCCTTTACACGAATTTGATTTGATTTCTTCATAAAGACTTTCTATTTTTTGATTCAATCACGTGCCAATCTGCTTTCATGCGTTACTGCCAGCCTGTTATGAGCTGTTTGGGCCTCCAACATGATGAAAATCGAAACTGACTTGCCCTTTGTAGATCCACTTCCCTTCTAATCTACTCTCTTCGATAGCTCTAAGCTCCACTTCTAATTAATCCATCTTCGATGTCACAGCCCCTTCGATTGAGACTCCTTCTGCTTCGACTGCTTAATTTGAAAAGAACCACTCTGGTCGAATCAGCTCTTGTGGAGTTAGGAATAGAAAAGGCAAGAATCTGGCCTTTAACTCAGGAATTGAATCCACAATCAATTGAATTCTTGCCATATTTGCAAGTAAAACATGCCATTTTCTCATGTTCAGTGTACCTGGACATGTTTTTTTTGAGTGCCCTCTTGATGGCCTCTTTCAAATGGCCTGGAAGGAGTTCTTCAAATGGCCCTTGTCCAAATATCAATCGAAGGGTATTTATCAATCGAAGAGTCCTTTGCTACGCCAATCGAAAGATCTTGTTCATGCTAATCGAAGGACATGGTTAACATGCCAGTCGAAGCTGCCTTGACACAATGCTAAATCGAAGGATCCCTTGGCATGCCAATTGAAAGGCTTAGCCCAGGGTGCCAAACGAAAAGGTCTTTCAGAATTCCAATCGAAGGCCTTGACATAATGCCAATCGAAATGCTTGTCCATAATGCCAATTAAAGCATTTTTGGAATGTCAATCGAAAGGATTGGCCATAATGCCACTCGAAGGGAATTATCCATGCCAATCGAAAGGCTCCTTCAGAATACCAATCGAAGTGTCTTTCAGAATGTCAATCGAAAGGTACTTAAAGCACCACTCAAAAAATTTCTTTTTCCTTAGGCAAGGGTTTGTGACCAACCATGTAAGGGAAGACCTTTGAAAACATGAGAGGGCAAATTTTGAGGTACAACACATTCCCAGCTGAATTTATTAGCAAATTCCTCAGCAGATAATCTCTTCCCCACAGAGTAATCTCCTCATCAGTTTATTCCCCAGCGAAGTTATCCTCTCCTACGGGTTTATTCTCACAATCATCTTCATCCACTATCTCCAGCGGAAATGAAGAATTCAATTCTTTTCTCCAACAACAATCCGAGATTTAGTTTCCCCAGCTTAAAACAATCACGTTTTCATCATGACGCATGCATATACGCATCATACAACACGATCTCATTTATTTTGAGAACATCATTGCTTGATACATATCATGCATTACATACAACTAACCTTTATCTTTCAGGAAGGATACAGTTAAATTCTCACAAAATTCAAGCTATAAATCTTTTTCCTCAGTTGAATTACGGGCAAGTCCCTAAATCTCGACGAAGATGTTGAATTACGGGCAAGTTCCTAAATCTCGACGAAGATGTTGAATTACGGGCAAGTTCCTAAATCTCGACGAAGATGTTGAATTACGGGAAAGTTCCTAAATCTCGACGAAGATGTTGAACTACGGGCAAGTTCCTAAATCTCGACGAAGATGTTGAATTACAAGCAAGTTCCTAAATCTCGACGAAGATGTTAAATTACGGGCAAGTTCCTAAATCTCGACGAAGATGTTGAATTACGGGCAAGTTCCTAAATCTCGACAAAGATGTTGAATTACGGGCAGGTTCCTGAATCTCAGCAAAGTAGTTGAATTATGGACGGGTTCCTAAATATCAACAAAGTAGTTGAATTACAGACAAGTTCTTAAATCTCAGCAAAATGGTTGAATTACGGACAAGTTCCTAAATCTCAGCAAAGTGGTTGAATTACGGACGAGTTCCTAAATCTCAGCAAAGTAGTTGAATTACGGACGGGTTCCTAAATCTCAGCAAAGTAGTTGAATTACGGACGAGTTCCTAAATCTCAGAAAAGTAGTTGAATTACGGACGGGTTCCTAAATCTCAGCAAATTAGTTGAATTACGAACGAGTTCCTAAATCTCAGCAAAGTAGTTGAATTACGGACGGGTTCCTAAATCTCAGCAAAGTAGTTGAATTACGGACGAGTTCCTAAATCTCGACACCTCAGTTGAATTACGGATGAGTTCCTAAATCTCGACACCTCGGTTGAATTACGGAAGAGCTCCTAAATCTCAGCAAAAGTTGTTCCCTCAGTTGAGTACAGACGATTGAAGTTCCTAAATATAAATAGAGACAATTCACCAGCAGAATAACGGACGATAAAGCTCCTAAAAATTCTACTTCTCTCAACAAAGATCAGCCTTCCCCAGCGGAATTTTCCTCAACAACAAGTAGACAAGCTCTCGCTAAGGAATCTCTTATGCGATCAAAACTCTTCCAAATGGCATCTATAAGCCCATTCCCGGCATCACAAGACAATTATCACTTCATGCGAGTGCAAATTTCTGGGCACTCTAGTGTTCAATCAACCTCCACCTTCGGATTACGAAAGGCACAAAAGCCAATATGCGTCCTCAGGTTTAAGTAGATTGAACAGGGGAAGTTGTTGTACCCCAAAATTTTCCCTCTCATATTTCTCAAAACATTTCAAGAAAGATCTCTAAGATTGCCCAAGGTAGCCCGAGGGTTGGCCAGACAAGCTCTCTCCTAAGGCAATCTACTCAAATTAGGGTTTCATGTTGCATCAAGACCCTTGAGTCCAAGTGACCTAAAGTTCTCACCAATGCCCTAATATGTTCTCAATATCATCCATGTCAAGTTTCAAGCCTTGCAGAGGAAGTTTGCTCAGTCAATTGCTCAAAGGTCCAAAAATCGACCGTGCTAGGGAAAAAGTCAACAGTGACCTACATACAGTCAAACTTCAAGATTTTTGGTAAACATTATCATTTTGAAGTATATTTCATCATTTGATAAAGGGTTGATCATGATTCATCAAGGATTTCTCATGATTCATCAAGACTCAAAAGTTGCTAAATTAGGGTTTTATAGGAAAAGTCAACTCAACTTTGACCAAGCATACCTTTCTCATACTTTATGATAAATGGCCCATCCAAAGCTCATTTTTAAGAGGATGCAATTCCCTACAACCCATCTTCATCTCCAAAGATCAAAAAATGCACTCACAAGAAGTTATGAATTTGGACATTATAGGTCATTTTGAAAAGTCAAGAAAAACACCTTTTTTTTTAAAAACTTCATAGTTTATAATGGAATATCAAATTGAGATGAGACAAAAAGTGTTGATTAGAGGACATCTCAAGCTTTCTAAAAAGTCCAAGAATACCTCCAAAGAGTCAAAATTGAGGAAGTTATGCATGGTTGAAGTTAACCTTTTTTACAAAATTGCCAAAATCAACTATGCCCAAAACTTCAAATTTTTCCAAATGGGCCCATTCTTTTACACTTGTTTTGAGTTGGAATTATAGCCCACGTGCTCTAGCCTTGGCCATGTGTATATATCATATTTTTATTATTTAATTTGGTTTTTATTTGAATTATTTCATTTTAAATCAAATTAAATCAAATTAAATCAAAAATATTAAAAACCAAAGATTTTTTGATGATTTCAAGCTTCATCGGACAGCTAGAACCATTCCCAATTCGTATCAAAGCTTGTGTGCACAAAAAGATTCAAATCAAGCCAATTTTTGAAAGTTTTAAAGGAGGATCAAATCAAATATCAATTTTATTGAAAGAGGAAGATTTGGGCAAGGCAATTAACCCTAATGCATTGTGTGGTACATAAGGGTTACGTGCAGACCAAAAATGGGGTTGGAGATCAAGCATAGAGAGCAAACAAAATTCGAAAAATATCAAAGAAAGTGTGAGATTGAAATAGAGGTTAGAGGCATCCTCAGGGCCTGTTACTTGTCTAAATCGTCTCCTGGCCATCTCCACAAGCGAAAGCAACCAAGACCACGCGTTTTCAAGCCTCCTAGTGCACTGTAAGTCGTTCACGGAACCACCATATTCTTGAATTCAAAAAGCTTCATTCTTGCATCTATAATGTAAAACAATTGCATATTCTTGATCACCTTAATGTTTGCAAGCTTTTGCCAATAGCCAATTTCATTTATCTGACCTGAATCGAAATTCACCATAGCCAGGGTTTCGAGTTTGTTTTTAGGGCTTTTGTTTTCAGGTACAATTAGCTCTAATAATGGCTATGGTTGTGATCAGAAGAGGGAGACGAGTCTAACCATTGTGTTAGAATTCATTTCCATGGCCTGTATGAGATTTTGAGGATGGATAGTCTTGTAGCGACGGACCTTTGTCCGTAGGTATAGGGGCTTCTGGTTTTAGCCACGGAGAGAGGAAGAAGAAGCAGTCGTGTCATCCTCCCATAGGCCCATTCAAATCTGGCGCGTTATTTTTTTGTTATATCATCCACTGACCTTTTTTTTATATTATCATTGTTTTATATTATATTAACAAATAGAGCAACATAACCTAGTGGTTGCCACACAGGTTTTCAAGGCATTGGGAGCTGGAGGTCAGGGGTTCGGTCCCTGCCTCCAGCATTTGTTATTTTACTTAATTATTTCAGGTGATCATGTGCATACTCAGCGTGATGTGTACCATGCTCATCCCTCATCCATGCGCCAGATGGCCAGATGGCCAGATCTGATGGCCACCATGGAAGGCACATCATAGACCAAGTCAACACCAATGCACTGGATCAGAAAAGTCCAATGGATCAGCACATTTGGGCCAACATAATTGATATTCACACATCCATAAATCAGGCCCATCTCACTCCTTTTTTATATTTTGCTTATTTTATTTAATTGTTTTATTTGATTTGATTTAATTACTAACCAATAAAATTAATTTCTTTTTATCAAAAAAATCACAAAAATATTTTTTACCCAATTAAATTTCAGAATTTCATTTTTTATTAATAAATATTAATTAATTAATTAGGATGTTAATTTTAGATAACTTTCATTTATTTTGTCAATATTTAAAATTAATTAGAATTAATAGGTTTTAATACTAATTTAACCATTTTATTTTCTTTCCTAAAATAACAAAAATTCCAAAAATATGTCGTTTAATATTTTTCATTAATTAATTTATTTAATAATTAATTTATTTAATTTTAGCATTTAATAATTATTTTCCAAAAACAACAAAAACATTTTCTTTAATTAAAAGGGTCAAAACCCTAATTTCGCATTCGATTTAATTTTGCGTCGCACACTTTATTTTTCTTTATTCAATTAATGTATCTGCTCCCGGTTTGTAATAATTAATTAGGATATTTATTTTTTCGCTTTTATTTTATTTTCAAAGGGTTGCTTTTGGCGATGTAAATACCCGACGTCTTGTAATAATTTAGTTTAAATTCCGTATTTTAATTATGCAAATATTTAACTGCTAGATGTTTGATAATAGGGTTTGCATGACAAGAATGAATGTTTAATCTAAAATCAATTAGATCACCCTAAACATGTGCAAAGATAAAAATAACTGAAAACAACACACTCGCACATGCGCACTCCTAGGGTACACTCCCACTTGGTTGCCTTTGTAAACGGTCATTGAGTATAGGTTGTTTTAGAGGTCGCCCTCTTGTCTAAAGGATCATAGTTGCCTAGAAATGGTTGCCTCGGATATTGTTGCCTCAAACAAATGATCTAAGACATTAGGGTTACCGCTAAGGCATCCTAACATTGCTTTAGTGACCGTATGTTCCTCTTTCGAATTGACCCTCAAACTCCAATGACGGTGCTACCTACTCACTAATAGTAGGATAGCATTGTCTAAAGGAAATTAGTATAGAACTATTCTTTTTTCGAGTAGGTAGATTTGTTCTTAGATACTTGCTCATCCAAAACAAAACTCTTTTTCACACTTACACTTCTTTTACAAACAAGTTTTCAAAAACACTTCATTACACTCTTGAAGACAGACGCAAGAGTTAAATCAAAGTCAAAACAAAAACTTTTCAAAACCCACAAGCACAAAGAAAACAATTTTTGAAAATGATGAGCAAGTACCTAAGAGCCCGTAGATAACTACGAATAGAAAGGGTGCTAATACCTTCCCTTTCTATAATCTACCCCCCGTACTCAGAAATATCTCAAAAAAGGAATTTTTCTGTGCTTTTTTCCTTTCCTTATTGGATAAAATAAAAGTCGGTGACGAATCTTGCTTACCGCGACATTTTGCGAAAACAAACGCAAATGCAAACTAGCATTCCAAAAACAGTCAGTTCTTCCCACCGTATCACAAGTACCATTTGAACTTGACACTTGTTACCGAAGTCTGTCTGTATGGTGATCCGATGGGACATAGTTATACGCTTTTAATCCCTAACTTTTGCCTGGATCACCCTTTCGGGTTTTCATTCCACCGGGATACCCTTTTTTCCCAAGTCACCTTTTCAGGTTTTCGACTTGCCGGGTGTACAGGTTTTTCACATATGTATCCCTAACTTTTGACCGAACCCTTTTTGGTTCGCCATGATGCCCTTATTTTTGCCTAGGCCAGTCGACCTAGCGGGTCTTTGTTCATGCGTAGTATCTTTTAACTATGTCCGAATTTACAGGGTGCGGAAGGTCGTCACCATCCATAGTGGTTAAGATCATGGCTCCACCAGAAAATATGTTCTTGATCACAAAAGGCCCTTCGTATGTGGGAGTCCATTTTCCCCTGGGATCACCTTGCAGAGGATAATGCGCTTGATTACTAGGTCGCCTACCTAATATACCTGACGTCTGACCTTTTTGTTAAAAGCTTTAATCATATGTTTTTGGTACATTTGACCATGACTGACAGCCGCGAGCCTCTTCTTGTCAATCAGTTTCAACTGGTCAAGTCGAGTCTGGACCCATTCGTCTTCATTCAAACATGCATCCTTCATGATTCTCAAGGAAGGGATATGGACATCGATGGGTAGGACAACTTCCATACCATATACCAGAGAGAAAGGAGTTGCCCCTATTGACGTACGTACTGAGGTACGGTAACCATGTAGAGAAAATGGTAACATCTCATTCCAGTCTTTGTATGTCACTGTTGTACCCCAAAATTTGCCCTCGTATTTTCCACAAGAAATCAAGCTTCGGGCTTTTCCTGATTTTTTCAGACCGGCTCAAGAATCGGTCAAACAGACTTTTCTCGTCAGTCAGGCAAATTTAGGTTTTTCATTGATTTTTAAAGCAGTTCAGGCAGATTGCTAAGGTTTGGTTGAGTTGGCTCAGGTTTTGATCAAGCTGACGTTTCTTTGGCATTTAATCAAGAATCAGGGTTTTTGTGCGCATATTTCTCAGAAAGAATTAATTTTACAGTTCTTTTCAGTTTACTCTGAGATTTGGATTGAGGCATTTGAATCAAGAACTTGCAGTGTTTTGTTTAATCAGTAAAGGCTAAGGCATTTGATTTGAGATGAGATAAAAGCTGAGGTGCTTAAATTGAGAATCTGCAGTGTTGATTTAATCAGTAAAAAGATAAGTATCTGGATGTTGGTTTGATTAACTGTGCATTGTTTAAATGGAGCGTCGGGTTTATTATTGATCGATGCTAAAACCACAGTGTTTATTAATTGTTTATTTATTCTAAGTTAGGATAATTGGAATTTATTTCCATTTATTATAATTTAAGAATTTGTAAGTAATTAAATAGACAGCTGAAAAAAGGAATTAACTGATCAAAAAGGATTTTTTTATTCATCTTTAATTGTTTCGTTACAAATTATTATTCGAACAATTGTAAAGTTATTTACATTTTTGTTTACAATAATAATTTTACAAATGATTAAAATTGAAATAAAGCTATCCTAATTTTTCATCCTCCATTTGCTGCTCTCCAATGCTCCATTGAGTTTTATCTGCAAAACAAAGAAAAGAAGAAAAGTCAACACAGGTAAAATAAATAAAAGAGCATACACAGTTAAAATTCATCATTAAAGGCAACTGGCCGGAATCAGTTTGCCCTCTCTGCAAATCACGAGATTTCTCCCGGTTCACAAAGAGGGATGAAAATGCTTGCAAAAATAAAGTATGAAATGCACAAAAGTTGCAAACTGCATATTTCAAAAGTTTCAAAACCAATGCCAAACAAAGTCCAAAGGCAAACCAAACTGAATGACCTAAACCAAGTCAAAAGGGCAAACTGAATGAAACTGTCCAAGCTGCCAAAAGGATATCAAAACATCAACAAGTACAAAAGGTTACCCAAAAGCTGTCAAAGATGCAGGAAAGCTGGAGAAAGAGATAAAAGTATGCAGAGTAAAACAACTATTGCAAGCAAGCATGTTAAATCACATCATTTTCCTATGGCCAGCTACCTTTTCAGAATAAGGACAAATCTAAGCAATAAAAAATGCTTAAAAACTGTCAAGAGAGAGAGAGAAGAGAAAGAAGAAAAGGAGGCTTACATGCTTAGGCTTGAAGAAAAAATATATAAAAACAAACTGTTATCAAGACAGTAAAAAAAAGATAGAAATATCACAAAAGGAAAAGGACCACAAAACTGTATGCAAAGCTGCCTCCACCCTGCCTCATTCAAACTGAAACCAAAACTCAGTTCATATTACAAACATACAAAACCTGTCAAGACTATAAGCCTTAAACTATTTTCTAACCAACCTGTCAAAACAAGCTTAAACCTACAAACAGAGGTTCAAAGCCAAGCCTTAACCATCAATAAACATCAAAACAAACCACAAGCTGGTAAACACATCAACCTTTCAATAACCATTAAAAGCTCTGAACCTGCCTGCTAACCTGTGCATAAACCAGAAGCCTAACCAACCCCAAAAAAAAAAACTATACCAAACTAAACCAGCATATCCAAACCTCACCAAAGCCTTACCCGATTCAAAGAACCCTCAACCTATTTCAAACCTGAAACACAAGCCTAAATCCTGCATAGTTCACATAACAAAAGCCTAAACATATCAACAAAATCCAACCAAAACTCTAAACCCTCAGAAAATTTTCATCATTGGGCTACCAAAATCATCCAAGCATTTCAAGGCAACAGAGCAAGCAAGCATCATCATCTCAGAGGCAACTTAAAGTCAAAAACATTTGAACCAACCAAAGCCTTAGAATCAGATTCATCATAGGCAAGCAATCAAAGGCATCAAGCAAGTTATTCCAAAGGCGAGGCTAACAAGAGAAGAAGAAAAGAAGAAATATTCAAGATCAAGGCAACTCAGTATCTCAGAGGTATCACAGCAAGCCAACCAAGAGAAGAGGAAAATAAGCAAAACAACGAGTCCTAAGCTCTCAGATAATCATCATTAAGCATACAAACAAAAGCAACATACAGAAGCCAATAAGGTCGAGCATACGAGGCAAAGAGACATAAGAGAAAAAAAGAAGTCATACAAAGGTTTTCAGTTATCATCACGAAACCTCTAAAGAAGCAAAACAAAGATACCAGGTTTTCCAGTCCAAAGCCAGCTCCACCGCTTCCTCTGCCTTCAGCCGTCCTAGGCGCCTCCAGATCCACCTCCTCTCCTCTCCAAATAACAAGCTACAAAGGTAGTATTTCTCTTCTTTTTCTTTCTATCCACGCACCTCAAACAAGAACAATAACAACGCTTAAAATCAGAATCCAAAACGAATGAAAGCATGCAAAAATGTAAAAACGTACAAAGCATCAAAACCAAACCTTTTTCGTAAGGTCACCGTGCTCGACTATGGAGGAAGGAGAGATGGATGATGGCGCCGGTGGCCAGGCTTGGAGGCATTCAGAAAAGCTCAAGGATGAAGACGAAGTGACGAAGTAAACGGCGCCGTTCTTATGTCACAAACCCTAACCCTTTTCCAAATGACATAAAACATTGCAACCCTAAACGAAAATGATCAAACTTACACAATGGGCCTTTCCCTTTTCCAGTAGCCTAAGCCCATTAAACGTGCATCCCCCATTCCACCTCCTGCTTGTGTTTTTAGTTTGGGCCCAGTTAACCCCCTTTAAGCCCATCTAAATTTGTATATAAAAAAATGCTCTCTTAATTTTTCTTTTGTTAACATAATTTGTTTTTTTTTTGTTGTTTTGTAAATACTAATAATGTATTAATCATTTTCATACATAATCTAAAATAGTATTTTTACTAAATAAAAAATAACACATTTCTTTACACAAATTTTTCTTAATTTGTTTCATTGTTTATTTTATTACATTTTTTAAGAAAATATACGAATATTACTTTTCTTAAAGTTAAACAACTTTCTTTCATTTTTTCTTTTAATTAAAACTTTGTACATGAAAATACTAATTAAAATACATGAATGTCAATACATAATAAGGATAGATTTTTAAAGTTAAATACTTTTTCTTAAAACATTTTTCTTTTCTTTTATCAAAATCTTTTGCTTTGTACATATTTAAAAAAAATACAAATATCCAAAAAGAATAAACACAATACTTAATTTTTCATTAAGTTAAACACATTTCGCACTTGTAAATAATCATATACTTACACAAATACATTGGCACATTTTACATTGCCTTTATTCTTTGTACATTGCTACATATTATATTTGCGCAATTCGATTTGGTTGTGAATATTTGGACACTATTCTCCTATTAAGTCTCATCCCCATTTGTAAACTTGTACCCCCACTCCCGGATACTTATTTGTAATAGCGTAGACTTTAAATTCCCGCAATTTATCGCTTTCAAATATACCATGGTTAGACCTAGGGTTTGTATGTACATAAAATCAAACGCTAGATAACATAATACAAGACAAATATATGAAATCAATACACAATCACACTTGCACCCCTAGGGTAATCCCGCTTGTTGCCTTCCAAGATGGGCCATGCTTGCACGTCGAGTTTCTTTGGCAAAACAATTCAAATGATCATAAGTCCCTCGATGACGCTTTCGAAAGTTGCCTAATCAAATGATCATAGTCCCTTCAAGCAAAATTGCCAAAGACACTTGGCACCATTGCATTCATGGTCCATACGATGACCCGCGCCTGTCCCATTAAACATCCTAAACGCAAGATTGTCCACCAAATACAATGGTGGAACAAAATTGTTAAAAGGGTCAAAACATGAGAAGAAAACCTTTGAGTAAATTTAGGGGTAGAAAAACTCTTAGTTACTTGATCAAACTTGAAAAAACACTTGCCTACTTTTCAAACCACACTCCACAAACACTTTCAAAAACAAACTTCCAAAAAAACATTTGAAACATCTTTTCGAAAAGATACACACCTTTGTAAAACACTCAAACACGAGTCATTACAATGGTTGCCTAAGACAAGGCATCTTCTTCAAAAACATTTTCAAAACACACACACACACCATTTCAAACAATTGAAAATCAAAGGCAAGTGATCTAAAACCAAGTAACTAAGAGCCCATGGATAACCATGGATGAAAAGGGTGCTAATACCTTCCCTTTTCATAATCTACCCCCCGAACCCACGAAACATCTCAAAAAGGTTTTTCCTGTGCTTTTTAACCTTTCCTTTAGGATAAAATAAAAAGTCGGTGGCGACTCTTGCTAAACCGAACAAGTGCGAATACAACGCAAAAACTCAAGTCAGTTCTCCCACCGTATCACAGAACTGGCGACTCTGCTGGGGAGTTGAACTAAAAGTGGGGTTACCTTAGGGTTTAGATCACCTTTACATTCTTGCCTTGATTGCCTTGTTTTCTTTACTTTTTTGGTTCCTTATTTGGGTTTGTTGTAAATCCTACACCCGAATTTGGGGCACCTTTTTAGGTAAATAGCAAAAAACTGTGAGGGAACTGTGCGGGGTATACCGACACGGTTGAAGCAGTAAGCTATGTTAGTGTGACATATTTGTGAGTACCGGTAACCCTTGAGTTCAGTCAAGGAGAGTACGGGGCCGCTGAGTGATGTCGTGAGGCACTAACGAACTCTTAGAACCTTACTTGACCATCCTAGCCTTTTTAGGGGTAGTGAGATGACCGACTTTGGTGTCGTCCGAAGTTGGTAGATACTAGATACTACACTCATTGAGGATTGTTTTCTTGGAATATTTTGGTCGCCAGTTAAGTGGCTAAACCAAAACAATGAACATGGAAAACAATCCAATGATATTGAGCTCCTTAGAACCTGGTTTCTATTTCTAGGACAGGATGAGCCAACTAAACTTCAAGAGGGTACTTACCTACAACCCCATGCAAGCCTAAACCTAAGGACTTGTTTGCTTTGTGTGAATATGATTGCCTGTATATACACTTACTTGCTCTTGCATACATGTACATAACATCATAATATCATACCATAGCATTTTTCAATAACCATTTCAAGGATCTCGAGGGTTCTTTTGATGCAGGGTTACGTTGAACCAGACGTCTACCAAGGGGCAAGAGGTTTCCTCCTCTAAGCAAATGCCATCAAAGATCAAGTGCAACAACTTGAATCAGGGGCTATGACCCACTTGACATGGTGAGCTTGATTCTCATGGAAAGACATCCACCGATGCAAAGTTCTCCAATCAAAGATCAAGTACAACAACTTGGATCAGGGGCTATGACCCACTCGACATGAGATCCTTGAAAGCATGCATCCACATATCATGCATTGCATCTTGACGATTTTTCCTTTTTCACGTTTCCTTACTCTCATACTGTTTATTTCAGTAAGAGATGGCTCTAGAAAGGACTGTCAAGGATATCCAGGACCAGACTGCTCAGCTGCAGGAAATGTTCTTGAACCTGTCCCTGGGGCAAGAAGAAATGAAAGCTCTCCTCACAAAGGGCTTGGAGAATTCAAACAATGCCAGGAATGACCAGCTGAGGGAACTACAGTTTGATTTGGCAACATTGAGGATCCAAGTGATGGGGCAGCTAGTGGGCCAGATGGCTCTCATCCAGGACCTGTCTCAAAGACAAGAGGAACTCAGAGTTCTCGTCAACCAACTGCTTCCGAACAACCAACTGGGGAAAACATATGAGGTTGAAGAGAAAGTCACCACTCAAGAAGACAAGGGGAAGGCTCCCCTGCTTGCTTCAGGGTCACAAGCCCAACAACAACCTCGCCAACGTCAACGGGGTAATCGGTGTAATCAAAATACGTCGGGAAGACAGTTCACGGAGACTGACATACCGTCATCTCTAATTCTGGAGCGTTTGTTGGAGGTCAATCTGACTGCTTTGAGGGATCCTATCTGGAAGCCCAATACCTCCGCTCCTAACTATCATCCCGATGCATTTTGTGTGTACCACTCCTACAGCCCGGGACACGATACCGACGACTGTTGGGCCTTGAAGAACAAGATTCAAGATCTGATCGACATTGGAGTGCCGAGGTTCATGCCAGACGGCGAGATGAAAATCTTCCGTTAAGGAGTTCTCCACCTGAAGTGACAAAGCTCGAACTGAAATACTTTTGCTTCATTTGAATTTTCAAAGTTGTAATTTCTTTTGTTATTCAAACAATTATCTGTTGATGTTAAACTCTGTTTCATTAATGCATTGCATATGTTTGTCTTGAATTCATCCATTCATTTTCACTACTCTTGTGCTTTCTTTATATTTAACTCTTGATAAAAAGCTGCAAGCCTTTAGAGGGAGGATGATGAAACAATACCATAATCTCATACAGTATACTTTTGAACAGACCTTGCTGATGATGTACAGGCATTTCTTTCAATTCCCAAACACTGGAGTTATAAGGAAGATAATCCCTAGTCAACCCCTTCGAGCCAAAGAAGTAGGAGTTTTCTGTTCTAAACAATCGAAACCTTTTATTTAAACCTGGGGCAGGGTAGTATCTCAGTTAATTCAAAAAGTGCGCATTGAGGTCGCAAACTCTCAGTTCGTAACACAACGAAGGACGTCAACAAAAGAAAACATTCCTCTGGAATCAAAATACAAGGGTGGCCCCCTACCACATAGGCAGTCAATCTCTCAAAAGAAAAAGCCCACCAAGCCAACACCTGTAAAGGAGGCTTAAGAAAGCTAGGGCATCCCGCTGACTGTAATCTCGAAAACAGGAACAGTCAGGCAAAAGCTAGGAATAACAAATCAAAATCAAAATAGAGAGGTCATTACAAATCCTCAACAACATGAAAAAATGTTGCAAAAGAAAAAAGGAGATGATGACTGTCTCCCAAACTCAACTGGTGAACCATCACTCAAAAGTCGTTCCAAACTTGGATAGAGTGCGACGCACAATTAACTGAGCTTAAGGTTGAAGAACATCACGAAGAGCGGGTGGGTACAAATATACTTTGAGCCTTTATCCTTTGTTTCTTAAACCGTGAACCATGCCACGTTACAACCCTTCAAAAGTCCTAATTGAAGCATGGGTTAGTTCGAAAGCATACTGTTACCAAAGGTATCCTGACTCCTGTAAGGCTTTGCTCTAAAATCTTGTGTTGAATTGTCTTATAAAAAGTTTTCTGCTAAAAAACGCATTTTTCAAAACTTCGAGATAAACATAAACTTTGCATTGCTTGAATATCACTGTTCGCATTTGGCTATTTGTTTGACAACGAATGTTCGGAGGAACGAAAACTCTCTCAGTGAGTAAAATCATTTCAAAAGGATGACACTTCCAACGACAAGTATCCTATCAACAAGGGGGCATGACATGTCACCATCCAGTTAACCTGGGGAAGTCCAGTCAAGGTTTCAACAGATCTTTCAAAGTTCAGTTAACCTGGGGCAGTCCAGTCAAGATTTCAAGAAATCTCTCAATTTACAGAGTAATCTGATTCAAGACTCCTTCATCACCACTTGGGGCATTCGAATGTCAAAAGTGTTCAACAATTCCTTCATCACCTGTTGGAAGATACGGTCCAGATGTGCTCCAGACACGGTTGCCATTCTGTCACCTTTCTTAAGTTCCAGATCAACACCTGTAACAAGCCAGGAAAATATCTGTGGACGACTGATTATGGATTAACACCTGTAACAAGCCAGGAAATTATCACATCACCACTTGGGGCATTCGAATGTCAAAAGTGTTCAACAATTCCTTCATCACCTGTTGGAAGATACGGTCCAGATGTGCTCTAGACATGGTTGCCATTCTGTCACCTTTCTTAAGTTCCAGATCAACACCTGTAACAAGCCAGGAAAATATCTGTGGACGACTGATTGTGGATTAACACCTGTAACAAGCCAGGAAATTATCTACATCACCACTTGGGGCATTCGAATGTCAAAAGTGTTCAACAATTCCTTCATCACCTGTTGGAAGATACGGTCCAGATGTGCTCCAGACACGGTTGCCATTCTGTCACCTTTCTTAAGTTCCAGATCAACACCTGTAACAAGCCAGGAAAATATCTGTGGACGACTGATTGTGGATTAACACCTGTAACAAGCCAGGAAATTATCTACATCACCACTTGGGGCATTCGAATGTCAAAAGTGTTCAACAATTCCTTCATCACCTGTTGGAAGATACGGTCCAGATGTGCTCCAGACACGGTTGCCATTCTGTCACCTTTCTTAAGTTCCAGATCAACACCTGTAACAAGCCAGGAAAATATCTGTGGACGACTGATTGTGGATTAACACCTGTAACAAGCCAGGAAATTATCTACATCACCACTTGGGGCATTCGAATGTCAAAAGTGTTCAACAATTCCTTCATCACCTGTTGGAAGATACGGTCCAGATGTGCTCCAGACACGGTTGCCATTCTGTCACCTTTCTTAAGTTCCAGATCAACACCTGTAACAAGCTAGGAAAATATCTGTGGATGACTGATTATGGATCAACACCTGTAACTAGCCAGGAAATTATCTACATAAAAAGTCTCCTTCATCACGACTTGGGGCATTCGAATGTCAAAAGTGTTCAACAATTCCTTCATCACCTGTTGGAAGATGCAGTTTTACACTGACTCATCATCAGGAAACCCTACATCGGTTACTTCTCAAACTCAAAAGATTCTCGACTTCCCCAGCCAGAGAACCTTCCAGAAGCTAACTCCCCTCAGAGTCAAGTTTCAAAATCCCCAGTGGAGCCAAAATTGTCAATCCCCAGCGAAGCTAAAACTTCCAACTATCAATCCCCAAGCAGAGTGAAGACTCTCATTCTCAGTTCCTCACAGGATATTCGAATATTCCTCAGTGAAGATCTTCTCAAGACAGGAATCCCCAGTAGATTGGCATACAACCCAAGCTCCTGATTCCCTGACAGCGGTCAAGATTCTCCTATTCCCCAGTGGAGTTCATCAAATTCCCCAACATAACTTATCAGTGGAATCCCCGGCGGAGTTCTCATCAAAAACCTCAGCAAAGTATCTCTTCCCACAGAGTAATTCCCCGCAAAGTAATCTCTCCAAACAAGTTTATTCCCCAACGGAGTCATCTTCTCCTACCAGTTTATTCGTGCAACCATCATCCCCAGCGGAAGCGAAGAACTCTACTCTTCAACATCAGCCCAAGATTTAAGTTCCCGGCACTCGTCAAGGATTTATTTTCCTAGTCGAAAACACATTCATAGACATTTCACATTTTATACATCATGACGCATGCATATACGCATCATATCACACTATCTCATTTATTTTTGAGAACATCATGACATCATGCATCTCATACATCATGACATTGCATACAACTAATGTTTTGCCTTTTCAGGAAAAAGTTCAATCCAAAGATGATTACTATCCACTATCACAATTCCAGATTCGACACCTGTATCCATCCAGGGCATATCTGTAGACGAAAATTCCAGATTCGATTCCTGTATCTAGCCAGGGCATATCTATGAGTGATAAATTCCAGATTCGATACCTGTATCCAGCCAGGGCATATCTGTGAGTGTTTGATTGTAGATTCGATACCTGTATCTAGCCAGGGCATATCTGCATGAAGAGTTTGAGGATCAACCCCTGTAATAGGCCAGGAAACCATCTTCCTTTCTCAAGGTACGCAAGTTCTCGCTAAGGAATCTCTTACGCGATCGACACCCCGGATGGCATCTTTAAGCCCATCTCCACAACTATCCATTACACTTCCAAATGGCATCTATAAGCCTATTCCCGACAAGGTTTTGTCACATCACCAAATGGCATCTTTAAGCCCATTCCCTCTACCATCACATCACCGAGTGCAAATTTTTGGGCACTCTAGTGTCCAATCTCCTTTTACCCTCGAGTCGCGAAAGGCAAACTTGCCAATCTAACTCTTCAGGTTCAAGAAGACTGAACAGGGGCAACTGTTGTACCCCAAAATTTACCCTCGTATTTTTCCACAAGAAATCAAGCTTCGGGCTTTTCCTGATTTTTTCAGACCGACTCAAGAATCAGTCAAACAGACTTTTCTCGTCAGTCAGACAAATTTAGGTTTTTCATTGATTTTTAAAGCAGTTCAGGCAGATTGCTAAGGTTTGGTTGAGTTGGCTCAGGTTTTGATCAAGCGGACGTTTCTTTGGCATTTAATCAAGAATCAGGGTTTTTATGCGCATATTTCTCAGAAAGAATTAATTTTACAGTTCTTTTCAGTTTACTCTGAGATTTGGATTGAGGCATTTGAATCAAGAACTTGCAGTGTTTTGTTTAATCAGTAAAGGCTAAGGCATTTGATTTGAGATGAGATAAAAGCTGAGGTGCTTAAATTGAGAATCTGCAGTGTTGATTTAATCAGTAAAAAGATAAGTATCTGGATGTTGGTTTGATTAACTGTGCATTGTTTAAATGGAGCGTCGGGTTTATTATTGATCGATGCTAAAACCACAGTGTTTATTAATTGTTTATTTATTCTAAGTTAGGATAATTGGAATTTATTTCCATTTATTATAATTTAAGAATTTGTAAGTAATTAAATAGACAGCTGAAAAAAGGAATTAACTGATCAAAAAGGATTTTTTATTCATCTTTAATTGTTTCGTTACAAATTATTATTCGAACAATTGTAAAGTTATTTACATTTTTGTTTACAATAATAATTTTATAAATGATTAAAATTGAAATAAAGCTATCCTAATTTTTCATCCTCCATTTGCTGCTCTCCAATGCTCCATTGAGTTTTATCTGCAAAACAAAGAAAAGAAGAAAAGTCAACACAGGTAAAATAAATAAAAGAGCATACACAGTTAAAATTCATCATTAAAGGCAACTGGTCGGAATCAGTTTGCCCTCTCTGCAAATCACGAGATTTCTCCCGGTTCACAAAGAGGGATGAAAATGCTTGCAAAAATAAAGTATGAAATGCACAAAAGTTGCAAACTGCATATTTCAAAAGTTTCAAAACCAATGCCAAACAAAGTCCAAAGGCAAACCAAAATGAATGGCCTAAACCAAGTCAAAAGGGCAAACTGAATGAAACTGTCCAAGCTGCCAAAAGGATATCAAAACATCAACAAGTACAAAAGGTTACCCAAAAGCTGTCAAAGATGCAGGAAAGCTGGAGAAAGAGATAAAAGTATGCAGAGTAAAACAACTATTGCAAGCAAGCATGTTAAATCACATCAGTTTCCTATGGCCAGCTACCTTTTCAGAATAAGAACAAATCTAAGCAATAAAAAATGCTTAAAAACTGTCAAGAGAGAGAGAGAGAGAGAAGAGAAAGAAGAAAAGGAGGCTTACAGGCTTAGGCTTGAAGAAAAAATATATAAAAACAAACTGTTATCAAGACAGTAAAAAAAAGATAGAAATATCACAAAAGGAAAAGGACCACAAAACTGTATGCAAAGCTGCCTCCACCCTGCCTCATTCAAACTGAAACCAAAACTCAGTTCATATTACAAACATACAAAACCTGTCAAGACTATAAGCCTTAAACTATTTTCTAACCCAACCTGTCAAAACAAGCTTAAACCTGCAAACAGAGGTTCAAAGCAAAGCCTTAACCATCAATAAACATCAAAACAAACCACAAGCTGGTAAACACATCAACCTTTCAATAACCATTAAAAGCTCTGAACCTGCCTGCTAACCTGTGCATAAACCAGAAGCCTAACCAACCCCCAAAAAAAAAACTATACCAAACTAAACCAGCATATCCAAACCTCACCAAAGCCTTACCTGATTCAAAGAGCCCTCAACCTATTTCAAACCTGAAACACAAGCCTAAATCCTGCATAGTTCACATAACAAAAGCCTAAACATATCAACAAAATCCAACCAAAACTCTAAACCCTCAGAAAATTTTCATCATTGGGCTACCAAAATCATCCAAGCATTTCAAGGCAACAGAGCAAGCAAGCATCATCATCTCAGAGGCAACTTAAAGTAAAAAACATTTGAACCAACCAAAGCCTCAAAATCAGATTCATCATAGGCAAGCAATCAAAGGCATCAAGTAAGCTATTCCAAAGGCGAGGCTAACAAGAGAATAAGAAAAGAAGCAATATTCAAGATCAAGGCAACTCAGTATCTCAGAGGTATCTCAGCAAGCCAACCAAGAGAAGAGGAAAAGAAGCAAAACAACGAGTCCTAAGCACTCAGATAATCATCATTAAGCATACAAACAAAAGCAACATACAGAAGCCAATAGGGTCGAGCATACGAGGCAAAGAGACAGAAGAGAAAAAAAGAAGTCATACAAAGGTTTTCAGTTATCATCACGAAACCTCTAAAGAAGCAAAACAAAGATACCAGGTTTTCCAGTCCAAAGCCAGCTCCACTGCTTCCTCCGCCTTCAGCCGTCCTAGGCGCCTCCAGATCCACCTCTTCTCCTCTCCAAATAACGAGCTACAAAGGTAGTATTTCTCTTCTTTTTCTTTCTTTCCATGCACCTCAAATAAGAACAATAACAACGCTTAAAATCAGAATCCAAAACGAATGAAAGCATGCAAAAATGTAAAAACGTACAAAGCATCAAAACCAAACCCTTTTCGTAAGGTCACCGTGCTCGACTATGGAGGAAGGAGAGATGGATGATGGCGCCAGTGGCCAGGCTTGGAGGCATTCAGAAAAGCTCAAGGATGAAGACGAAGTGACGAAGTAAACGGCGCCGTTGTTATGTCACAAACCCTAACCCTTTTCCAAATGACATAAAACATTGCAACCCTAAACAAAAATGATCAAACTTGCACAATGGGCCTTTCCCTTTTCCAGTAGCCTAAGCCCATTAAACGTGCACCCCCCATTCCACCTCCTGCTTGTGTTTTTAGTTTGGGCCCAGTTAACCCCCTTTAAGCCCATCTAAATTTGTATATAAAAAAATGCTCTCTTAATTTTTCTTTTGTTAACATAATTTGTTTTTTTTTGTTGTTTTGTAAATACTAATAATGTATTAATCATTTTCATACATAATCTAAAATAGTATTTTTACTAAATAAAAAATAACACATTTCTTTACACAAATTTTTCTTAATTTGTTTCATTGTTTATTTTATTACATTTTTTAAGAAAATATACGAATATTACTTTTCTTAAAGTCAAACAACTTTCTTTCATTTTTTCTTTTAATTAAAACTTTGTACATGAAAATACTAATTAAAATACATGAATGTCAATACATAATAAGGATAGATTTTTAAAGTTAAATACTTTTTCTTAAAACATTTTTCTTTTCTTTTATCAAAATCTTTTGCTTTGTACATATTTAACAAAAATACAAATATCCAAAAAGAATAAACACAATACTTAATTTTTCATTAAGTTAAACACATTTCGCACTTGTATATAATCATATACTTACACAAATACATTGACACATTTTACATTGCCTTTATTCTTTGTACATTACTACATATTACATTTGCGCAATTCGATTTGGTTGTGAATATTTGGACACTATTCTCCTATTAAGTCTCATCCCCATTTGTAAACTTGTACCCCCACTCCCGGATACTTATTTGTAATAGCGTAGACTTTAAATTCCCGCAATTTATCGCTTTCAAATATACCATGGTTAGACCTAGGGTTTGTATGTACATAAAATCAAACGCTAGATAACCTAATACAAGATAAATACATGAAATCAATACACAATCACACTTGCACCCCTAGGGTAATCCCGCTTGTTGCCTTCCAAAATGGGCCATGCTTACACGTCGAGTTTCTTTGGCAAAACAATTCAAATGATCATAAGTCCCTCGATGACGCTTTCGAAAGTTGCCTAATCAAATGATCATAGTCCCTTCAAGCAAAATTGCCAAAGACACTTGGCACCATTGCATTCATGGTCCATACGATGACCCGCGCCTGTCCCGTTAAACATCCTAAACGCAAGATTGTCCACCAAATACAATGGTGGAACAAAATTGTTAAAAGGGTCAAAACATGAGAAAAAAACCTTTGAGTAAATTTAGGGGTAGACAAACTCTTAGTTACTTGATCAAACTTGCAAAAACACTTGCCTACTTTTCAAACCACACTCCACAAACACTTTCAAAAACAAACTTCTGAAAAAACATTTGAAACATCTTTTCGAAAAGATACACACCTTTGTAAAACACTCAAACACGAGTCATTACAATGGTTGCCTAAGACAAGGCATCTTCTTCAAAAACATTTTCAAAACACACACACACACCATTTCAAACAATTGAAAATCAAAGGCAAGTGATCTAAAACCAAGTAACTAAGAGCCCATGGATAACCATGAATGAAAAGGGTGCTAATACCTTCCCTTTTCATAATCTACCCCCCGAACCCACGAAACATCTCAAAAAGGTTTTTCCTGTGCTTTTTAACCTTTCCTTTAGGATAAAATAAAAAGTCGGTGGCGACTCTTGCTAAACCGAACAAGTGCGAATACAACGCAAAAACTCAAGTCAGTTCTCCCACCGTATCACAGTCACTGTCATCTTCTGTATGATCTTCTTGATGTTTTTTTAGCATCCTCTACAGTGCCATTCATCTTCGGCCGGTAAGGAGAAGAGTTATGATGCTGAATCTTGAATTATGTGTAGAGCTCGGTGATCATAGTATTATTGAGATTTATACTGTTATCTGTAATGATTCTTTCTGGAGTACCATATTGTTCTACCCCAAAATTTTCCCTCTCATTTATCAAGAATTTACTCACAAGATCTCCTTTGGCTCAAGACTGCACTAGGGTTGATCAGCTCAAGACACCTCCTTAAGCACTGATGACCAAAATTAGGGTTTGAGATTGCACAAGGATATTTGAACTTTCAACGCTTAATATGACTTTCATGGATCATTATGGACCCCCAAGATTACTCATGTCGAGTTTCAAGCCTTGGATCACACTTTTGCTCAGTCAATTGAGCAGTTGACCTAAAAATCAACTATATTGGGGAAAAAGTCAACTTTGGCCAATTTATAATCAAACTTCATAATTTTTGATCCACATAAACATTTTAAGCTCATATGTATCATTTGATCAAGTTTGGACCATAATTCCTCAAGAAATTTGATCAAATCTTCAAAAGGGCAAAATGGTCAAAATTAGGGTTTTGATTGGGAAAGGGCAATTTCTGATTTTTGACTTAGAAAATGATCAATTGTTTTAAGGAATGATCTCAAGAGTCCAATTTCATTATTTTGAACTAATGACATGGTTCAAAATATTGCTCAAGTCCAATGGATTGACAGATGAATTTTTAGTCAACTGATCAAAAGTCAACTGTATACTGAAAAGTAAAACTTTGACTTTTTGGTCAAATTCAAATGCCAAAGATCACAATTCATCAAATTTTGTCAAAATATGAAACTTATTCATCAAGAAATAAAAAATTCAAGATTTCATTTGAGCAAAATTTCTTATTTTTTCACAACTTTGAGCAAAATTTTCACCATGATGCAAGATGATTCAAAAGAAACTTCCAACATTAAAGTTGTATATATCCATGAAATCTACAACATTGATTTACACAACTACTTCCAAAAGTGCTTGGATCTCAAGTTATAATTTTAAGAACACATGGTCACGAAACAAAACACTTAGAGAAATTTTGCCCTAATTTGGTCAGGATTTTGACCCAACTTCATGGCACTTTTTCATATATTTCCAAGGGGAATATTCAAAAGTAATTCAAAGATGGGTTATAGATCAAATTTCAAGCTTTACAAAATGTCCAAGAAGTCCTTGAGATCATTTTTGAGTAGGGAGAATCGAAGAGATGAAGTTGGGGTTTTATCACTTGAATTACAAGTCATTTTGTGATGAACAAATTCAAAATTCAAAGTTGTTCTGCATAAACTCTACTTTGCAGGCCTCAAACTTGTTAGGAACTCAATAATTAATTGCTTGCACAGATGTTAGAGGTCTCATTTCAAGCATTCAATGCAAGGTCATGCTTTATATCCATTTTAGGAAGAAAGTGCACATTGCTATTTTGATAAATTGACTTTTTGCACAAAACTTGTTCTTGAGCCTTCCACTTGTTCTCTTCTGATCATACATGTCTCATAACACAAGAGAAATGGTTTAGACACTTACAATCACCCAACCCATGCTTGTACTTCACATTGAAAACTTGTTTTCCCATTTTTCTTGAAAATCAAGTAACCTAGCAATTAGCTTAAAACTTGTACTTCTGATTGTCCAAAGCTCTAAAACCCTTTTGCTTAAACATACACAAACCATTTGCCACAAATACCACACATGCTTAAGCCCTGAAAACACCTAGAACACAGAGTCACCAAAAACACTTCAAAACATATCATTTGAGTTTTGAAGCCAATCTCCAAATCTACTCGTGCGTTTCTTGGCATTTTACTTTAAGAAGCTTCTAAACAACATACACAAACAATCCCAACACCTGCAGCACCACTGTAACACCATTAACACCATCCTCCATTTTCAAAAATAGAGCTTTGCACTTGGACTTCTCCAGAACTCCTCAAGCACTTTTAGCTCAAGCTAAGCATCCCATTAGCTTCCTGGGAACTTGAGGAAGCTAACCCAGTCATTGGAACTCACTGAAATCTTCTCAAACTCCAAATCGGATACCCTCTTGCAAGGTAAGTTTTCTAACTTTGGAACATTTCATACAGGCATCATCAATGATTTATTTGTGAATGAAAAATGTAGATATCATTACCCTGAAGCTAACCATGTCCATAGTTTTCATTAGTTTTGCTTGAGCTTAGAGAATTTTAAGATTGAAGTTTTTGAGATTTTTAGGGTTCGGAAAAGGGCCATTAAAATTCATGTTTATCTTTGAGCTATAATTATTTTGCTTTGCATTTCTGAAATCGTGAGAAAATTTGCTACAAGTTTCATGTTTACAGTTTTCATTTTTGTTGAGATTTGAATGAGTTACAGAGCTTCTGGCTGGGCGTGAGGTTGAAGATGAAGTTGGCCTCAGGAACGTGTTTACCATATATATTTATGGTTTAATTTATATAAACGGATGTATAGCCACCCCAATGGTACAAGCGCGCGCCTGTAACCAGAGGGACCTGGGTTCGAGCCCCAGTGGTACCCTTTTGATTTTTTTCCATATTTTTTCCTATTCTGATTTTTTGGACAAGCGTTGGGCCTTCTCCTTTGGGCCTTATGTTTTTTTCTTACCTCTAACCCCCTTGCAGGCTATTCATATCCTTGGCCCAGTTTTATTTTCTTTTTCTTATTTTTTTATTTATTTGTTTTCTTAATTATTTTTCTAATACTAAAAAGTCATAAAAAATACAAAAATATTAGATTTTTATCTTGACATAGTTTGTGATGCGGTGGGAGAACTGACTTGAGGTTTCGCGTTTGTGTTTGCAAATGTTTAAGTTTAGCAAGAGTCGCCACCGACTTTTTATTTTATCCAAAGGAAAGGTCAAAAAGCACAGGAAAGACCTTTGAGATGTTTTCTTGGGTTCGGGGGTTAGATTATGAAAAAGGAAGGTGCTAGCACCCTTTTCATCCATGGTTTTCCATGGGATCTTAGTTACTTGTTTAGATCACTTGCTTTGCTTTTCCAATTGTTTGAAATGGTGCTTTTGTATGTGGTTTTGAAAGTATTTTGAAAAGAGGCCTTTGTTTAGGCAACCTTTGTAATGATTCTTGTTTGAATGTATACAAAGGTGTTTGTCTTTTGAAAAAATGTTTCAATGTTTGAAAGTTTGTTGGGAAATGTTTTGAAATTGTGTTGTGTTTTTTTTTTAAATTAGCAAGGATGCTTTGCAAGTTTGATCAAGTAACTAGGAGTTGTCTACCCTACTCAAATATCTTTCCTATACATTTTTAACCCTTTTACATTGTTGCTTTACCATTGTATTTGGTAAACAACCTTGTATTTGGATGTTAAACGGGACAGACGTGGGTCATTGTATGACCATGATAACAATGTTGCCAAGTATCTTAACAAGTTTTTGAGGGACTAGATCATTTTTGTATAGGCAACCAAGATAGCGTCATTGAGGGACTATGATCTTTTGTTTTTGTTTGATTTTGCCAAGATACCTAGCATGTATACCATGGCCATTTTTAAGGCAAAAAGTGGGTGAAACCCTAGAGATGCTTGTGTGTATTGTGTTGTCATTTTTCATGCATTTTTGTCTTGTGTTTAGTCAAGCTATTTGTTTGATTTTGGTCTTTTGCATACAAACCCTAGTTTTACTATCATGGCATTTGAAAGCGATAAAATGCGTAAAAGTAAATCTAAGACTATTACAACATTGATATGGGGAGAGGGATACAAGTTTGAATAGGGGGGTATTGCTCAAAAAATAAACCCTATAACTATTATTACAACCAAATTGAAATATTGCACAAATAAATAAATGGACAAATATTTAAATATACAAATAAATATAAATATGCAAAGGATGTTTTTATATTATTTTTATGTATGTAAAAATAAATTTATTCATGTATTAAAAATAAGAAAATAAAAGATTATTTTTGAAAAGGGCAAAAACCCTAGTTTTTATTTTAAGAATATATATATATATATATATATATATATATATATATATATATATATATATATATATATATATATATATATATATATAATATATATATATATATATATATATATATATATATATATATATATATATATATATATATATATATATATATATATATATATATATATATATATATATATATATATATATATATATATATATATATATATATATATATATATATATATATATATATATATATATATATATATATATATATATATATATATATATATATATATATATATATATATATATATATATATATATATATATATATATATATATATATATATATATATATATATATATATATATTATATTTTTAATTATTTATTTATGTACAAGAAAAAAAAAATAAAAATGTTAAAAAATAATATTTGTGAGAAAATAATATTTTAAGTGTATAATATAATAAAATAAAAATATGTAAGTATTTTAATTTTATTTACAAATTTATTTAAGAAAATAAAAGTATTTAACCTAATAAACTATTTATTGTCATAAAAAATAATAAAAAATAATAAAATAAAAATGTGAAAAATTAAGAGAATATTTTTGGTGATTTTAAATATTTAGAAAAATAAATAAAAAGTCAGAAATGTAAAGGAAATAAAAAAAATATACAAAAATAAATCAAATGGGCCAAGGGGTGTGAAAAGCAAGCTAGGGGGTGCCAATAGTCAGAGCAAACAAGCCCAGCCCATTTCCACTTCATCCCTGACCTCCTGAAAAAAATGCGCGCGTACCCTGTTCAAATTGGTAACTCCTGCATACATGCTCAAAAACCAAATCTTGCAACATGAAAGTTATAGCTCATGATCACACGATTCTAACCATATAAAAAACTTAATCTAACTCTAAGAAACCAGGGAGAATTTCAGTGCCCCTAATTTATAACCTAATTTTTTCAGTAAGTTCATCTATCAAATACTCCTAGCTCAATTAACATAAATGAATTCTATGCATATGTACATCTCAAGAACAATGAGGACTACATTTTTTCTTCACAAACCTAAGCCTAATGATTCCTAAATAAGGAGATATAAGTTTGTCAAATACTTGTTTCAGTCAAGCTCGAGTATGGCAATGTATGGGTTTTTGATGAGGCCTGAAGGTCGTGTTAGCTTGCCTGAAGTTCACTCAACCTTCCCCAATGCTTGACTTGCTTTGAAATGGCCTGAATATGCTTGTAGAACTCAACCTGCAAAGCTTCAAAGTAAAAATGGTGAAGTGTGAAAATGGAGTTACAGTGACTTGAGAATGGTTGAGATAGTTTAGGTATGTTGTATGGAGTGTGTTGGAACTGGTTTCAAGAATAACGCACGAGTGGATTTTATTTTGGAAGTGAATCTGTAGAACCTGCCCTGTTTTGACAAGAACTTGTGTTTTGGTGTTTTGGAGGGTTTGAGAACTTGCTAGCTCATGCTTTCTGCTTGCTACCATGTGTTGAACTTGTTTCAAATGGTCACAAGGTTTGGTTTTATCAGATGCCAAAGTTATGTGGACTTTTGCCAATTACTTGCTTTTGAAGCAAAAGTTGATTTTGACAATGCCAAGGCCTGTACAGGCCTGCTCATTAGCTGCACATAGTTGCTGTACTTTGCCCCAAGTTTGTGGACTTTGTTTGCTGCAAAATATTGGGTTCAAGGCTCAAGGGAAACAAAATTGCATAAAGTGGACTTTATGAAAATGGCATTGTTATCTTTTTGCCAAAAATGGATTAATCCTTTGTATAATGCTTCATAGATCAGAACAATGCCTTAATCCAATGTGTTTGAATTTAATTTATGAGTGTAGGAAGGTTTAAGACCTGTAAACCAAGTACAAGCAAGGTTTGGACAGATTTTGCAACTTGTAGCATGGTGTAAAATGCCTTGGACAAAAGTGATGATTTTCCAATTTCAATCCTTCGATTCTCCCTAACCACAAATGATTTTGGAGAGTTCTTGGTCATTTTGGAAAGCTTGTAACATGATCTAAAATATATCTTTGAAATTCATTCTGAGATTCCACTTGGAACTATGTGAAAAGTTTCCATGAAGATAGGTCAAAATCCTGCCTAAACTAGGGCAAAATTTCACTAAGTTAGAAAGTTTTTGGACCCATATTCACAAAATCATAACTTGAGATCCAAGCATATTTTGGGAAAACTTTGTGAATAAAAGTTGTAGAAGTTGTAGAGGACTTCAACTTTCATGTTAGAAGTTTTCTTTTAATCCAATTGCATCATGGTGAAAAAGTTGGGTAAAGTTAGGAAAAAATAAGAAATTTTCATAACTTAGAAAAATTCTAAGTTATGAAAATTTTCCATTTTAAACCCTAATTTTGAAAATTAAGTTTCTTGGTGAACAAGTTTCATGTTTTGAAACATCTTGATGAAAAATGACCCTTGGCACTTGATTTTGACCAAAAAGTCAAAGTTTGACTTTTCAGCGTACAATTGATTTTTGATCAGTTGACTGGAAAATTCATCTGTCAATCCAATGCTTTTGAGATCTTTTGAACCTTGTGATTAGGTAAAGATGATGCCATTGAGTCCTTGAAACCATTCTTGAACCAAATTTTCCATTGGCTAGGTGAAAAATCAGAAATTGCCCTTCTGCAGTCAAAACCCTAAAAATGACCATTTTGCCCTTTTGATGATCTGATCAAATTTCTTGAGGAGTTGTGGTCCAAACTTGATTAAATGGTTCATATGAGTCTATAATGTTGTTGTGGATCAAAAATTATGAGGTTTGACTGTAAATTGTCCACAATTGACTTTTTCCCCAATACAGCTGATTTTTAGGTCAATTGTCCAATTGACTGGGCAAAAATTTGATTCAAGGCTTTAAACTTGGTATGAGCAACCTTAGAAGTCCAAAATGAAGTATGAAAGTCACATTGAGCATTGGAAGTCCAAAAATCACTGTGCAAACCCAAACCCTAATTTCAGGTCAACAGTGCAAGGAGATGTCTTGAGCTGAGCAAACCCTAATCCTGTCTAGAGTTCAAAGAGTCTTGTGAGGGGAAATCTTGATAAAATGAGAGGGAAAATTTTGGGGTACAACAAATGCCCCTGTTCAATCTTCTTGAACCTGAAGAGTTAGATTGGCGAGTTTGTCGTTCGTGACTCGAAGGTAAAAGATGATTGGACACTAGAGTGCCCGTAAATTTGCACTCGTCAAAGTATAGTTAAGGGAATGGGCTTAAAGATTCCATTTGGAGAGGTGACAGAATCTTTTCGGAGATGGGCTTAAAGATGCCATCCAAGAATGTTTGTTGAACTGCATGTTGTAGGTCAGAAGAATGAGCATCAAAATGGTATTCGTGTCTGGAATGCATTTGAATTGTATCTAGAGATTGAGTCTGTATGAGCAAAGGAATGACGTCTGTGTCTGGAGCGTATCCGAGCTATAACTGTATTAGAATCTAAATGAATAAAAGAATGACTTTCGCATCTGGAGTGTATCTGTATTGTATCTGTATATGAAATCTGAATAAGCGACAGAAGGGCTTCCGTGTCTGGAGCATCTCTGAGCTGGGGAAAACATCGGAATAAGTAACAAAATGGCAATCGTGTCTGGAGCGTATCTGGACTGTATCTGAAGTTGAGATCAGTATGAGTAACAGAATGACTTCCGTGTCTGGAGTGTATCTGAAACTGTAACTGGGATTTGAATAAGTGACAGAATGACTTCCGTGGCGACTGCACTGGGGAGAATCGAACTTCTGGTGTAAGGGCCAAAATGGCATCCGTGTTTGGAGCGTATCTGAAATAGAATCTGAATGAGTAGCAGAATGACTTCCGTGTCTGGAGTGTATCCGTATTGTATCTGAAATCTTTGAATATTTGTTAAAGATAGCTTTTAATCTTATCCTGAAAAGGGTAAAATGTTAGCTGAAATACAAAGTTATGTTGCATGACATGTATGATGCAATAAAATGTGCTTCATCAATGTTTATGATATATGAATGTAATGTATGCGCATGTAAGCTGATTAGATGTTTTGCTGAGGAAAATAAATCCTTGATAGCTGGGGATAATGAAATCTTTGACTGCTTCCGGGGAAAAATAAATCCTTGACCGCTGTTGGAGATTCAAAATCTTTGATTGCTGAAGATAAGAAATCCTTGCTGACTGCTTGGGGATAGAGAATCCTTGGCAACTCGCTGGGATTATCAACAACTTTGACAACTTCTGTGGGGATGTGAGAATCTTTCACGACTTTCCTGGGGATTACACAATAAGAATCCTTACTCAGCTGGGGAATAAGGAAAATTCTGGAGATCTCTACCGGGGATCAAACAAAGGAAAACCTTGATTTTCTAGAGAATAAGGAAGGCTCTGATGGCTTCTGCGAGGAACTTGAGAATGAGAATCTTCATTCTGCAGGGGATTCAAAATTCTGACAAATTCATGCTGGGGAGTAAAGAAGGTTATGGCAACTTCACTGGGGAAACGAGAATGAGAATCTTCATTCTGTTAGGGGGTGAAAAGCTCTGTAGGGAGTAGCTATACTGCTGAGAAGTAGCTATCCTGCTGGAGAGTAAGTTCAAGACTCTAGGAAAAAGATTATTCCTGTTTGGAAAAAGTTCAGGAGTTTGAGTTGTATTCCATTTTAAGAATGAGAATCTTCATTCTGTTGGAGATATCAGGAGCTTGGGTTGTATGCCACTTTAAGAATGAGAATCTTCATTCTGTTGGAGATATCAGGAGCTTGGGTTGTATGCCACTTTAAGAATAAGAATCTTTATTCTGTTGGAGATATCAGGAGCTTGGGTTGTATGCCAATCTACTGGGGACTCAAGAATGAGAATCTTCATTCTGTTGGGACTTCAGAAGCTTGGGTTGTGTGCCAATCTACTGGGGATTCAAGAATGAGAATCTTCATTCTGTTGGGGATAAAGCAAAAGTTAACTGTTATCTGGTTGATTCTCAGATTTTAAGACAACTTGCTGGGGAATCTGGGGAAAACTGGATGGTTTCCGCTGGCGATTGATAGTCTTGACTTGACTGGGGAAGAAGGTTTCATCTTTGCTGAGGGTCTGTAGTTCAAAGTTTTGGCTCCGCTGAGGATTAGGAGTTTGAAGTTTTAACTCTGATGGGAATTTTGAAATTTAACTCCGCTGGGGATATGTTTTTCAAGGTTTTAGCTCCGCTGGGGATCTAGATGATGTACTGCAGGGGATGCTCCTGGAATAGTCTAAAGACGTTTTCCTATAATTTCAACATGTCAGTAATTATTCTTCCATATTTCGTTTATTTATAAACAATGATTATATTCAAATGCATATGCTCATCTAATAAATCATTGGACGTTTTCAAATAAAACACAAGTGTAAAAAGAAGAAAAGGCAAATAGTTTTCTGCACTTTGAAGTATCTTTGTATTAACTTTGTGTAAGTATTTTGTACAAAGGAGACAGACATCCTAGTAAGAGAACATTGTCATAAAAAATGAGAAAAAATTATACAAAGAAAGATGGCTATGTGTAAAAATTCCACGGGGTTCCCATTATGCCATAGCCTTCGTAACTCTGAATATCTTGTCCATTCATTGCTTCGTCCGAAGATGATTGAGTTGATCAGAAGCCTGGAGCTTGTACGTGAAGAGATTGTCCTTAAAGTGATCCGATGAGACATAGTCATACACTTTATTCCCTAACTTTTGTCTGGACCGCCCTTTCGGGTTTTCGATCCACCGGGAAACCCTTTTTTGCCCAAGTCGCCCTTGCGGGTTTTCAACTTGCCGGGTGTACAGATTTTTTTTATTTATCCCTAACTTTTTCCTGAACCGCCCTTTCAGGTTTTCGATTCACTGGGATGCCCATTTTTGCCCAAGTCGCCCTTTCGGGTTTTCAACTTGCTGGGTCAATTATGCATAGTATCTTTTGACTATGTCTGCGTTCGCAGGGTGCAGCAGGTCGTCGCTGTCCATGGTGGTTAATATCATTGCCCCACCAGAAAAGATGTTTTTGATCACAAATGGTCCTTCGTAGGTAGGAGTCCATTTGCCCCTGGGATCACTTTGCGGTAAGATGATCCTCTTGATTACAAGATCCCCGATTTGATATACCTGGCGCCTGACTTTCTTGTTGAAAGCCTTGATCATCCGTTTCTGATACGTCTGACCATGGAAAACAGCAGTAAGTCGCTTTTCGTCAATCAAGTTAAGTTGATCAAGCCGGGTCTGAATCCAATCGTCTTCACTCAAACCAGCATCTTTCATGATTCTCAAGGAGGGAATATGAACCTCAATAGGTAAAACAGCTTCCATGCCGTATACCAAAGAATAGGGTGTTGCCCCAGTTGATGTACGCCTCGTGGTACGGTACCCATGTAGAGCAAACGGTAACATCTCATGCCAGCCCTTGTAGGTGACTGTCATATTTTGAATGATCTTCTTGATATTTTTATTCGCAACTTCGACAATACCGTTCATCTCTGGCCGATAGGGAGATGAATTGTGATGTTAAATCTGGAACTGTTTGCACAAGGCGGTGATCATAGTATTGTTCAGGTTTGTACCGTTGTCAGTGATGATCCTGTCGGGGATACCGTACCGATAAATGAGGTTCTGCTTGATGAAGTGGGCAACAACATTCTTTGTGACGGATGCGAAGGAAGCTGCTTCGACCCATTTGGTAAAGTAATCAATGGCCACCAGGATGAAACGATGTCCATTGGATGCTATAGGCTTGATCTCTCCAATCATGTCGATTCCCCACATAGAGAATGGCCAAGGAGTTGTTAAGACGTTGAGAGGAACTGGAGGTATATGTACCTTGTCCGCATAGATTTGACATTTGTGACAAGTCCTGGAATGTTGATGACAGTCAGTTTCCATGGTAGACCAGTAATAGCCTGCCCGTAGAATCTTCTTAGCCATCATATGTCCGCTTGAGTGAGTGCCGAAGGTACCATTGTGCAGTTCTGCCATGATCTGCTCAGCTTCAACCTTGTCCACACAACGAAGCAGAATGCAATCATGATTGCGCTTGTATAGAATACCATTGCTCAGGAAGAACTTGGCAGAGAACCTCCTCAAGAACTTTTTGTCGTTGACTGAAGCTCCTTCAGGGTATTCTTGCGCTTCGAGATACCTTTTGACTTCGTGAAACCAAGGTCGGTCCACTACTTCTTCGGTATTAATCTCGTGACAATGTGTAGGTTCATCCATCCGCTCAATGGTGATTTGGGGAGCCTCATTATCCCAGTTAAGTTTAAACATGGAAGACATTGTAGCTAGAGCATCTGCTAGCTGATTTTCTTCTCGCGGGAAGTGCCCGAAGGTAATCTGCTCGAAATGAGGTAACAATGTCAGGACATGTTCTTTATAAGGGATGAGATTGGGATGTTTAGTGTCCCACTCTCCTTTGATCTGACTGATGACCAAAGCTGAGTCTCCAAACACAACCAAAGATTTGATTCCCAGGTCTATTACAGCCTTGAGACCAAAGATGCAAGCTTCATACTCGGCCATGTTGTTGGTGTAGTTGAAGCAGAGTCTGGCGGTGAAAGGTGTATGGCAACCTTGTGGGGAGATGAGCACAACACCGATACCGTTACCAAGTGCGTTGGAGGCACCATCAAAGTACAGGGTCCATCGGGATCCTTGTTCAGGTCCGTCATACGGTCTGTTATCTTCAATGTTGTCCAAGGTCATAATGTCTTCGTCGGGGAAGTCAAACTTCATGGATTGGTAATCTTCGACAGCCTGATGAGCTAGATGGTCAGCTAGTACACTTCCATTTATAGCCTTTTGGGTCGTGTACTGGATATCGTATTCGGTCAGAATCATCTGCCATCTAGCTATTCTTCCAGATAAAGCAGACTTCTCAAAGATGTACTTGATCGGATCCATCTTAGATATCAGCAGAGTGGTATGAGTCAACATATAATGCCTTAGCCGGCGAGCAACCCATACCAAAGCGCAACAAGTTTTCTCGAGCAGTGAGTATCGAGTCTCACAGTCGGTAAACTTTTTGCTAAGGTAATAAATGGCATGCTCTTTTCATCCAGACTCGTCATGTTGGCCCATTACGCACCCCATTGAACTTTCTAGGATGGTCAGATACATGATCAGCGGTCTTCCTTCGACGAGAGGCATCAAGATAGGAGGTTCTAGCAAATACTCCTTGATTTTATCGAAAGCAACTTGACAGTCGTCATTCCATTTAACCACCTGTTCTTTCTTCAACAACTTGAAGATTGGCTCACAGGTTGATGTTAGGTGAGAAATGAACCTTGCAATGTAGTTTAGGCGTCCCAAGAAACCTCTGACCTCCTTCTCAGTGCGAGGGGCAGGCATTTCTTGTATAGCTTTGACTTTGGCAGGGTCAACCTCGATGCCTTTGTTACTGACAATGAAACCCAAGAGTTTACCGGACCTGACTCCGAAAGTGCACTTGTTGGGGTTCAGTTTGAGCTTGTACTCCTTCAGCCTGACAAACAGCTTTTGCAAATGGTCGAGGTGTTCTTCTTCTGTCTATGATTGGGCTATCATGTCGTCTACATAGACTTCAATCTCATGATGTATCATGTCATGAAACAAAGCTACCATGGCGTGCTGATAGGTTGCCCCGACATTCTTCAGTCCGAATGACATCACTTTATAGCAGAATGTACCCCACTGTGTAACAAAAGTAGTTTTCTCCATGTCTTCAGGTGCCATTTTGATCTGGTTGTACCATGAAAATCCATCCATGAAAGAAAATACCTTGTGTTGAGCTATATTGTCAACCAAGATGTCAATGTGGGGTAGTGGAAAGTCATCTTTAGGGCTAGCCCTGTTTAAGTCTCTGCAATCCATGCACATTCTCACTTTTCCGTCCTTCTTAGGCACAGGCACAATGTTAGCAACCCATTGTGGATAGGAGGTAACAACAAGAAACCCAACATTGAACTGCTTTATCACTTCAGCTTTGATCTTTTCGGACATGTCGGGTCTCATTCGGTGGACTTTTTGTTTAATTGGTGGACAATCTTCTCTTGTAGGGAGACGGTGAACCACAATATCTGTATCGAGTCCCGACATGTCTTCATATGACCAAGCGAATATCTCAACATATTCATTCAACAGCTGAATTAAGCGCTCCTTAACACTTGGCTCTAGGTTAGCACCCACTCTAATTTCTTTTCTGTCTTCAACAGTACCCAAGTTGATTGTCTCTAATATCTCCTCATAAGGCAGAATAACCCTTTCTTCCTGTTGTAGCAGCCTAGCCAATTCTCCCGGCACTTCACAGTCTTCATCACCTTCGTATTCGGCATGGTAGACCAGATCTTCAGAGTCAACAAAGGCCATAGCAGAATTGTTACCCATGGAATCCGGAATGGAAGGGTACCTGCATTTTGTGAGTGTGGGTGTGTGTAAGGGATAGCCACCTTTAAACAAATAAAATGTAAAAAGAAAGAAAATGAACACAAAAGTTTATATGTGAAAACATCCATGATTCATTAAAATGGCATATGAAGATGAAAAATCAAACCCTTACAAATGGACCTATGTACCTCGGGTAAGGCACAAGGCTAAAAGTGTACGAATTGTTTAGGAATTATTACAAACCAACAGAAATGTTTGAAAGATAAATTACTGATTTATGAAAGTAATGGGAACAAAGTCTTTTGCCTCCCAGTTGCACAGTCCTCCTTCAACAGTAGGGAAAATCCAGTCTTCCAGGTTGCTCTCCTCTTCACTGTCCTCCAAAGCACTGACTCCATGATAGGTGATCTTCACTGGTGGTCTTCCAGCCCAGGCGCGTCGGACAACCTTTTGAGCAGAAGCAGTAAAACCCAAGCCGAATTTATCTGATTTGAAAGGAAAGTCTGGTAGCTGACCCCAGATTGTACTTCCTCCTTCTTCAATCACAACCTTTGCATCTTTGAGGGATGACATCCGAGGCACAGGTTTGGTAATTGCAGGTACAGGGGACATTGTCTTGGTTGCTTCTATTTCCTGGGAAACCTCTTCAAAGTGTTGGAAAGGGGTCTCGATGAATTCACCATCCAATTCTACATAGTGGAAAGAATTTAGATGGCTTATCATGTATTCCTCTTCGCCATGAACTATTATAATTTTCCCCTGGACCGAGTACTTAAGCATTTGATGCAGAGAAGAAGTGACGGCTCCAGCATCATGAATCCAGGGTCTTCCCAACAAGCAAGAATAGGAAGGACGGATGTCCATCACATAGAATATGGAGTTGAAGGTTTCAGTTCCCACTTTAATCAGGATGTCCACTTCTCCATGGACCATCCTTTTAGAATCGTCAAAGGCTATGACAATGATATTGTTGGGCTTCAGGGTTAGGCCTTCACAGTCCAATTTGTCCAATGCTTTCTTCAGCAAGACATTTAATGACGACCCAGTATCAACCAAGACGTGAGCTAGAGTAGTCCCTCTGCATTCCACCGAGACATGCAAAGCGTCATTATGCTTTCTCCCCTTAGATGTTAAATCGGCATCAGAGAATCTTAGACCATTGTCAACTGTTAGGCTAGCTACACATTCCTGGAACTGATCCACAGAGGTTTCCTGAGGCACGTGGGCCGTCTTCAAGAATCTGATCAATGCTTTAGCGAGAGCTTCGGAACAAAGCAAGAGGGCCAACATTGAGATCTTTGAGGGGGTTTACCCCAGTTTTTCCACAACATCATAATCGCTTTTCTTGATTATTTTCAAAATCTCTTCCATTTCTTTTTGAAAGGTCTCAGGGATGACCAATGGCTGAGCCCTCGTCCTGACGGGCGCTTCTTGGATCCCTTTGCCTCTATCATTAACAACAGCAGAGGGGACAACCACAGGAGTAACAACTTCTTCAATAATGGCTGGAGTTCTCGCAGATATGTTGACCGGCACATCGGTAACCTTAGGAGCATTTGAGGGTCCGAAGATTGCCCTTGAAGGAGCAATCTCCGGAGAGAAAATTCTTCCACTGCGGATGATTTTGCTCGTTCCGACAATGTTTCCAATGTCGAAAGTCTCTTCATCGAAATTCTCTTCAGTTGATTCAATTTGTTTAATACCGTGGTAGAAGATCTCTCCTCCATAGTTCCACGGTATTGATTTTTTGGACTTGTACGGGATGGGCCCCGACATAGTTATCTTCAGAGGTGCAATCTTCGGATCAGATGTAATCTTAACAGGTCTTTTGGAGACCTTGGAAAGATTGGCGGATATGGTAATTATCGAAACATCATTGACAGGAGTCGGTGTAACAGGAGTCTTCTCAAAAGGATTTATTGATTATCCATTAGGCGTTGGATGCCTAACTTCAACAACAGACAGTCGGATGGTAAGGATGAACAAAGACAACAAACTTCTTCACAACCTGGGAAAATCCCAGCCTTCAACAAATTCAGCTTTATTATCGGTAGCGGAGTTATCAGATCATCAACAGTAGCAACAAAAAAATCTTCTTCAACAACATGGGCATTGTGGCCATGCTTTGGCATTGGAGCAGAGATCACATTCGACTTTTCAAGGGCGTCGAATTCCACTTCCTTAGCATCTATCAAATCCTGAATCTTATTCTTGAGGGCCCAACAATTGTTGGTGTCATGCCCTATGCTCCCTGAATGATAAGCACACTTGGCATTTGAATGGTAGTACGGAGAAGTTGTATTCGGATTCTTTGGTGCCTCTTTCAAGGTTGTAAGGTTTAACTTCAAGAAATGGGGTAGAACCTGAGCGGGAGTCATGTTTATCTGGGTGAATTGTCGTACATGCCTTTCCACCCTTGCTTGGTTGGTTCTGGGTTAATTGTTTATGGGCTGATCAGCTGCAGACTTCTGAATCATTACAGCCCCCACCGCTGGCCGGCGCTCAACTCTTCCTTGACCCCTTTGAGAATAGACAACTGAGACTTCTTTCTTTGCTGGAAAATGCTTTTTGATGGCAGCGGAAGCAGATGCCTCTTTCTGAATTTTACCACTCTTGATTTCGGCTTCAACTCTTTCACCAGTCATAATTAACTCGGTGAACCCCGCAGACGAACTTCCTATCAGGTGATTAAATAATGGACCTGACAGAGTCCCCAAAAACATATCAACAAGCTCCCTCTCAGATAGAGGTAGTTGTACTCGTCTCTCCAAGTCTCTCCATTTATGGGCATACTCCTTAAAGCCTTCATTTGAGACCATGCCCATACTCTGTAATTGAGTACGGTTTGGTGCTAAGTCTGCATTATACTGATACTGCTTGTAAAAGGCAGCAGCCAAATCCTCCAAATTATGCACATCAGACCTCTCTAGCTGGTAGAATCAATCTAACTGCGTCCCCGACAAACTGTCCTGGAAGAAATGTACCCACAGGTCTTTGTCAGAAGAATGTGGTTGAATTTTTCTGACATAGGACCGTAAGTGTATCTTTGGGAAATACACCCCATCGTACTTAGCAAACAGAGGTACTTTAAACTTAAGAGGAATAACTATTCCAGAAACCAAACCCAGCTCTTCAAAGTCCAGCCCAGGAACTCTTTGAATCTCCATGGCTGCCAGACGTTCTTCCAAGTTCTTGTATTTTTCATCTGCAGGAGGATACTACTATTCAGAATAGTCTTCATCCTTCTCTTCTTCTTCTTCCTCAGACTCATATGGCAATGCAGCTCCCTTTCCTTTTCCTACCCCTTCATCAGATGTTGAGGGGAAATCCAGGACCCTTCTAGCTTGACCTTAAAATCTTCTACCCAAAGTAGCCACACCAACTCTCTTCTTTTTCTTTTTCTCTTTTTCCTTTTCTAATAGAGCTTTAAGATCCTCCTAACCCTTAGACAAGGTCATGAGTAGTTGTTGGAACTGTGAATTCTGCGCTTGCAAATCTTTGACCGTCTGCTCTATATCCATCTTGCTGAAATAAACAGCAGAGAGATAAGGGAACCTGGTGTGAAGACCTGTTTATGCATATGATGAATGAAATGTATTCATGTAATGCATTCAAGGATTCAAAAATTCAAATTTATTGTAAACAAAAAGGAACACACGTCATATTAATAAGATAGAATTTGTTAGTACATAAATGCCCCATGGGTAAAATAATACAAAATTCTAATGTAAAAAGACGTTGCGCATCCTTTTTGGTGCAATATAGGTGTTGAGAGTCTGCTCTTTGTGAAGTTGACAAGTAAGTTCCAAAACCTTCTTCTCACTGGCGTAGAATTGGGCTTCAAATGTATCATGTTCTCTCTTGAGCTGTATCCAACTCCTTTGCAAATATTCTAGTGATGTTGGCATGTCAGGATGTAGGAGGGTGTATGGAACTTCTCCTTCCATAACAGGCTCTTTGATCACAGGGAGAATGTAGGGGTAAGTCATCATAAGACTTTGGGCGCGGGTTCGTACCCACTTGAGGTAAGGCTCAAGAGGGATGGAATTCTTGTGTCCCAAGGTCTTACTGTCCACCTTGTTGGGCATCCTCCAAGCTCGGATAAACCTTTGTCGAAGTCCTTGAGCATCATTGTCGAAGTCAAAAACCAAGTCTGGAATCAGCATGTCATGTGGGACATCCCTTCGGGCATATCCAAACTGTCTCAGAGCCAAGCAAGGATTGTAGGTAATGCCTCCCCTAATGCCAAGTAGTGGGACATTAGGGAATTCCCCACACCGGTCGATGATGATAACATTTTCTCTTGATCGAGAACACCAATGAACATCTGAATGTGTAAGAGTCATCAATCATTGTGACCACCTCAAGCCTTGCTCATTCTTTAAGACTGATTGGGGAAGGTGAGAAATAAACCACCTTGCTAGAAGAGGAGTACAACACACGAGAACACCTCTTTTCCTCATTGTTCGAGTGTGAAATGAGTGGAGGATATCCCCAAGCAATGTAGGCACCGGGTTGCGAGCCATGAAGATTTTGACAACATTGACATCTATAAGCTGGTCAGGGTTTGGGAACAAGACCAATCCATAGATGAGGAGTGCTACAATCTCCTCAAAAGCTTGCAGATCTAAAGAATTCCAACAGTCTTGAGCTTTCTCAAACAGGAACTTTACCAAGAAAACCTTGACACCACTTCTGGTTTCCCAATAACCTATCACATCAGATGGTTGCAAGTGTAGGGCTTGAGAAACATCTTCAGGCTTTGGATCTCTTTCCGTACCGTTGTAGGGTAGTTGATGGAGAATAGGAATCCTCAGGAGTTGAGAAAATTCCTCCAAAGTAGGCACTAACTGGTAGTCAGGAAATGTGAAGCAGTGGTGTATGGGGTCAAAGAACTGGAAGAGAGCTTTCACCATGTCTTCCTCTGTGTTGGAGTTGACCAAGTTGAGAAGTCGACCATGTCTCTCAGTGAATGGAGATACTCTGGAATCTTGGAAGTAAGCTCCTTTAGTTGAGGAGGAATTCTCACAAGATTGACTTGGATTGTTTTCCTGCGAAGTGATTCCATAACCTGCAAAACAGGAACAAAGATGAAGATCCAAAATCCTTGAAATGGTTAGTGGATGCATATGATGCTTCATGATGTTCATGATGTTATGCACAAGTATATATGTACAAGCAAATCACAGAAGTTCCTAGTTTCAGGCTTGCATGGGGTTTCATAGGTAACTACCCTCTTGAAGTTAGTTGGCTCAACCTGTCCTATAAATAGTAACCAGGTTCTAAGGAGCTCAATATCACTGGATTATTTTCTGTGTTCATTGTTTCAATTTAGCAACTTTACTGGCGACCGAAATATTCCAAGAAAACAACCCTCAATGAGTGTAGTATCGAGTATCTACCAACTTCGGACTGCACCAAAGTCGGTCATCTCACTACCCCTAAAAAGGCCAAGTTGGTCAAGTAAAGGTTCTAAAAGTCCATTAGTGCTTCATGACATCACTCAGCGGCCCCGTGTTATCTTTGATTAACTCAAAGGCTACCGGTACCCACAAATATGCCGCACTAATATAGCTATTGCTTCAACCATGTCGGTATACCCCGCACAGTTTCCACAATGTATTGCTATTTACCTATGAATGTTTCCCAAATCCGGGTAGAGGATTTCAAACCCAAACAATAGAACCAAATGTAAAGCAATCAAGGCAAACAAGATAAGCATGTAAAGGTGATCTAAAACCCTAAGGTAACCCAACTTTTAGATTGTTCCCCCAGCAGAGTCGCCAGTTTTATGATGCGGTGGGAGAACTGAATTGAGGTTTCGCATTTATGTTCGCAAATGTTTCGGTTTAGCAAGAGTTGCCACCGACTTTTTATTTTATCCAAAGGAAAGGTCAAAAAGCACAGGAAAGACCTTTGAGATATTTTCTTGGGTTCGGGGGGTAGATTATGAAAAGGGAAGGTGCTAGCACCCTTTTCATCCATGGTTTTCCATGGGCTCTTAGTTACTTGTTTAGATCACTTGCTTTGCTTTTCCAATTGTTTGAAATTGTGCTTTTGTGTGTGGTTTTGAAAGTATTTTGAAAAGAGGCCTTTGTTTAGGAAACCTTTGTAATGATTCTTGTTTGAATGTATACAAAGGTGTTTGTCTTTTGAAAAAATGTTTCAATGTTTGAAAGTTTGTTGGGAAATGTTTTGAAATTGTGTTGTGTGTTTTTTTGAAATTAGCAAGGATGGTTTGCAAGTTTGATCAAGTAACTAGGAGTTGTCTACCCTACTCAAAGATCTTTCCTATACATTTTTAACCCTTTTACATTGTTGCTTTACCATTGTATTTGGTAAACAACCTTGTATTTGGATGTTAAACGGGACAGGCGTGGGTCATCGTATGACCATGATAACAATGTTGCCAAGTATCTTAGCAAGTTTTTGAGGGACTAGATCATTTTTGTTTAGGCAACCAAGATAGCGTCATCGAGGGACTATGATCTTTTGTTTTTGTTTGATATTTCCAAGATACCTAGCATGCATACCATGGTCATTTTTAAGGCAACAAGTGGGTGAAACCCTAGAGATGCTTGTGTGCATTGTGTTGTCATTTTTCATGCATTTTTGTCTTGTGTTTAGTCAAGCTATTTGTTTAATTTTGGTCTTTTGCATGCAAACCCTAGTTTTACTATCATGGCATTTGAAAGCGATAAAATGCGTAAAAGTAAATCTAAGACTATTACCACATTGATATGGGGAGGGGGATACAAGTTTGAATAGGGGGGTATTGCTCAAAAAATAAACCGTAAAACTATTATTACAACCAAATTGAAATATTGCACAAATAAATAAATGGACAAATATTTAAATGTACAAATAAATATAAATATGCAAAGGATGTTTTTATATTATTTTTATGTATGTAAAAATAAATTTATTCATGTATTAAAAATAAGAAAATAAAAGATTATTTTTGGAAAGGGCAAAAACCCTAGTTTTTATTTTAAGAAAATATATATATTATATTTTTATTTATTTATTTATGTACAAGAAAAATAAAAAAAAATGTTAAAAAATAATATTTGTGATAAAATAATATTTTAAGTGTATAATATAATAAAATAAAAATATGTAAGTATTTTAATTTTATTTACAAATTTATTTAAGAAAATAAAAGTATTTAACCTAATAAACTATTTATTGTCATAAAAAATAATAAAATAAAAATGTGAAAAATTAAGAGAATATTTTTGGTGATTTTAAATATTTAGAAAAATAAATAAAAAGTCAGAAATGTAAAGGAAATAAAAAAAAATACAAAAATAAATCAAATGGGCCAAGGGGGTGTGAAAAGCAAGCTAGGGGGTGCCAATAGTCAGAGCAAACAAGCCCAGCCCATTTCCACTTCATCCCTGACCTCTTGAACAAAAATGCGCGCGTACCCTGTTCAAACTGGTAACTCCTGCATACTTGCTCAAAAACCAAATCTTGCAACATGAAAGTTATAGCTCATGATCACACGATTCTAACCATATAAAAAACTTAATCTAACTCTAAGAAACCAGGGAGAATTTCAGTTCCCCTAATTTATAACCTAACTTTTTCAGTAAGTTCATCTATCAAATACTCCTAGCTCAGTTAACATAAATGGATTCTATGCATATGTACAGCTCAAGGACAATGAGGACTACATTTTTTCTTCACAAACCTAAGCCTAATGATTCCTAAATAAGGAGATAGAAGTTTGTCAAATACCTGTTTCAGTAAAGCTCGAGTATGGCAATGTAGGGGTTTTTGATGAGGCATGAAGGTCGTGTTAGCTTGCCTGAAGTTCACTCAACCTTCCCCAATGCTTGGCTTGCTTTGAAATGGCCTGAATATGCTTGTAGAACTCAACCTGCAAAGCTTCAAAGTAAAAATGGTGAAGTGTGAAAATGGAGTTACAGTGACTTAAGAATGGTTGGGATAGTTTAGGTATGTTGTATGGAGTGTGTTGGAACTGGTTTCAAGCATAACGCATGAGTGGATTTTATTTTGAAAGTGAATCTGCAGAACCTGCCCTGTTTTGACAAGAACTTGTGTTTTGGTGTTTTGGAGGGTTTGAGAACTTGCTAGCTCGTGCTTTCTGCTTGCTACCATGTGTTGTTCTTGTTTCAAATGGTCACAAGGTTTGGTTTTATCAGATGCCAAAGTTATGTGGACTTTTGCTAATTACTTGCTTTTGAAGAAAAAGTTGATTTTGACAATGCCAAGGCCTGTACAGGCCTGCTCATTAGCTGCACATAGTTGGTGTACTTTGCCCCAAGTTTGTGGACTTTGTTTGCTGCAAAAGATTGGGTTCAAGGCTCAAGGGAAACAAAATTGCATAAAGTGGACTTTATGAAAATGACAATGTTATCTTTTTGCCAAAAATGGATTAATCCTTTGTATAATGCTTCATAGATTAGAACAATGCCTTAATCCAATGTGTTTGCATTTAATTTATGAGTATAGGAATGTTTAAGACCTGTAAACCAAGTACAAGCAAGGTTTGGACAGATTTTGCAACTTGTAGCATGGTGTAAAATGCCTTGGACAAAAGTGATGATTTGCCAATTTCAATCCTTCGATTCTCCCTAACCACAAATGACTTTGGAGAGTTTTTGGACATTTTGGAAAGCTTGTAACATGCTCTACAATCCATATTTGAAATGAATTTTTATATTCCACTTATAACTATGTGAAAAGTTTCCATGAAGATAGGTCAAAATCCTGCCTAAACTAGGGCAAAATTTCACTAAGTTAGAAAGTTTTTGGACCCCTATTCACAAAATCATAACTTGAGATCCAAGCATCTTTTGGGAAAACTTTGTGAAACAAAGTTGTTGACTTTGTGGAGGAATACAACTTTCATGTTGGAAGTTTTCTTTTAATCCAATTGAACCATGGTGAAAAAGTTGGGCAAAGTTAGGAAAAAATAAGAAATTTTCATAACTTAGAAAAAAATTCTAAGTTATGAAAATTTTCCATTTTAAACCCTAATTTTGAAAATTAAGTTTCTTGGTGAACAAGTTTCATGTTTTGACACATCTTGATGAAAAATGACCCTTGGCACTTGGTTTTGACCAAAAAGTCAAAGTTTGACTTTTCAGTGTACAGTTGATTTTTGATGAGTTGACTGGAAAATTCATCTGTCAATCCAATGCTTTTGAGATCTTTTGAACCTTATGATTAGGTAAAGATGATGCCATTGAGTCCTTGAAACCATTCTTGAACCCAATTTGCCATTGGCTAGGTGAAAAATCAGAAATTGCCCTTCTGCAATCAAAACCCTAAATATGACCATTTTGCCCTTTTGATGATCTGATCAAATTTCTTGAGGAGTTGTGGTCCAAACTTGATCAAATGGTTCATATGAGTCTATAATGTTTATGTGGATAAAAAATTATGAGGTTTGACTGTAAATTGGCCACAATTGACTTTTTCCCGAATACAGCTGATTTTTAGGTCAACTGTCCAATTAACTGGGCAAAAATTTGATTCAAGGCTTGAAACTTGGTATGAGCAACCTTAGAAGTCCAACATGAAGTATGAAAGTCACATTGAGCATTGGAAGTCCAAAAATCCATGTGCAAACCCAAACCCTAATTTCAGGTCAACAATGCAAGGAGATGTCTTGAGCTGAGCAAACCCTAATCTTGTCTAAAGTCCAAAGAGTCTTGTGAGGGGAAATCTTGATAAAATGATAGGGCACATTTTGAGGTACAACATAGTTTATTTATTTTTTCTCAATAAAAATTATTTATTTAATCATACTTTATTTATTTTGACTAATTGTTTTGGAAATTTAATTTAAAAACTAGGTTTTTATTTATTTTCTTTTACACCAATTAAAATATCTTATTTTAAAAATATAAAAAGGCCAAAAATATTTTATGATACTATAATTTATTTTCAAGATAAAAATACCAAAAATATTCTTCTTACAAACTTAACTTCTTTTTTAAAATCAATTAATAGATTTAGGGTTTTATTTTAAATCTTTTCTTAGTAAATTTAGGTTTTACTTTTTACTATTCTAATTAATTATTTTTTCCTTTTAATTAATTAGGTTAAAAAGATTCCCTTTTCCTAAAAAATCCAAACAAAAGTATCCATTTTCTTCACATTTTCATTTTTATACATTTATTCATTTTGTACATTATTTATTTCAATTCTTGTATAAATTCAATAGGGTTGTAATAGATTAATTAGGTTTATTTTCTTACAATCCCAATTTATAATTTGTACACCCCTCCCAACAAGTATTGTAATAGCGTAGTAATTTTAAATTCCGCAATTTATCGCTTTTATATACAAATGTTAGTAATTAGGATTTGTATGGAAAGACTAAAACCAATGCTTAGAAAACCCTAATAAAAGACAAAATCAAGCATGAAAACAATACACTTGCACACAAACACCCATGGGGTAAATCCACTTGGTTGCCTTTACAAAATGGCCATATTACGCATATGAGGTATCTTAGCAAAAACAAGCAAAGTATAATATCATAGTCCCTCAATGACGCTATCTAAGTTGCGTTTCAAATGATCTTGGTCCCTAAAAGAGAATGCTAAGATAACTTACAACATTGCTAATCATGGTTATACGATGACCCACACCCGTCCCGTTTACATCCAAAGATAGGGTTACTTACCAAATCAATGGTAAGATAACAATGTCAAAAGAAAAGGAAAATGAACATGAAAGACTTTTGAGTAGGTAGAATGCTCCTAATTACTTGCTCAATTTCAAAACATCATTTCTATTTTCAAAACAAACACCTACACTTTCAAAACCTCTTACAAACTTGAAAACATTTTCAAAATATCAAACATCTTTGTATACATTCTTACGAACGAGAATCATTACAAAGATTTCCTAAACAATGGCCTCTTTACAAAATACTTTCAAAAACCACACAAATCATAATTTCAAACAAAAGCAAGTGATCTAGCAAGTAACTAAGAGCCCATGGAAAACCATGGATGAAAATGGTGCTAATACCTTCCCTTTTTATAATCTACCCCCCGAACTCAAGAAATAATATCAAAGGTCTTTCATATGCTTTTTCACCTTTCCTTTTGGATAAAAGAAAAGTCAATGGCGACTCTTGCTAACCGCAACATTTGCGATCAAACGCAAAACCTTCAACTCAGTTCTCCCACCGTATCACACATATAGACATATAAGGTTATGTTTGATAAACCGAGCCATGACATATTTGGTAACTAAAGCAAAAGAGGTTGCCTCTATCCACTTCGTGAAGTAGTCAATGGCGGCAAGGATGAAATAATGACCATTGGAAACGATAGGTCTAATATCTCCAATCATATCAATGGCCCATATTAAGAATGGCCAGGGAGCAGTCAAGACGTTCAAGGGAACCTGAGGCACATGTACTTTATCAACATAGATCTGGCACTTGTGACAAGTTCGTGAATGCTGATAAAAATCTTCTTCCATGGTGGACCAGTAGTATCCTGCTCGTAGGATCTTTTTAGCCATTGTGTGCCCACTAGAATGGGTGCCAAAGGTACCTTCGTGTATGTCTTCCATGATCTTCTATGCTTCACTCTTATCCACACACTGAAGCAAAGTAGAATCTTGGTTGCACTTGTAGACAATTCTGTTATTGAGGAAAAACTTGGCAGAGAACCTTCTTATCATTGACAGAAGCTCCCTCAGGATACTCTTGGGCTTCGAGGTACCTTTTCACTTCGTGGAACCAAGGTTTTTTCACTACTTCTTCAGTATCAATCTTATAACAGTATGTCGGTTCGTCCGTTCTCTCAATAGTGATCTGAGGAGCTTCATTATCCCATATGACCTTAAACATGGATGACATAGTAGCTAGTGCGTCCGCTAGTTGATTTTCCTCTCGTGGAAAGTGCTCAAAGGTTACTTCTTTAAAATATGGAATCAGTGTCAGCACATGCTCCCGGTATGGGATGAGATTAGAATTCTTCATGTCCCATTCTCCTTTGATTTTACTAATTACCAGGGTCGAGTCTCCATGTACGCTTAGGAATTTGATTCTTAAACCGATAGCAGCTTTGAGACCCATAATGCATGCTTCATATTCAGCCATGTTGTTGGTACAATTGAAACATAGCCTGGCAGTGAAAGGAGTATGACAACCTTCAGGAGATATGATCACAACACCGATGCCATTGCCGAGTGCGTTGGAAGGTCCGTCAAAAACCATAGTCCATCGGGATCCTCTTTCAGGTCCTTCATCTGATCCAGATTCTTCACAATCAGCTACTAACATGATGTTCTTGTTCGGGAATTCAAAATTCATGGATTGGTAGTCGTCCACGGCCTGTTTAGCCAAATGATCAGCTAATACTGATTACTTTCTGGGTTATGTACTGAATATCATATTCGGTCAGGATCATTTGCCATCTTGCTATTCTTTCGGAGAGAGTGGGCTTCTCAAAGATGTATTTGATAGGATCCATTTTAGAGATCAACATGGTAGTGTGAGTCAACATATACTGTCTCAGTCGACGAGCAGTCCATGCCAAAGCGTAACAAGTTTTCTTGAGCAGTGAGTATCTTGTTTCACAGTCGGTAAACATTTCTCTAAGATAGTATATTGCATGATCTTTTAGACCAAACTCGGCATGCTGCCCCATCACACACCCCATTGAATTCTCTAACACTTTTAAGTACATGATAAGAGGTCTTCCTTCAGCCGGCGACATCAAAATCGGAGGTTCTTGAAGATATTCCTTGATTTTGTCAAAGGAGGTCTGGCAATCGTCATTCCACTTCACTGCTTGATCTTTCTTCAGTAATTTGAAGATTGGCTCACAAGTAGCGGTTAGATGGGAAATGAATCTGGAAATGTAGTTTAGACATCCCAAGAATCCCCTAACCTCCTTCTCAGTGCGGGAGTTGGTATTTCTTGTATAGCTTTAACCTTTGTAGGGTCTACTTCAATACCTTTGTTGTTGACAATGAAGCCTAAGAGCTTACCAGATCTTACTCCAAAGGTGCACTTATTCGGGTTTAGTCTCAGCTTATACTTCTTCAGTCTTTCAAACAGCTTCTGCAGGTGATCAAGGTGCTCATCTTCAGTCTGAGACCTGGCTATCATATCATCGACATAGACCTCTATCTCGTGATAGATCATATCATGAAACAAAGCTACCATAGCACGCTGATAGGTTTCCTCGGCATTCTTAAATCCAAATGGCATGACTTTATAACAGAAAGTACCCCACTGTGTAACGAAGGTTGTTTTCTCCATTTCTTCAGGTGCCATTTTGATCTGATTATAACCAAATAAATCGTCCATGGAGGAGAATATATTATGTTGTGCGGTGTTGTCAACCAGAACGTCAATATGGGGAAGCGGGAAGTCATCCTTGAGGCTTGCCCTATTCAAGTCTCTATAATCCATACACATATGTACCTTATCATCCTTCTTAGGTACCAGAACAACATTAGTAACCCATTATGGATAAGAGGTAACAGCTAAGAAATCGGTGTTTAACTGTTTCATAACTTCAGCTTTGATCTTTTCTGACATCTCTGGGCGTATACGACGAACCTTTTGCTTCACTGGAGGGCAGTCTTCTTTCGTTGGCAGACGATGAACCACAATATCAGTGTCTAGCCCTGGCATGTCTTCATATGACCAGGAAAAGATCTCAACATAGTCATGTAACATCTGTATTAACCGCTCTTTGACAATATGCTCCAAGTTGGCACCTATCCTGACTTCCTTTTTATCCTTTTAAGTACCCAAGTTTACTGTCTTAATCGGCTCTTCATGAGGTTGTATTGCCCTTTCCTCCTGTTGTAATAGTCTGGCAAGTTCTCCTGGTACTTCCCAATCTTCCTCACCTTCGTCCTTGGCTTGGTAGATCGAATTTTCAAAGTCATAATTGGTAATAGCAGAACCTGTATCAATGGGATCTAGAGTGGATGTGGATCTGCAGTTTGATATGTGAGTGTGTGTAAGAGAGCATAGCTATTTTGATAAAGTAAAAGCAGAAAAGAAAGACAAAGAGTGTAAAATTTGCATGCAAAACGTTCAATGATTTATTAATGACATATGAAGATGAAGTAATAACCCTCAAAAATAGACCATTGTGCCTCGGGTAAAGCACAAGGCTTTAGAGTTTAAATTGTTCAAATATTACATATTCCAAAAACAAAAAGACAATTACTCCTGGATAAAAGTAATGGGAACACAGTCCTTGGTCTCCCAATTATTGAGTCCACCATTGATAGTTAGGAAGATCTATTTGTCCATGTCGTAGTCATTATCACTATCCTCCAAAGTATTGATTCCATGGTTGTTGATGCATAGTGGGGGTCCTCCGGCGCGAGCACGACGAACAGCTCTTTGGGCTCCTAAAGTAAAACCCAAACCAAACTTGTCAGATTTGTAGGGGATATCAGGGAGTTGGCCCCAAATGATACACCCACCTTTTTCGACTACTGCTTTGGCATCCTTCAAAGAAGCCATCTTCAATGGAGGTATGGTAATCTTTGGAACATTAATAACAGTCTTGGTTGCAGCAATTGTCTGAGGAACCTCTTCAAAATTTTTGCAGGGGGTCTCAATGAACTCGCCGTCCATCTCAATATACCTGAAAGAGTTCAGGTGGCTCACCATGTATTCTTCCTCTCCATGGACTGTAACAATATTTCCATTAACCAGATACTTTAGCATTTGATGCAGAGTAGAAGTAACAGCACTAGCCCCATGGATCCAAGGGCGACCCAATAAATAGGAGTAAGACGAGAAGATGTCCATTACGTAAAAAGTAGAGTCAAAGTTCTGAGAACCAACTTTAACAGGAATATCTACCCCTTTGTGCACCATTTTTTTAAAACTATCAAAAGCTCTCACCAAAATATTGATGGGCTTCAGTGTGAGTCCTTCACAATCCAATCTTTCCAAAGCATTCTTAAGTAAGACGTTCAATGATGAATCTGTATCCACCAGAACATGACTAGGGTAGTGCCCATGCACTCAATAGAGACATATAGGGCATCATTATGATTTCTTCCTTTAGAAGTTAAATTAGAGAAACCAAGTCCATTGTCAGTTGTCAAACTAGCAATGCAATTCTCGAATTTGTCGGTGGAAGTCTCTTGAGGCACATGAGCAGACTTCAAGAACTTTACCAAAGCCTTAGCACGGGCTTCAGAGCATAGCAGTAAGGCCATCATTGAAAATTTTGATGGGGTCTGCCCCAATTGTTCCACAACATTGTAGTCACTTTTTTGTATGATTTTCAGTATCTCTTCCATTTCATTTTTAGAAGCTTCGGGAACGACTTCTTTATGCGCCTCTGTTTGGGAAGGCTCAAACAATACCTCTTTTCCCTGAGTCTCAGCTTACTCAATGCAGGGATAACAACAGGGATGACAGTAGGAGTAGCAACGAGAGTAATAACAGGAGTAGCAGCAGGAGTGGTAACAGGAATAACCAAAGGAGTAACAACAGTCTTCAGAGAGATTTCAGGAGAGAAAATCCTCCCGCTTCTGGTAATTTTACTGGTCCCAACAATGTTGTCGATGTTAGGATCATTATCTTTAGTATCTTCATTCTTAATAGCCAATAAATCTTGCTTGACGCCATGGTAGTAAACGTCAGCCCCATAATTCCAAGGAACAACCTTATCAGTGGAATATGGTATCGGCCCAGAAAAAGTGATAATTAAAGGAGCAACCTTTGGAGTGGATGTAATCCTAACAGGTCTTTTGGAGGAGACCCTGGGAGGATTGTCGGAAATGGTAATTATTGATATATCTTCACACAGACTTCTTGTAGAGGGAGTCTTTTCAAACAAAATTTCTTTGTTGTTCGTCGGGCGTTGGACACCTATCTTCAACAACAAACAACCATTGGGTAGAGACGTACACAAGTGGCAACTTTCATCACAGCCTGAAAATAAACCGGCTCGTAAGAGATTCTTTTTAACAATCGGAAGAGGAGTAGATATTTCATCAACAGAAGAAACAAATAGGTCGTCATCAACAACATTAACACCCTGGCCATACTTGGGCATTGGTGCAATTATTACATTGGGGGTTTCCGGAGGGTCAAATTCAATCTCCTTTGCCTCAATGAGATCTTGCACTTTGTTTTTTAGAGCCCAACAATCGTTTGTATCATGCTCCGGACTATCAGAATGGTAGGCACATCGAGAATTTGGATTATATCATGGAGATGTAGTATTTAGATTTTTAGGAGCCTCCCTTAGAGTAACCAGATTAGACTTTAACAGGTGTGGCAAAACCTGAGATAAGGACATGTTAATCTGGGTGAACTATCTTCTGGGCGCATCCTGTCTGTGCTGATTGTTTTGTTTTTGATTTGATGCAGGGTTGGAGATCATCACAGCTCCTACCTTTGGATGATGCTCAGTTTTGCTTTGATTCCTCTAACCGTAGGAAACACTTACTTCCTTCTTCTCGGAGAATGGTTTTTTCACTGTACTTAAAGATATATCTCTCTGAATCTTACCACTCTTGATACCAACTTCTACTTGTTCACCAGTCAATATCATCTCAGTAAACCCAGCTGAAGAGCTTCCAATCAAATGGTTGAAAAATGGACCAGACAAAATAACCAAGAAAATATCTACCAACTCTCTATCAGACAGAGGAGGTTGGACTCTTCCAGCAAGATCTCTCCATTTTTGGCATAATCTTTGAAACCCTCGCTGGACCCATAGACATACTTTGAAGTTGTGTGCGGGTTGGAGCGAGGTCAGCATTGTATTGGCACTTTCTGTAGAAAGCAACATCCAAATCCTCCCAGTTATGAATGTTGGTTCCCTCCAGCTGATAGAACCATTCCATTGAGTTCCTGATAGACTTTCCTGGAAGAAATGCACCCACAAATTCCTATCAACAGTGTGAGGTTGAATCTTCCTGACACAGGATCTTAGATGCAGCTTAGGACACGAAACCCCGTCATATTTAACAAATACGGGAACCTTGAACTTCTGGGGAATGACCACTCCAGACACCAGCCCTAATTCTTCAAAATCTAGACCAGGTACCCTCTAAATTTCCATAGCATTGAGACGATCCTCCAATTGTTTGTATTTGTCATCAGTAGGGGGATATTGTTCCTCAGAGTAATCAGCCTCTTCTTCATCAGTCCTCGAATTGTTGTCTTCTTCTTTTGGCTTCTCTTCCTGATTGTCTCCCTCGTTTGACGAAGTTGTGAAGTCTATAGCTTGCTTTGCTGGTCCACGGAATCTCCTTCCCGTATTCAGGACACCCACTGGTTTCTTTATCTTATTCTTCTTGTCTTTGAGAATCAGAGCCTTCAGGTTTTATTGTCCCTTAGCTAGAGCCAGAAACATATGCTGGAATTGAGCATTTTGTGCTTGTAGATCTTTAACTGTTTGTTCAAGAGCCATTTCTTTTTGCTGAATAAACAGCGAAAAGATAAGAAACCTGTGATACGGTGGGAGAACTGACTTGAGGTTTTGCATTTGTTTTCGCAAATGTTTCGGTTGAGCAAGAGTCGCCGCCGACTTTTTATTTTATCCTAAAAGAAAGGTTAAAAAGTACAGGAAAAAACCTTTTGAGATGTTTCGTGGGTTCGGGGGGTAGATTATGAAAAGGGAAGGTATTAGCACCCTTTTCATCCATGGTTATCCATGGGCTCTTAGTTACTTGGTTTTTAGATCACTTGCCTTTGATTTTCAATTGCTTTGAAATGGTGTGTGTGTGTGTTTTGAAAATGTTTTGAAAGAGATGCCTTGTCTTAGGCAACCAATGTAATGACTCGTGTTTGAGTGTTTTACAAAGGTGTGTATCTTTTCGAAAAGATGTTTCAAATGTTTTTTGAGAGTTTGTTTTGAAAGTGTTTGTGGAGTGTGGTTTTGAAAAGTAGGCAAGTGCTTTTGAAAGTTTGATCAAGTAACTAAGAGTTTTGTCTACCCCTAAATTTACTCAAAGGTTTTTCTCATGTTTTAACCCTTTTAACAATTTTGTTCCACCATTGTATTTGGTGGACAATCTTGCGTTTAGGATGTTTTAACGGGACAGGCGCGGGTCATCGTATGGACCATGAATGCAATGGTGCCAAGTGTCTTTGGCAATTTTGCTTTAAGGGACTATGATCATTTTGATTAGGCAACTTTCGAAAGCGTCATCGAGGGACTTATGATCATTTGAATTGTTTTGCCAAAGAAACTCGACGTGCAAGCATGGCCCATTTTGGAAGGCAACATGTGGGATTACCCTAGGGGTGCAAGTGTGATTGTGTATTGATTTCATGTATTTGTCTTGTATTAGGTTATCTAGCGTTTGATTTTATGTACATACAAACCCTAGGCCTAACCATGGTATAATTTGAAAGCGATAAATTGCGGGAATTTAAAGTCCTAAACTATTACAAATGAGTATCCGGGGATGGGGGTACGAATTTACAAATGGGGATGAGATTTTAAGGAGAGTAGTGTCCAAATAATTTACAACCAAATCGAATTGCGCAAATGTAAAATATAATGTATAACCATATATAAGAATAGCAAATGTATATGTGTAAAGCAAAGTAAATGTATCGACGTATTTGTGTATTGTAAATTTGTAAGTGATTGAGATTTATTTACCAATTGAGAAAAATGTGAATTTTAATGTATTATAAAGTATTGTCTATTTAATTTTGTATTCTCGTATTTTGTTAATATGTACAAAGCAAAATATTTTAAGAAAAGAAAAGAATGTTTTAAGTTTAATTGTATTTTTAGATATTTTATTGTTTTTATGTATAAAATCTAAATTAAACAAAAATGCTCAAATTTAAGAAAATTAATATTTAGGTTTTAAAAATGTAATAAAAATAAAAGAAACAAATAGTAAAATTTGTATGAAAAGATTTATTAAAGAGAGCTTTTAATCTATTAATTCAATCTAATATTTATATGTTCTTTTTAATATAACAAAATTAAAAGACAATTTTTAGTATAAAATGAAGTATTGTTTTATTTGACAAAATAAAGAAAATGTATTAGTATAAGAATTTGATGTAAAAAAAAGAAGCATATTAATTTGTTTAATAAAAAGATAAGATGTGATTTTATGTAAAAAAGAGATTAGTTTAGAAATAAAAAGGGCTAAGGGATTAGATGGGCCTTAGGAAAGAAAAAAGGCCCAAGCTGAAACCAATGAACAGAAGCAAAGGGGTGAGGCGCCAGGAGAGGGGGTGTATGCACGCTTAATGGGATTAGGTTGATTAGGCAAAAGGGCAAGGCCCAAACGATTTCACAATTTTCGTTTTAGGGTTTAAACGGTTTTGTGTCATTTTGGAACGCGCTAGGGTTTGTGAGACAGAGGCGTCGTTTTGGCTTCGTCTTCATTTCGTTCGTTTCGCCAAAGCTTACTGAATACAGCTCAACCTTCGCCCATGGCCACCGGCGCCACCGTCCCTCCTTCTCCCTCAGTGGACCGCTCAGGCGATGCTTACGAGGTAGCGATTTCTGTCCCTATGTTTTAAGGTTTATATCAATTCCCTTTGCATGTTTTAGTTTCGTTTTGGATTTTGATATTATGTGTTGTTATTGTTGTTTCTGTTGAGGTGTATGAAAGGAAAGAAAAGAAGTTATACTACCTTTGTCTTCTGGAGATGGAGGAGAGGATTGGGAGGCGCTGTGGCGGCCAGAGGCGAGGGAAAACGCTGATGAGCTAGCTTGCTTTGCTGGGAGTTCTGGTACTCTGTATTCTTTCTTTGCCTTTTTGTCTGCTTGCTTTCAATGATGTTTTACCTGAGATGCCCTGTATATCTCTCTTCCTCTTCTTTTCTGGTTGCCTCGCCTTTTGTATGTTTTGAGATGATTTTGATGATGATATGCTTGAAATGTTTGATATCTGAAAATGCCTAGACAGTTGCCTCTCTTCTTCTCTCTTTACCTCAGTTGCCTTGTATGCTTGCTGAGATACCTGTTGATGTTGGATATTGCTTCTTTCCTTCTTCTACCTTTTGGCTTCTGAGTTGCCTGTGTAATGGCTTGATGCCTTTGATATGCTATTGAATGTGTTGTGTTTGATTTGTGTGCTTGCCCAATGATGAAATTTTTCTGAGGGCTCGTGTTGGTTTGGAAACTGGTTTTGGAAAGGGCTTGACAGTTTGATGCTTGAGGGCTTTGTCTTTACAGGTTGATGTGTTGGGTGTTGGTGAGGTTTCTGATATGCTGTTTATGTTTGACAGTTCTTGAAGGGGCTTGGCCTTTTTGTATTGTTTAAGGGCTTAGACAGGTTGATGCTTAGGCTTGACAGTTTGGGGTTTTAAGACATATGCAGGTTGATGGCTTGTATGGATCTGTTTATATTTGGATGTTTGACAGGTTATAAGCTTCAAGGTTTGGCTTGTTGTTACAGGGTCTTGCTTTGAGGCTTATGCAAGTTGATGGTTTCTTTTTGCTTAAGGCTCAAATAGGTTATGGCTTTTTAATGCAGGTTTACTGGTTTGACAGTTTAAGCTTTTTCTTGAAGCCTGATGCTTCAGGTTTAACAGGTTATGTGTTGTTAAGCTTGGGCTTCAGGCTTATGGCTTTGACACAGGTTTTTGGAGAGGCTCTGAGGCTTGGTTCGGCTTGTGTTGAAAAGTTTTACAGAGTTTGTGTTCTCCTTTTGATTTGTGTTATCTTGGTTATGTAACCTGCCCTCTCTTGTACTGTGTTATTACAGTTTTATTTTATATCTTTTCTTGCCTAAAGCCTGAGCCCTGTAAGCCTCCTTCTTTCACTCTCTCTCTCCTCTCTCTTGACAGTTTTTAAGCATTTAATATTGCTTATATTGTCCTTTACTGAAAAGGTAGCTGGCCTGAACATGATGACATTGAAACTTGCTTGCTTGCAATATTGGTTTACTCTGCATACTTTATCTCTTTCTCCAGCTTTCTTGCATCTTTGTGATATCCCTTTTGATAGCCTTTTTGTACTTTGATGTCTTGATATATTTTTGGATAGCTTTGATAGCTTCCTTCAGTTTGCCCTTTTGACTTGGTTTAGGCCATTCAGTTTGGTTGGAAACTATGCAGTTGGTTGACAATTTGAACTTTGTGCAAAATCATAACTTTTGTGCATTTCATGTCTTTTTCTTTTGCAAGCATTTTTCACCCCTCTTTGTGAACCGGGAGAAATCTCGTGATTTGCAAAGAGGGCAAACTGATTCCGGCCAGTTGCCTTTAATGATGAATTTTAACTGTCTACCTTTAATTATTTTATCTGCTTTGACTTTTCTTTCTTTTCTTTGTTTTTGCAGATAAAATCAAATGAGCAGAGGGAGCATTTGGATAGAAGATGAAGACTTAGAAATTAGGATGAAATTTTATTTCAATTGTAATCATTGTAACTATTATTATTATGAATACTTTGTAAATAAATACTGTATTCAAATAACAATTGTAACAAATAATTAAAGATGAATAAAATCCAATCTTGATCAGTTAATTCTTTTTCTTCTTTTCAAATGTTTATTTAATTGTTTATAACCCTTAAATTATAATAAAATGGAAATAAATCCCAATTATTCTAATCTTAGAATAAATAAACAATTGATAAACACTATGGTCTTGACATCAATCAATAATAATCTCGGCGCTTCAAATATCCAATGCACAGTTAATCAAAACAATATCCAGATATTTATCTTTTTACTGATCAAATCAAGCACTGTAGATTCTCAATTTAAGTACCTCAGCTTTTATCTCATCTCAAATCAAATGCCTTAGCCTTTACTGATTAAAAAAAACACTGCAAATTTCTTGATTCAAATGCCTCAATCCAAATCTCAGGGTAAACCGAAAAGAACTGTAAAATTAATTCTTTCTGAGAAAGCGCGTATAAAACCCTGATTCTTGATTAAATGTCAAAGAAGCGCTCGCCTGATTAAAACCTGAGCCAAACTCAAACAAAACCCTAGCAATTTGCTTGAACTGTTCCAGAGCCATGAAAACCCTAATTTTGTCTGACTGACGAGAAAAGTCTGTTTGACCGATTCTTGAACCAGTCTGAAAAATCAAGAAGAGTCTGAAGCTGTGATTTATTGTGGAAAAATGCGAGGGCAAATTTTGGGGTACAACAGTTGCCCCTGTTCAATCTTCTTGGACCTGAAGAGTTAGATTGGCAAGTTTGCCTTTCGCGACTCGAGGGTAAAAGGAGATTGGACACTAGAGTGTCCTAAAATTTGCACTTGGTGATGTGATGGTGGAGGGAATGGGCTTAAAGATGCCATTTGGTGATGGGCTTAAAGATGCCATCTGGTGACTGCTGATAGGAGGATGGGCTTATAGATGCCATCTGGAAATGGGCTTAAAGATGCCATTTGGAAGTGTTTGTTGAGGAGGATGGGCTTATAGATGCCATCTGGAAATGTTGAACTGCATGTCCTTGGTGAGTGGACGAGTATCAGAAAGGTATCCATGTTTTGGAACGTCTCTGAACTGGGGGTCTGAACAAGCGATAGATTGACATCCATGTTTGGAGAATCCGTAAACTGTTTTCAGGAGTTGGAGTTGAATAAGCAATAGAGTAGCATCCGTTGTTGGGAAGCGTCCGTAAACTGTTTTCAAAAGTTCCATCTGAACAAGTGATAGATTAACATCCGTTGTTGGGAAGAATCCGTAAACTGTTTTCAGAAGTCTTGAAGTGAAGAAGGAACTGGTGTAGGGTTTCCTGATGATGCGTTCGTGTAAAACTGCATCTGGATGAATCTGGAATAAGTATCAGAATGTCGCCGTGTTTGGGTCACATCTGAACTATTTCTGGATGAATCTCTGAAAAGGTAAAGAGTTAGTTGTATGCAATGTCATGATGCATGATGCAATGTATGTTACATCAATGTTGATGATATGAATGTGATTCATGCGCAGGTAAGCTGATGAGCTATCCTGCTGAGGATAGATGAATCCTGGATGGTTGGAGACAAAAGGATCTTGACTGCTGTCGGGGAAAATAATTCCTTGACTGTTGTTGGGGAGGGCAAGAATCTTTTGATCGTTGCAGGTGTTGATCTGGAACTTAATAAATGTGACAGAATGGCAACCGTGTCTGGAGCACATCTGGACCGTATCTTCCAACAGGTGATGAAGGAATTGTTGAACACTTTTGACATTCGAATGCCCCAAGTGGTGATGTAGATAATTTCCTGGCTTGTTACAGGTGTTAATCCATAATCAGTCGTCCACATATATTTTCCTGGCTTGTTACAGGTGTTGATCTGGAACTTAAGAAAGGTGACAGAATGGCAACCGTGTCTGGAGCACATCTGGACCGTATCTTCCAACAGGTGATGAAGGAATTGTTGAACACTTTTGACATTCGAATGCCCCAAGTGGTGGTGATGTAGATAATTTCCTGGCTTGTTACAGGTGTTAATCCACAATCAGTCGTCCACAGATATTTTCCTGGCTTGTTACAGGTGTTGATCTGGAACTTAAGAAAGGTGACAGAATGGCAACCGTATCTGTAGCACATCTGGACCGTATCTTCCAACAGGTGATGAAGGAATTGTTGAACACTTTTGACATTCGAATGCCCCAAGTGGTGATGTAGATAATTTCCTGGCTTGTTACAGGTGTTAATCCACAATCAGTCGTCCACAGATATTTTCCTGGCTTGTTACAGGTGTTGATCTGGAACTTAAGAAAGGTGACAGAATGGCAACCGTGTCTGGAGCACATCTGGACCGTATCTTCTAACAGGTGATGAAGGAATTGTTGAACACTTTTGACATTCGAATGCCCCAAGTGGTGGTGATGTAGATAATTTCCTGGCTTGTTACAGGTGTTAATCCACAATCAGTCGTCCATAAATATTTTCCTGGCTTGTTACAGGTGTTGATCTGGAACTTAAGAAAGGTGACAGAATGGCAACCGTGTCTGGAGCACATCTGGACCGTATCTTCCAACAGGTGATGAAGGAATTGTTGAACACTTTTGACATTCGAATGCCCCAAGTGGTGATGTAGATAATTTCCTGGCTTGTTACAGGTGTTAATCCACAATCAGTCGTCCACAGATATTTTCCTGGCTTGTTACAGGTGTTGATCTGGAACTTAAGAAATGTTGGTCGAGGAGATACTGTCCTGGCTGGGTACAGGTGTTGATCTCTGACCCGAGAAAGAAAGATGGTTCCCTGGTGTGTTACAGGTGTTGATCTTCAAACTCTTCATGCAGATATGCCCTGGCTGGATACAAGTATCGAATCTACAATCAAACGCTCACAGATATGCCCTGGCTAGATACAGGTATCGAATATGGAATTTGTGATAGTTATTCTGTTGGTGGTTGTAATTTCCAGCAGGTGATGAAGGAATACTCCGGACACTTTTGACATTCGAATTCCCCAAGTGATAATGAAGGAGTCTTGAATCAGATTCCTCTACAAATTGAGAGATTTCTTGAAATCTTGACTGGACTGCCCCAGGTTAACTGAACTTTGAAAGATCTGTTGGAACCTTGACTGGACTGCCCCAGGTTAACTGAACTTCGAAAGATCTGTTGGACCTTGACTGGACTTCCCCAGGTTAATTGGATGGTGACATGTCGTGCCCCTGGTTGATAGGAGACTTGTCGTTGGAAGTGTCGTCCTTTTGAAGTGAGTTTACTCACTGAGAGAGTTTTCGTTCCTCCGAACATTCGCTGTATGAATTTCTTCGCTGTCAAACAAATAGCCAAATGCAAACAGTGATATTCAAGCAATGCAAAGTTTATGTTTGTCTCGAAGTTTTGAAGAATGCGTTTTTTAGCAGAAAACTTTTCATAAGACAAATCAACACAAGATTTTAGAGCAAAGCCTTACAGGAGTCAGGATACCTTTTTGTAATCAATATGCTTTCGAACTAACCCATGCTTCAATTAGGACTTTTGAAGGGTTGTAACGTGGCTTGGTTCACGGTTTAAGAAACAAAGGATATAGGCTCAAAGTATATTTGTACCCACCCGCTCTTCGTGATGTTCTTCAACCCTAAGCTCAGTTAATTGTGCGTCGCACTCTATTCGAGTTTGGAGCGACTTTTGGGTGATGGTTCACCGGTTGAGTTTTGGGAGACAGTCATCATATCCTTTTTTCTTTGCAATGTTTTTCATGTTGTTGAGGATTTGTAATGACCTCTCTATTTTGATTTTGATTTGTTATCCCTAACTTTTGCCTGACTGTCTCTGTTTTTGAGATCACAGTCAGCGGGATGCCCCAGCTTTCTTAAGCCTCCTTTACAGGTTTTGGCTTGGTGGGTTTTTCTCTTTTGAGAGATTGACTGCCTATGTGATAGGGAACCACCCTTGTCTTTTGATTCCAAAGGAATGCTTTCTTTTGTTGACGTCGTTCGTTGTGTTACGAACTGAGAGTTTGCGACTTCAATGCGCACTTTTTTTTTGAATTAACTGAGAGACTACCCTGCCCCAGGTTTATATCAAAGGTTTTGATTTGTTTAGAATAGAAAACTCCTACTTCTTTGGCTCGAAGGGGTTGACTAGGGATTATCTTCCTTATAACTCCAGTGTTTGGGGATTGAAAGAAATGCATGTACATCATCAGCAAGGTCTGTTCAAAAGCATACTGCATGAGATTATGGTATTGTTTCGTCATCCTCCCTCTAAAGGCTTGCAGCTTTTTATCAAGAGTTAAATATCATGGAGAAAGCATAAGAATAGTGAAAGCGAATGGATGAATTCAAGACAAACATATGCAATGCATTAATGAAACAAAGTTTAACATCAACAGATAATTGTTTGAATAACAAAAGAAATTACAACTTTGAAAATTCAAATGAAGCAAAAGTCTCTTAGCTTGAGCTTTGTCACTTCAGGTGGAGAACTCCTTAACGGAAGATTTTCATCTCGCCGTCTAGCATGAACCTCAGCACTCCAATGTCAATCAGATCTTGAATCTTGTTCTTCAAGGCCCAACAGTCGTCGGTGTCATGCCCCAGGCTATAGGAGTGATACACATAAAATGCGTCGGGATGATAGTTAGGAGCGGAGGTATTGGGCTTCCGGATAGGGTCCCTCAAAACAGTCAGATTGACCTCCAACAAACGTTCCAGAATCAGAGATGACGGTATGTCAGTCTCCGTGAACTGTCTTCCCGACGTATTTTGACTACGCCGATTACCCCGTTGACGCTGGTGAGGTTGTTGATGGGCTTGTGACCCTGAATCAAGCAAAGGTGCCTTCCCCTTGTCTTCTTGGCTGGAGGGGGGTTGAGTGGTGACTTGCTCTTCAACCTCAGATGTTTGCCCCAGTTGGTCACTCTTGGCATTGTTTGAAGTTTCCTGGACCAAGCCCTTTGTGAGGAGAGCTTTCATTTCTTCTTGGCCCAGAGACAGGTTCAAGAACATTTCCTGCAGCTGAGCAGTCTGGTCCTGGATATCCTTGACAGTCCTTTCTAGAGCCATCTCTTACTGAAATAAACAGTATGAGAGTAAGGAAATCTGAAAAAGGAAAAACTGTCAAGATGCAATGCATGATATGTGGATGCATGCTTTCAAGGATCTCTTGGGGTAAACACAAGAGAATGTTAGAGGTTGAACTTTGATCTTTAATTTGAGATCTTTGCCCCGGTGGATGTCTTTCCACTAGAATCAAGCTCTCCATGTCAAGTGGGTCATAGCCCCTGATCCAAGTTGTTGCACTTGATCTTTGATTGGAGAACTCTGCACCTGTGGATGTCTTTCCACGAGAATCAAGCTCACCATGTCAAGTGGGTTATAGCCCCTGATCCAAGTTGTTGTACTTGATCTTTGATGGCATTTGTTTAGAGGAGAAACCTCTTGCCCTTTGGTAAACGTCTGGTTCGACGTAACCCTGCATTAAAAGAACCCTCGAGATCCTTGAAATGGTTATTGAAAATGCTATGGTATGATGTCATGATGTTATGTACATGTATGCAAAAAGAAAGTGAGTGTATATACAGGTAATCATATTCACACAAAGCAAAACAAGTCCTTAGATTTAGGCTTGCATGGGGTTGTAGGTAAGTACCCTCTTGAAGTTAGTTGGCTCATCCTGTCCTAAAATAGAAACCGGGTTCTAAGGAGCTCAATATCATTGGATTGTTTTCTGTGTTCATCGTTTTGGTTTAGCCACTTAATTGGCGACCAAAATATTCCAAGAAAACAACCCTCAATGAGTGTAGTATCGAGTATCTACCAACTTCGGACTGCACCAAAGTCGGTCATCTCACTACCACTAAAAAGGCTAAGATGGTCAATTAAGGTTCTAAGAGTTCGTTAGTGCTTCACGACATCACTCAGCGGCCCCGTACTCTCCTTGATTGAACTCAAGGGTTACCGGTACTCACAAATATGTCACACTAACATAGCTTACTGCTTCAACCGTGTCGGTATACCCCGCTTCAACCGTGTCGGTATACCCCGCACAGTTCCCTCACAGTTTTTTTTGCTATTTACCTAAAAAGGTGCCCCAAATCCGGGTGTAGGATTTACAACAAACCCCAAACAAGGAACCAAAAATAAAGCAATCAAGGCAATCAAAGCAAGCATGTAAAGGTGATCTAAACCCTAAGGTAACCCCACTTTTAAGTAAATCCCCAGCAGAGTCGCCAGTTCTGTGATACGGTGGGAGAACTGACTTGAGGTTTTGCGTTTGTTTTCGCAAATGTTTTAGTTGAGCAAGAGTCGCCACCAACTTTTTATTTTATCCTAAAGGAAAGGTTAAAAAGTACAGGAAAAAAACCTTTTGAGATGTTTCGTGGGTTCGGGGGGTAGATTATGAAAAGGGAAGGTATTAGCACCCTTTTCATCCATGGTTATCCATGGGCTCTTAGTTACTTGGTTTTTAGATCACTTGCCTTTGATTTTCAGTTGCTTTGAAATGGTGTGTGTGTGTGTGTGTTTTGAAAATGTTTTGAAAGAGATGCCTTGTCTTAGGCAACCAATGTAATGACTCGTGTTTGAGTGTTTTACAAAGGTGTGTATCTTTTCGAAAAGATGTTTCAAATGTTTTTTGAGAGTTTGTTTTGAAAGTGTTTGTGGAGTGTGGTTTTGAAAAGTAGGCAAGTGTTTTTGCAAGTTTGATCAAGTAACTAAGAGTTTTGTCTACCCCTAAATTTACTCAAAGGTTTTTCTCATGTTTTAACCCTTTTAACAATTTTGTTCCACCATTGTATTTGGTGGACAATCTTGCGTTTAGGATGTTTTAACGGGACAGGCGCGGGTCATCGTATGGACCATTAATGCAATGGTGCCAAGTGTCTTTGGCAATTTTGCTTGAAGGGACTATGATCATTTTGATTAGGCAACTTTCGAAAGCGTCATCGAGGGACTTATGATCATTTGAATTATTTTGCCAAAGAAACTCGACGTGCAAGCATGGCCCATTTTGGAAGGCAACATGTGGGATTACCCTAGGGGTGCAAGTGTGATTGTGTATTGATTTCATGTATTTGTCTTGTATTAGGTTATCTAGCGTTTGATTTTATGTACATACAAACCCTAGGCCTAACCATGGTATAATTTGAAAGCGATAAATTGCGGGAATTTAAAGTCCTAAACTATTACAAATGAGTATCCGGGGATGGGGGTACGAATTTACAAATGGGGATGAGATTTTAAGGAGAGTAGTGTCCAAATAATTTACAACCAAATCGAATTGCGCAAATATAAAATATAATGTATAACCATGTATAAGAATAGCAAATGTATATGTGTAAAGCAAAGTAAATGTATCGACGTATTTGTGTATTGTAAATGTGTAAGTGATTGAGATTTATTTACCAATTGAGAAAAATGTGAATTTTAATGTATTATAAAGTATTGTCTATTTAATTTTGTATTCTCGTATTTTGTTAATATGTACAAAGCAAAATATTTTAAGAAAAGAAAAGAATGTTTTAAGTTTAATTGTATTTTTAGATATTTTATTGTTTTTATGTATAAAATCTAAATTAAACAAAAATGCTCAAATTTAAGAAAATTAATATTTAGGTTTTAAAAATGTAATAAAAATAAAAGAAACAAATAGTAAAATTTGTATGAAAAGATTTATTAAAGAGAGCTTTTAATCTATTAATTCAATCTAATATTTATATGTTCTTTTTAATATAACAAAATTAAAAGACAATTTTTAGTATAAAATGAAGTATTGTTTTATTTGACAAAATAAAGAAAATGTATTAGTATAAGAATTTGATGTAAAAAAAAGAAGCATATTAATTTGTTTAATAAAAAGATAAGATGTGATTTTATGTAAAAAAGAGATTAGTTTAGAAATAAAAAGGGCTAAGGGATTAGATGTGCCTTAGGAAAGAAAAAAGGCCCAAGCTGAAACCAATGAACAGAAGCAAAGGGGTGAGGCGCCAGGAGAGGGGGTGTATGCACGCTTAATGGGATTAGGTTGATTAGGCAAAAGGGCAAGGCCCAAACGATTTCACAATTTTCGTTTTAGGGTTTAAACGGTTTTGTGTCATTTTGGAACGCGCTAGGGTTTGTGAGACAGAGGCGCCGTTTTGGCTTCGTCTTCATTTCGTTCATTTCGCCAAAGCTTACTGAATACAGCTCAACCTTCGCCCATGGCCACCGGCGCCACCGTCCCTCCTTCTCCCTCAGTGGACCGCTCAGGCGATGCTTACGAGGTAGCGATTTCTGTCCCTATGTTTTAAGGTTTATATCAATTCCCTTTGCATGTTTTAGTTTCGTTTTGGATTTTGATATTATGTGTTGTTATTGTTGTTTCTGTTGAGGTGTATGAAAGGAAAGAAAAGAAGTTATACTACCTTTGTCTTCTGGAGATGGAGGAGAGGATTGGGAGGCGCTGTGGCGGCCAGAGGCGAGGGAAAACGCTGATGAGCTAGCTTGCTTTGCTGGGAGTTCTGGTACTCTGTATTCTTTCTTTGCCTTTTTGTCTGCTTGCTTTCAATGATGTTTTACCTGAGATGCCCTGTATATCTCTCTTCCTCTTCTTTTCTGGTTGCCTCGCCTTTTGTATGTTCTGAGATGATTTTGATGATGATATGCTTGAAATGTTTGATATCTGAAAATGCCTAGACAGTTGCCTCTCTTCTTCTCTCTTTACCTCAGTTGCCTTGTATGCTTGCTGAGATACCTGTTGATGTTGGATATTGCTTCTTTCCTTCTTCTACCTTTTGGCTTCTGAGTTGCCTGTGTAATGGCTTGATGCCTTTGATATGCTATTGAATGTGTTGTGTTTGATTTGTGTGCTTGCCCAATGATGAAATTTTTCTGAGGGCTCGTGTTGGTTTGGAAACTGGTTTTGGAAAGGGCTTGACAGTTTGATGCTTAAGGGCTTTGTCTTTACAGGTTGATGTGTTGGGTGTTGGTGAGGTTTCTGATATGCTGTTTATGTTTGACAGTTCTTGAAGGGGCTTGGCCTTTTTGTATTGTTTAAGGGCTTAGACAGGTTGATGCTTAGGCTTGACAGTTTGGGGTTTTAAGACATATGCAGGTTGATGGCTTGTATGGATCTGTTTATATTTGGATGTTTGACAGGTTATAAGCTTCAAGGTTTGGCTTGTTGTTACAGGGTCTTGCTTTGAGGCTTATGCAAGTTGATGGTTTCTTTTTGCTTAAGGCTCAAATAGGTTATGGCTTTTTAATGCAGGTTTACTGGTTTGACAGTTTAAGCTTTTTCTTGAAGCCTGATGCTTCAGGTTTAACAGGTTATGTGTTGTTAAGCTTGGGCTTCAGGCTTATGGCTTTGACACAGGTTTTTGGAGAGGCTCTGAGGCTTGGTTCGACTTGTGTTGAAAAGTTTTACAGAGTTTGTGTTCTCCTTTTGATTTGTGTTATCTTGGTTATGTAACCTGCCCTCTCTTGTACTGTGTTATTACAGTTTGTTTTATATCTTTTCTTGCCTAAAGCCTGAGCCCTGTAAGCCTCCTTCTTTCACTCTCTCTCTCCTCTCTCTTGACAGTTTTTAAGCATTTAATATTGCTTATATTGTCCTTTACTGAAAAGGTAGCTGGCCTGAACATGATGATATTGAAACTTGCTTGCTTGCAATATTGGTTTACTCTGCATACTTTATCTCTTTCTCCAGCTTTCCTGCATCTTTGTGATAGCCCTTTTGATAGCCTTTTTGTACTTTGATGTCTTGATATCTTTTTGGACAAATTTGATAGTTTCCTTCAGTTTGCCCTTTTGACTTGGTTTAGGCCATTCAGTTTGGTTGGAAACTATGCAGTTGGTTGACAATTTGAACTTTGTGCAAAATCATAACTTTTGTGCATTTCATGTCTTTTTCTTTTGCAAGCATTTTTCATCCCTCTTTGTGAACCGGGAGAAAACTCGTGATTTGAAAAGAGGGCAAACTGATTCCGGCCAGTTGCCTTTAATGATGAATTTTAACTGTCTACCTTTAATTATTTTATCTGCTTTGACTTTTCTTTCTTTTCTTTGTTTTTGCAGATAAAATCAAATGAGCAGAGGGAGCATTTGGATAGAAGATGAAGACTTAGAAATTAGGATGAAATTTTATTTCAATTGTAATCATTGTAACTATTATTATTATGAATACTTTGTAAATAAATACTGTATTCAAATAACAATTGTAACAAATAATTAAAGATGAATAAAATCCAATCTTGATCAGTTAATTCTTTTTCTTCTTTTCAAATGTTTATTTAATTGTTTATAACCCTTAAATTATAATAAAATGGAAATAAATCCTAATTATTCTAATCTTAGAATAAATAAACAATTGATAAACACTTTGGTCTTGACATCAATCAATAATAATTCCGGCGCTCCAAGATCCAATGCACAGTTAATCAAAACAATATCCAGATATTTATCTTTTTACTGATCAAATCAAGCACTGTAGATTCTCAATTTAAGTACCTCAGCTTTTATCTCATCTCAAATCAAATGCCTTAGCCTTTACTGATTAAACAAAACACTGCAAATTTCTTGATTCAAATGCCTCAATCCAAATCTCAGGGTAAACCGAAAAGAACTGTAAAATTAATTCTTTCTGAGAAAGCGCGCACAAAACCCTGATTCTTGATTAAATGTCAAAGAAGCGCTCGCCTGATTAAAACCTGAGCGAAACTCAAACAAAACCCTAGCAATTTGCTTGAACTGTTCCAGAGCCATGAAAACCCTAATTTTGTCTGACTGACGAGAAAAGTCTGTTTGACCGATTCTTGAACCAGTCTGAAAAATCAGGAAGAGTCTGAAGCTGTGATTTATTGTGGAAAAATGCGAGGGCAAATTTTGGGGTACAACAAAACCTATTTTGAAATACCTGCTTACGTGATGATATAAATGATATGCTTATGTAATGTTTTCAAGGACCTCATAGGATTTAAACTCTTTTAATCAAAACAGAAACAAAGACTTTTTTATTAGTAAGTTCAAATTGAATCAAAGTTTACAAAGAAATAACAATTAAAACTTCTAAAACTTCTAGGTTTCCCATGGACGCTTTCTTTTGGTGCTGATGTAGGCGTTGAGATTTTGCTCTTCATGAAGCTGCTTCATCAGTTCCAACACTTTCTTCTCACTGGAATATAATTGTGTCTCAAAGGTATCTCATTCTTCCTTGAGCTGGATCCAATACTTTTGCAATTCTTCGAAGTTTGTCGGCATATTAGGATGAAAAATGATGCGAGGCTAATCCCCTTGAACAATAGGCTCTCAAATCACTGGTAAGATAGCAACATATGGCATCATAAGACTTTAAGCATGAGCTCACACCCATTTGAGGTATGGCTCCAAAGGGATGGAGTTCTTGCGCCCTAAAGTCTTGCTACCAGTCTTCTTAACCATGCCCCAAGCGTGGATGAATCTCTGGCGATAACCTTGCAGATCATTTGAATAGTCAAACATAATACCCTTAATGAGCATTTCATGAGGACTATCCTTCCGGACGTAACCAAACTGACATAGGGCTAAAGAGGGGTTGTAGGTGATGCCTCCTCTAATGCCAAGGAGTGGCACATTGAGAAATTCTCCGCAAAGATCAATAAAAGAGATGTCTTCTTGAGAGCGAAGACACCGATATATACCAGAGTGAGGGAGAGACATTAACCTTTGGTTCCACCTTAATCCTAACTCGTTCTTCATTACTGACCGATGAAGGTACGAAATAAACCACATATAGAGCAAAGGTGTACAACATATAAGAGTTCCTCATTTCTTTATAGTACGGGTGTGGAGTGAGTGCAGAATATCCCTAAGCAATATAGGCACTGGATTATGAGCAAGGAGGATGTTGATGCACTAACATCTATAAACTAGTTTGAATTAGGGAGCAAAACCAGCCCATAGATCAAGAGATCTAAGACATCTTCAAAGGCATGGTAGCTTATGGCGTCTAGTAATACTTGAGCTTTCTTCATTAGAAAATTTGCAAGGAGGCCCTTAACTCCACTTCTTCTTTCCCAATTGGACTCAATGTCAGATGGCTTCAAATGCAAAGCTACGACAACATCTTCAGAAGCTGGATCTTGTTCTAAACTGGTGAAAGGTACCGGCTCCAATATAGGCAAACCAAGTATCTTGGAGAATTCTTCCAGCGTAGGCACCAACTGATAGTCTGGAAATGTGAAGCAATGGTGCTTAGGATCGAAGAAACTAGAATATGACACTCATCAAACCTTCGCCAAAACTGGTAGTAATCAAACTGAGCAAGTGACCATATCTCTTGTTAAATGATGAGCTCTCAGGAACTTTTAAGACCATTTCCTTGAGTTTTGGAGGGATCTCTAAAAAATTAATTTGGATGGTTTTCCTGCGAGCTGAATCCATGACCTACAAAATAGAGAAGAGATAAATCCATAGGTCCTTGAAATGGTTAGTGTAAATGAATGTTATGATGTCATGATTATGTTATAAATCACAGATATAGCAAGCACAAGAAAATCACACAAAGGCCTTAGGTTTAAAGGCTTGCATGAGTTTTAAAGGTAAGTACCCTCTTGAAGTTTCAGTTGGCTCAACCTGTCCTAGTAATAGTAATCGGTTTCTAAGGAGTCTCATATCACTGACCTTTCTTTTAGGCATTGTTCTAGCTCAAGCACCGAAGTTTTGCGGCCAGAATATCCCAAAAGTCCAATCTCAATGAGAGTAGCATCGAGTATCAATCAATCTTCGGTCGGAGCCAAAGCCAGCCATCTCACTAGTTTCTAATGGCTTAGGATGAGTCAATTAAAGGTTCTAAAGGCCAACTAGCGCTTAATGATACTATAAGGAAGTCTAATGTTATCCTTGACTGACTCAAGGAGCATTAGTGCAAGCCAAACTATCACGCTAATGTAGCTATCACTTTGTCCATATCGGTCTATGCCGTACAACTTCCATGATTTATTGCTACTTACCTAAAAAGGTGCCCCAAATCCGGGCGTAGGATCTTTAGTAACAACCCAAACAAACCCTCAAAAGTAAAGCAGACAAAGCAAACAAGGAAAGCAATTTAAAATGAACTAAACTCTAAGGTAACACCACTTTTAATTATTCTCCCCAGCAGAGTCACCATTTCTATAATACGGTGGCAGAACCGACTGTTATACTGGTTTTGTGTTTGTATTCGCACATGTTGTGGTAAACAAGAGTCATCACCGACTTTTTATTTTATCCAATAAAGGAAAGGGTGAAAAGAACAGAAAAAGATCTTTCGATATTATTTCTGAGTAAAGGGGGTAGATTATGGAAAGGGAAGGTGTTAGCACCATTTCCATCTGTAGTTTTTTATGGACTCTTAGATGCTTAGCTCATTTTGAAATACCTTTTGCTTTGTGTGTTTTGAAAAACATTTTTTTGAAAACGCCTTAGTGCGGCAAACTTTGTAATGTTTCTCAGAATAGTAGAGAATGTATACAAAGTGTTTGAAAATGATTTTGAAAGAGGTTTTGTGTAAGTGTAAAAATTGTTTGAGCATAGCATCTAGGAACTATGTACTTTACTCGAAAGGGTTATTCTTTTCCTCTTTTCCTTTAGACAGTGCTATCCTACTATTAGTGAGTAGGTAGCCCTAGTCGTTGGATGTTTGAGGGACATTCAAAGGGACGTTTGTACAGTCACAAAGGCAACTGTGCAAGAAACTTTAGTAACTACTCTAGGATTTTAAGATCACTTTACCGAGGCAACGTCGAGAGGGTCATCGGGGGACATATGATCTTTAAACCAGAGGATAGCCACTAAAATTTGTCACGTTTTGAGAGTTATGACTGTTTTCCGAAGACAACCAAAGTGGGATACCCTAGAGGTGTATATGTGCAATTGTGTTGTATTCAGTTATTTTTGTCTTGTGTTAGGTTTGCTAGCGTTTGTTTGTTATTCTTGCCATACAATCCTAATTAGCATACATCTAAGCAGTTAATAATTTGCAATATTTAAAAGTGCGAAAAGATAAATCCTAAGCTATTACAAGGCTTCGGAGAGGGGGATTAATTACATGTCCAAAATGGGGAAAATAAAGCAATAAAGCAAAGGTCCTAGTTATAAAACTATTACATCCCATAAGCAGATACATTAATATGAAAAGGCAATAATAATACAAAAATATTTAAACGCACGCGAATTGAAAATAACGTCTAAATCCTAAGTGAAAGGGAATCTTTTTTTGTCATTTTATTTTGTTTGGAAAATGCTAAATGTTCAATTAAGTAAATCTAATTAATTGAAGAGAGAAAAGAAAAATAAATTATTGATTAAAATTAACTCTAAAACAGACCTAATATTTTTGCATTTTTTAGTTTATGAAAAGAATTGAATTCAAATAAATCCTAAGTCTACTGATTTTAAAAATTGAGGAAAATAAGTTAAAATAATTAACTAAATTAAATTATTAAAAAGTAATATAAAATCCAATTCTAAGTTACTTATATTATTTATGATTTTTATGTTGATTAAAAAAACAAACTAAAATAAATAAGCAAAAACAAAGTAAACATAGGCCCAAAGTGAGAGGAGCTCAAGTCTGCAACTGGATCTAGTGAGGAAAATCCTTTGAGGGTGCATGGTGAGCCGCGCATCTGGGGCTTTCAGATCTGATCAGATGGAATCTCTTGGTTATGATCTAAAGGTGCATGGTGGGCGCATCCGGATGTGAAACACACAAGATCTGCAGAATAATAGTTAGAAAACAAAATTGTGAGGCCTGGGTACCGAACCCAGGTCCTTCCTCTTTTGTATGCTTCCTCTTTACCATCTGAGTTGCTTGTTCATTTGTTAATTATAACACAATAATAAATGTGTAAATGAAAACCAAACAAAAATATATTTGAAAATCAAGCGCGCGTGTTGGACTGCTTGAACCAATAAGAGAGAGACGCTTGGGGCGCCGAAGTCAGTCCACCGGAGTCAACTCTCCGGTTGTCTTCTCCGGTGGGCTCCAATCTTGAACCTGCAAAATAGTCAAAAGTAAAGATTGAAAACTACCATATCCCCCCTAATTCGAACCCCCTGATTCTCAATCTGAGGTCCGTTTGGCCTGAAACGTCCTAGATTTTGAGTTTCGAAGGAAATCTCAGATCGTACCCTAACAATGGCACGATCTCATCCTTGCGCTTACACCTACATCTATAGCTCGTTAAACCTGCACTAATGATAGTCCTGAACACGAATCAAACGATTAAAAGCATTAATATGTGATAAAAATGTAATTTTGATTTTACAAACCCTTACCAATCGGAGATGCGTGGATATGTGGCTTTGAGCGTGAAAGTGCTTGTTTAAGAACTGGTATGGGCTTCTGGATGTCTCAGGAATACGAATCTGGTATTTGTTTGGACTGAGGGAGCTTGCAAAGCTGGTTTTGAATTTTGACAACTTATGAGATTTTTGAGAGTTTTGAGATGGTTTTCTGAGGCAGTGTCTGCGTGTGGCTCTTTGAGGCAATTTTTGTGTGTGTCCCCCTGCTTCTGATTTAGTCTCGACCATAAAATAAAATGGTTGTTATTTCGAACGAGTGGTTATTGACCAAATATGTTGAAAGATTGTATTAAGTTTGCCTAGGAACGTCAGAAACATGCAGAAATTCAACATATATCTAGAAGCAAATTGCATACAATCAATTAATAGTTGTAGTGATATCTGATTGTAGGGCACCGTTTCAAACTCGCGACTAAAATAATATTGGAATATACAAGGATAAAAAATAAGAAATAATTATTTTTATATCTTGATTTTGATCCATATAATAATCATTTCTCAAAAATGGTTAATAAAATTGGAAGTTTCTTCTAAGTCAACAAACTAGCTTCCCCTCTCTTTCCTAGGTAGGCCATACATGTAAAACGGTCTTTGTTTTTCTTATTCAATGTTAACTAGACTTCATCTTTCTCTTTATCGTCATAGTTCTCTCTTTCACACTACACTAGAATCTACTAAACCACCTTCCACTCAATTTCTTTTCCAACAAACCGAACATTACTTTTATTCCCACTTGCACTCTTTAATAAAAGCTTGTATTCACTACAAATAAAATAACACATAAAAATACAAGTTCAAGGTTGCGTCAATTGTTGAACAAATGGATACACTCACTCTATGTGCAGCATCTTCTTCTTCTCCTTGCAGTTCAAGTTCAAGAACAAGGTTGTGCACTTACCATGTGTTTTTGAGTTTTAGAGGACAAGATACACGCAAAGGATTCACCGATCATCTATGTGCTTCCCTTGAAAGAAGGGGGATCACAACTTTCAGAGATGACAAAGATCTTGAGAGAGGACAAGTCATTTCACAAAAGCTAATCAACGCAATTCAAGATTCTATGTTTGCCATCACTATTCTCTCACCAGATTATGCTTCTTCCACTTGGTGTTTGGATGAGTTACAAATGATCATGGAGTGCAGCAGCAACAACAACCTGCAAGTTTTTCCAGTCTTCTATGGTGTGGACCCGTCTGATGTTCGGCATCAAAGAGGAAGCTATGAGGATGCTTTCAGTAAACATCAAGAGAAATTTGGTCAACAAAGTGACAGGGTTCAAAGATGGAGAGATGCTTTAACACAAGTTTCCAGTTACTCTGGATGGGACTCCAAGGACCAGTAAGTTAGCTATCTCATCATTACACATGTTTGTTTTTAAGCTATCTTAAATCTGAATGTTGATTGCTGAATTCATTGCATGGGTTTAAGTTTTTACCTTGAATTTTGTTGTTGTCTGCTTATTTCCCTCTGTCTGAACAGGCATGAGGCATCACTAGTGGAAAACATTGCTCAACACATACATAGAAAGTTGGTTCCTAAATTACCATCTTGCACAGAGAATCTTGTTGGGATTTCTTCAAAGGTGGATGAAGTGAACAAGCTCATAGGTATGCAGTTAAACGATGTTCGCTTTATAGGCATATGGGGTATGGGTGGCATAGGCAAAACAGCTATTGCTAGATCTGTCTATAAAGCAATCCAAGGTGAATTTGAACTTACTTGCTTTCTTGAAAATGTAAGAGAGTTATCTGAGACTAAGGGTTTAGTTCACATTCAAAGACAACTTCTTTCTCATCTGAGTATAAGTGGGAACGATTTTTATAATTTGTATGATGGGAAAAACACGATACTGAACTCTTTATGCAGAAAAAAAGTTCTCCTTGTTCTTGATGATGTGAATGATGTAAACCAATTGGAGAGTTTAGCCGGGAAACAAGATTGGTTTGGTCCAGGAAGTAGAGTAATTATCACAACTAGAGATAAACACTTGCTAGTGACACATGGGGTACATAAAACTTATGAAGTTGGAATGCTATTCCAAAAAGAAGCCCTTAATCTCTTTTGTTTGAAAGCCTTTAAAGGAGATAAACCACTAGAAGGGTATTTGGATTTGTCCAAAGAAGTGGTGGACTATACTGGTGGTCTTCCGTTGGCACTCGAGGTGTTAGGTTCCTATCTCTATGGAAGACATGTCGATGTTTGGCATAGTGCAATAAAGAAGATAAGAAGTGTTCCCCACCCTAAAATCCAAGATAAACTGAAAATAAGTTATGAGAGTTTAGATCCCATGGAGAAGGATATTTTTCTAGATATTGCCTGTTTCTTCAAGGGAATGAAGATAGATAAAGTAATAGATTTATTAGAAAGTTGCGGTTATTTCCCTCAAATTGGAATCGAAATTTTGATTGAAAGATCTTTGATAACTATAGATTGCAGGAATGATAAACTTGATATGCATGATTTGCTTCAAGAAATGGGAAGGGATATTGTATTTCAGGAATCTCCGAATGATCCAAGCAGACGAAGTAGGTTATGGTCCCAAGAGGATATTGATCATGTGTTGACAAAAAATAAGGTAACTGCTAATGCAACCATTTGCTTGCTTAAGCTTGTGTTTTCCCTCATTCTATAAGATTATGATATTTGTTTTGGCTTTGTAGGGAACTGAAGCGATTAACAGCATAGCTATGAAGTTACTTCAACCATATGAAGCATGTTGGAGCACTGAAGCATTCTTTAAGACAAGTCAGCTAAAATATCTCAGTTTATGCGAGATGCAACTTCCCCTCGGTCTCAGTTGCCTCCCTAGTTCTTTGAAAGTTCTTCGGTGGAGAGGATGTCCTTTGAAAGTTTTGCCACTAACAACTCAACTCGATGAAGTTGTTAACATTAAACTATCTCATAGCAAACTTCAACAACTTTGGCAAGGAATAAAGGTACGAGACTCTTTCATCGAGAGCTCTATTAAATTTCATCACGGTGACATTTCATGCTAATAACTTGGTCTCACATCTTTACAATTTTGAGCAGTTTATCGAAAAGCTGAAGTACTTGAATATGGCTTTTTCCAAGAACCTAAAGAGATTGCCTGATTTTTCGGGTGTTCCAAGTCTTGAAAATTTGATTCTTAAAGGATGCGCAAGCCTAAACGAAGTTCATCCATCCCTTGTACATCACAAGAAAGTTGTTTTGATGAATTTCGAAAACTGCAAAAGTCTTAAATCTCTTCCAGGGAAATTGGAGATGAGTTCTTTGAAGATGTTAACTCTTTCTGGCTGTTCCGAATTTAAATTCCTTCCAGAGTTTGGGGAAAACATGGAAAACCTATTGATACTTGCTTTACAAGGAACAGCTATAAGAAAACTACCCTCATCACTTGGTTGCCTAGTTGGACTTAAAAACTTGAACTTAAAGGACTGCAAGAGTCTTATTTGCATTCCAGATACCATTCATTTATTGAATTCCCTCATAACGTTGGACGTTTCTGGGTGTTCGAAACTTTGTAGATTGCCAGATGGTTTAAAGGAAATCAAGAGTTTGGAGGAACTCCTTGCCGATGATACTGCTATTGATGAACTACCTTCCTCTGTTTTTTATCTAGAGAGACTTAAAGTATTATCATTTTCCGGTTGCAAAGGTTCATTAACCAAGTCGACGAACTGGTTTCTTCCCTTCAATTGGATGTTTGGGAGTCAACCAGATTCCACTGGATTCAGATTTCCAACTTCCGTCTTGAGTCTACCCTCTTTGAGAAATATAAATCTAAGTTACTGTAACCTTTCTGACGAATCAATACCAGATTATTTTCGCCACCTATCATCGTTGAGGTCTTTGAATCTAACTGGTAACAATTTTGTTAGCATACCGAGCGCAATTTCTAAACTTCCGCGATTGGTTTTGCTTACTCTAAATTACTGCCAGAAGCTTCAATTGTTGCCAGAGCTTGCATCAAGTATGACACAGTTGGATGCAAGCAATTGTGATTCACTGGAAACTACGAAATTTAATCCAGCAAAGCCATGTGGTCTCTTTGCATCACCTAGACGACTAAACAATTTTGAAAAACTTTTGAACAGCTTTATGGAGGTAAGTATCCTAGATTTATCTGTCACTATAAAAATTCTTGAAGTACTTTGATTGTGATACATTAAGACAGTCAATGCATAATAACATACGACGCGAATGTTTCAGGCATGTTGTCTTCCTTCTGCAAGATTTGACATGCTTATCCCTGGGGAAGGAATTCCATCTTGGTTTGTTCCTCAAAGAACAGTTTCTTGGGCAAAAATACAAGTTCCTAACAATTGTCCTTTAGATGATTGGGTAGGATTTTCTCTGTGTTTTCTGTTAGTGAGTTATTATGCTGACCCAGAACAATGCAAGCATGAGATTGACTGTTATTTGTTTGCACCTAATGGCAAGAAGTTGATCAGCACCAGAAGATTACCTCCTATGAATCCATGTTATCCTCATCTTTATATTCTCTACTTGTCCATTGATCAATTTCGCGACAAAATACTCAAAGATGATTGCTGGAGTGACATTGAATTTGCATTGAAATGTTATTGCTGTCAATCGCTGCAAATAGTGAGGTGTGGTTCGCGATTGGTATGTAAGCAAGATGTTGAAGATTGGAACAAAGTGAAGAGTCAATTCAATGCGAGTTGAACATAATTGAAGATCATATATACCTTTGTAGCAAGATGTGTCGGTGTCAAAGTTCTTGTGTGTTAGTGTTTCAAAGTCCTTGACGAACTTGTTTTAGTGTTGATTGTTTAAACAGAAGATGGTTAGATTCACTCCGAGATAAAATTTGAATGTGACTTGTAAGACCGTTTGAATTTACCCCATGTCCATTACTCGGTTGATAATTGTTGATTCTTTGCTTACATATATGTTGTTCATTGTTCCACCATTGCCTTATCACGACTGGGAAAATTTCGGGTGGATCCACATTGAGTCGCAACACACAAGTGAAAGAGACACCGCATATTCACCCAAAACCTTAAGGTGATAGGTGTATGAGTCTTCTCATTTATAAAGTATTCAACCTCCACTACTCTAAGCAATGTGGGACTAACAACTCACACTTGTATACAACAATCTCCCCCTCAAGTGTGAGTCCATCCACTATACTCCCCCTCAAGCGGAAGCTTTTTCATCCACATATACTTGTACCGCCGTTGCGGGCACTACAACAAAACATGTCGCCTGACCACCACCTCGTCAGGAAGACTTTCGATACAAGGAGTCGGTCCCTTAATTGAACCATCGACTCTGATACCACTGTTGGATAATGTTGGATAATCTTTGAGGGAGAAACATTCACATTGGGTTTCCCAAACTTGTAGGAACCTTGAGAATCAACAACAAATATAAGACGGCAACCGAACAATAAAGGCACAAAAGAACACCGATATTTTTAACGTGAAAAACCCCTCAATATGAGAGTAAAAAACACGAGTCGTCCATACCAAAGAAAATAACTCCACTATAATCAATTGAGGTTACAAAAGAGTCTTAAAGTGATTCATAAAATAGTGATAACAACCGCAAATCACAAAGCAGACTAACTTAGAAATAAGAATAAAAAAAGCTGAAAATTTTCCCAAATCTGCAACTTCAGTGCGAAGACTGTATCTCTCAACTCAGACCTTGTTTTGAAGATCTCAACAGTTGAAAGTTAGATATATGTGTTTCTAACAAGCCCACCAAATTTCAGTTCGATCCCACGGTGAACGAATTGGGAATCATTCTTTTAGTGAGACTGCTGCAGAAAAAAACGGGAATGAGTTTCTCTCCTCTTTTCTCTCTTTTTGGATCTTTATTTTTCTCTATTTCTCTTAACCCTAAATTGACACTCTTTACTTATATAAGTGAGGCAAATGGGCTATTTATATTTGGGTCTTTCTCCAAATAGGAAGGAAACCCAAGCCCAACAAATCTCCTCCTCCCAACTATGTAGAAGAAATCGCCAAACCAACAATATCACAACAAGCTTCAAACTTCTCTCTTGGTAATGCTTTAGTCATTATATCAGAACCATTATCATTTATATAAACCTTAGCTAACTCCAACAACTTAGCATCCAAAACATCACGTATCCAATGATATTTCACATCAATGTATTTGGACCTATTATCAAAAGTCGGGTTCTTACCAAGATGAATAGGGCTTTGACTATCAACAAATAACACATGCTTGTCTTGAACAAAATCAATCTCCTGCAAAAATTTCTTCAACCAAAGTAACTCTTTGCATGCTTCGGTAATGACAATAAACTCAATCTTTGTAGTAGACAATGCTACACACTTTTGCAATCTGGACTGCCAAGCCACAACCCCCTGCAAATGTTAATCATGTAGCTCAAAGTAGATTTTATGGAATCAATGTCTTCAGCCATATCAGAGTCAGAGTATCCTACTAGAGTAGGCTTATCTCCTCCAAGGTAAAGCCTCATAGAAGTAGTAACTCGAAGATACCTTAAAATCTATTTTACAACATTCCAATGCTCTCTGCCTAGATTTGACAAAAATCTACTGACTATACCAACAACATGTGTTATATCTGGTCTTGTACATATCATTGCATACATCAAACTATCCACAACAGACGCATAAGGAAAACGTTTCATATCAAACACTTCATCTTCAATTGAAGGATTTTGATTAGAACTCAATTTGAAATGAGTAGCAAGAGGAGTACTTACCGCCTTAGAGTTTTCTATTTTGAATATTTGCAGCACTCTTTCGATATAATATTCTTGTAATATCCAAAGTTTCTTCTCCTTTCTATCACGCATGATTCTAATGCCAAGAATTTTTTTAGCTGCTCCCATGTCTTTCATGGAAAATGACTATCCCAAATGTTTATTTAACCTGTTAATGTTATAAATATTTTTCCCTACAATAAGCATATCATCAACATATAACAACAAGATAATAAAGTCATCATTATAAAATTTTCTAACAAAGACGCAATGATCTGAAGTAGTCTTCTGGTATCCTTGATCACACATAACAGACTCAAACTTCTTATACCATTGTCTTGGAGCTTGCTTTAACTCATATAGACTTTTTCTCAATCTACAAACATGATCTTCTTTTCCTTTAATTTGAAAACTATCAAGTTGTTTCATATATATTTCTCCCTCTAAATCACCATGAATGAAAGACATTTTCACATTCATTTGCTCAACCTCTAAATCAAGAGTAGTAGCTAAACTCAACATGGTTCTGGTTGATGACATTTGTACAAACGGTGAGAAAATCTCATTAAAATCAACACACTTTCTTTGACGGAAACCTTTCACCACTAATCTAGCTTTATATCTTGGAGACTTAGAATTTCTCTCGTGTTTAACTTTATAAATCCACATGTTTTCCAAAACCCTTTTGCCTTTAGGTAACTTCACTAAATCATAAGTGTGATTATCATACAATATATTTTATCTCGTCGTGCATTGCATCCAACCACTTTTAATTTTCATCACTTTCCATAGCCTCTTGAAAACACTCAGGTTCACCCTCATCAGTCAAGGTCACATACTCATCAGAATTATACCGTGTAGAAGATTGTCTCTGTCTGATAAACCTCCTAAGTTGAACTTGGGATGATTCTGGAGCTTCACCAAGATTCTCATCCCGTGTCATATCATTTTCCCCTTCATCATTGTAATACGGTGACAGAACCGACTGTTATACTGGTTTTACATTTGTATTCGCAAATGTTACGGTAAACAAGAGTCGCCACCAATTTTTCTTTTATCCAACAAAGGAAAGGGTGAAAAGAATAGAAAAAGACCTATCGAGATTATTTATGAGTAAGGGGGGTAGATTATGGAAAGGGAAGGTATTAGCACCCTTTCCATCCGTAGTTATATACGGGCTCTTAGATGCTAGCTCATTTGAAAATATCTTGTGTTTGTGAGTTTGAAAAAAGTATTTTTTGAAAGGACGCCTTGGTACGACGAACTTTGTAATGTTTCTCGTATTGTTGAGAACGTATACAAAGTGTCTTTGAAAATATTTTTTAGAAAAGAGTGTATGTGTGGAAAATTGTTTTATTTGAGCAAGCATCTAAGAACTATCTACCTACTCGAAAAAGTTTGTTCTTTTCCTCTTTTCCTTTAGACAGTGCTATCCTACTATTAGTGAGTAGGTAGCCCTATCATTGGATGTTTTTGAGGGACTAGCGAGGTTCATCGTACAATCACAAAGACAACTTAGCAAGATACTTTAGTAACACCCTTAAGGTTTTAAGATCATGTACCGAGGCAACATTGAAAGGATCATTTTATGATCTTTGAACCAGAGGGTTTCCACTAAGATCCCTCGCGTTCGAGAGTTGTGACTGTTTTATTTCGAAGGCAACCGAAATGGGAGTACCCTAGAGGTGCGCATGTGCGAGTGCGTTGCATTTCAGTTATTTATCTTTGATGTTAGGTTTGCTAACGTTTGCTTTTAGTTTTTGTCATGCAATCCTATAAGGCATACATCTAACAGTTCAATATTAGTGCGGAAAATTAAAGTGCAGAATTTAAATTAGCTATTATATGGCTTCGGGGAGGGGGAAAATTACAAGTCCAAAATTGGAGGTAAAAACAGTAAAGAAAAACTAATTAGTCTATTACAATCCATTGGCAGATACAATAATAAGAAAGTAATAATGTGGGAAGTAAAATGAACGTGCGAGAATTAAAAGAACGTTTGTTTAAAACCCTAAGAAAATCTATGCAAGTTAAGAAAATTATTTTTTGGTTATTTTTGTTTATTTTAAGAAAATATTTGAATTAAAATTAATTAAATAACTAAACCTAATTTTAATTAATTAATAAAATGATTGATTATTAATGAAAATAAAAACTAATAAAAGAAATTTAATTCTACATGTCTTTTTGTATTTATTAAGAAAAAGATTTACAACCTAAATCTAATTGATTTTAAAAATGAAATAAAAAGTCAAAATAAATTAAATTAAAATTTAGTTTAAAAAACATAAATCTACATTTTTTCTGGTTTTATGATTATAACAAAAAAAAAGATTTAAAAGAAACAAAAAAATTAAATGAAATAGGAAAAATAGGCCTGCTGTTGTTGAAGCAATTTGTTGGGGGGGGGGGGGGGGGGTGAGATTGAAATTTTGCTAGGCCCATCTACTTAATGGCCCAGGCACTTCAAAAACCTACAAAAAAAGAACATGTTGAAAAAAAATGCAGAACCTGGGATCAAACCCAGGCCCTTTAGGCATACACACGCGCTTCTCACCACCAAGCCATATATTCATTCGTTAATTTACATAAACATATATATATATATATATATATATATATATATATATTAAAATCAGTCAGAAATATGAAAAAAAAATAAAACGTGTGCGCAACTTATTCAAACAAGTCAATGAGAAGATGACGCGATGTTCACCGGAGTCAACATTCCGGTTGTCTTCTCCGGTGGGTTCCAAGCCCTAACCTGCAAAATAAGCAAAATCAATGGATCCAAATACCCTCACCCCCTTTAAGATGATGCGCTGAGTCCAAATATGGCCTTAGTTTTTACTAAAGGTCTCTGAATTTTGCGTTTCGAAGCTAAGCTTTTGATCGAGGTTAAGAATGGAATCTCATGAACCAGGCCTCAAAACTTACATGTTTCACGTCCAACCTGCTATATATACGACTACAAACATGAATGCAAACGTCAAATGGATTAATAAATGCAGATTAACGAGATTATGTTTAAATAAACTATACCAAACGGTGCAACTTGTATGGACGACTAGAGCGCACTTCAGGCCAAGGTGAGGGATGGAAATGACTCCTGGGGACCTCAGGAGTACAAAGATGGCACGAGATTGGATGGAGGAAGGCTGGAAATCAGGTTTTGAATTTTCACAACTTTTGAACAATTTTGAGAATTTTGAGAGCTTTTTTTTCAAGTGATGATTCCGTGTCCTTGGCTTATGGTTGGCTTGGATATTTATAGAGAAATGAAATGGTGAATAAACATGGCAAGAATCCATGCATTGATCATGGTTTTGAAAGCAAAAATCAAGACTTTGAAGAATTACCATATTTGAAGATTTCTTTCCCTTCTTGTCATACATTGAACTTGATCTTTTTCCTCATGCCTTTCACGGATTCTAAAGCCTAATATCAACTCAAATCATCAGCCCATGTGTCCATACTTTTTATTTATTATTTTATGCAATTTATTTTGTGTTTATTTGTATAAAAACAAAATAAATATGAATAAAATAGAGAAAAAATGCAAAGAAATGTGAGAGTGAATTTAGGTATCCTTGAGTAAGTCATAAACATATTTGAATCCTATAAAATAGGTCTATGAACTTAAAAATGCATTTTGCTCAAAGTTGACTTTTTGCATTTTCACCAATTTTCCCAATTTGTACTGGTCATAACTTGCTCAATTTTTATCTTTTGGAGATGATCTTGGATTTTTTAGAAAGCTCAAGATGTCCCCTACAATCTCTATGTTGACCATTTCTGCATTTGTAGAAAATATCTTGATGTAACTTGCCTTGACAAAAAATACCTTTTTGTTGACTTTCAAAATGACCTGTAATGTATTGGCTCATATCTTTCCAATGATGCATTTTTTGAACTTGAGGAAACAAGAAAATTTGTAGGGAATTGAATTTTATTCATAATGAGATTTTGTTGGGGCAAAATGGATGAAGCATGTGAAAGTTATGCTTGGTTAAAGTTTAGTTGACTTTTCCTAGGAAACCCTAATTTTGCACTTTTGGATTCTTGATGATTTGAGAGCATTCCTTGAGGAATCGTGATCAACCCTTGATCAAATGATGAATATCACTTTAAAATGTTGATGTTGACAAAAATCTTGAAGTTTGATTCTATATTGGCCATAGTTGACTTTTGACATAATACAGTTGATTTTCAAATATTTGAGTCATTGACTGAGCAAACTTGTGATGCAAGGCATGGAACTTGGCATAGGAATTCTTGAGGACATATTAGGGACCATGGAAATCACTTGAGGCCTTTGAAACCAAAACTTATTGGTGGAAAGTGAAACCTTAGATGGAAGTCCATTGCTTAGGAGGAGGATTTGTTTGGTCAATTCTTGGTCAAACTTGAGCAATTGAGGATCTCTAGGAGTGTGTTTTAAATAAAAAATGAGAGGGAAAATTTTAGGGTGCGAGAACGAGATACTTTCGAAGCTTAATTCTATGCTAGCGAGAAGAGGGTATTGGAACTTACAAAGTAGCTACAAGAAGAGCAACGTGTGAACGCCTACCTTGCACCGAAGAGGATGCGTTCATTCTTTTTATCTTAGAAAGTTATTATGTAAGCCCAAGAGGCATGTTATAATCCTTTTGAACTAATTAATTAAATTGACATTTTGTCTATCCAAATTTAAATTTCATAAATCCTTGAAATCATTTGCATATACATCTTCCATGCATCATAACATGACAGGTTTTCACATAACAGGTTTCCTTATCTTTTTGTCGTTTATTTCAGCAAGATGGATCTAGAGAAAACTGTGAAGGATCTTCAGGCACAAAATCTCAATTCCAAGAAACTCTACTGGCCCTAGCCAAGGGGAAGCAAGACATGATGGCATTGCTGGCAGTTAAGAAGAAGCCCAAGAAGAAAGCTCTGCTCAACATGGGTAGAAGGTTCAAAGAGTCGATTCGTCAGATCCCGGTAGTGGAAGACTCATATGAAGAAGATGAGAATCATATTGGTGAGGGCAAGAGTATCCAGGCTGAATGTGTTAATGATCAAGCATTTGATGATGATTACTTTGAAGAGCAGTATCCACCCGCTAATGTCAAGTACAAACAACTAGAAGACGGGTTAAAGGCTGTTGAAATCCAAGCCATCCCCGGTTTAGATTTTGATGATTTGGGTTTGATCTCTGGGGTTTTTATTCCCCACTGTTGTACCCCAAATTTTGACCTAAGATATCATCTCCCATCTGCATCATTACATTACAAGTGTTTTGATCCATTGATTTTTAAAATTCATAACTTTTTCAGGCCAAGAGCTATTTATTTTGAACACTAAATCATTTAATCGATTCATGCTAAAACAATGTTTATTGATTATTTATTATCTTAAATTCAAATAATTGGAATTTGTCTTCGATTATTATGTAATTTAAAGATGTATAGATAATAAAATAAACATTAGAAAAGAGGCGCATTAATCGTGCAAACAGTATTTATTTATTATGCACTATCTTAAATTTAAATAACTGGAGTTTATTTTCAGTTATTACATAATTCAAAGATTTATGAATAATGTAATAAATATTCGAAAAAAAGTTCATTAATTATTCAATAATAATTATTTAATTATTTATCATTCTAAGTTAAAATAATTGAAATTCTATTTTAATTATTATACTTTGGAAAGTCATGAATAATGGATTAAATAATTGAAACTATTAATTGACCAATGATGTTATTTATTTATTTGTTTACTATTCTGAATTTAGGTAATTGAGATTTATTTTCAATTATTATACAATTTAAAGAATTGTAAACAATAAAGTAAATAATTAGAGAGAAAGAGGAAATTAATTGGCGAATATTGGAATTTTATTCATTTTTTCTAATTGTACAATTATTGTGGTAAATATTGTATTTATTACAACGAAATTACAATAATAATTTTACAAAGTTAAAATGAAATAAAAATTAATCTAATGTTCCTAATTCTAAATCTTCTGATCCAATGCATTTTTTGTCTGCTCACTTGATGTTACCTGTAAAATTAAAAGAAATTAGAATTTGAACAAGTAATTAAAAGCAGAATTATTTAATGTTCATCATTAAAAGCAATGGCCGGAATCAGTTTACCCTTTTTTGCAAATCACGGGATTTCTCCCGGTTCACAAAAAGGGAGGAATTTTTATTTCATAAATGAATGCACAATTTTGAAATATGCACAAATTCATCTTTATTTTTCAAAACTAAATATGCATAATTTCTTTGTCCCAATGTATATTTCAAATTATACACAGCATACAAATACAACATATGCCATTTCCCACAAGCAATGCAACGTAAACCTATGCAACTTAAGAAGAAGCCAAATAACATAGGCTCCCATGCAAGACAAAAAGAATTATGCAGTTTCAAAACAATTTTATGCAAGCAACATATACTTCCTCATTCATCATATTCCAGCCTTTTGCAATTTCAGAACAGTAGTACAATATATCATTTTTATATATCAAATGTACCCATGAGAGAGAAGAGAGAAAGAAATTGGTTTTGCAGGTTTTGGTTTAGGCAGAAAGAATTATAAGACAAAGCTACTGCAGTATCACAGTAAAAGGAGAAGCACAAGAGTAGAATACAAACAAAACTGCTGTAACAGTATGATGCAGAAGGCCAAGAAGATTGTAAAAATATTCAAATCTCCAGCCTGTAACGTAAACAAAGGAGGCAGTGGTTATAACATACTGGAATCACTTCAAACATAGATATCAATCAACCTCCAAGCCTTAGAAAAAACTTAGAGAAAAATTGCTGTCAACAAGAGAAATATAAACCACAACTGCACAAACCATTCAAAAGCCTCAAGTTTTAAAACCTCAATCACCCAAAACCTGCTACCTAAAAAAAAGGGACATAACCATATCAAACCATCGTGGTTTAAAACCAAAGGCCATAAACCGTAGCCTGCTGTAAAACCTGCAAGCCATTTCAAAACATTGCCTAAACCACAAACTTGTAACCATATCGAACCTCCATGGCCTAAAACTAAAATGCCAAAACCTGCATACTGCAAAACCGTTAACCTGTCATAAACCAAAAACCAGTATACCATTCCAAAGACAGTTAAACCCAGACCACGCATCAAACAATATGGCCTAAACCTCAGGGAACCTGATTGAGTCACCAAAGCCAATATCACCATTTCAAAACCAAAACCTTATGGCCAAACATAAAAACCAGTAAGAAGCTACTGTCATGAGCCAAACCTGTATCACCAAAACCAAAACCAACGACCAAATACCCAAACCTCAGATTGTGTTATCATAGGCAACAAATATACAAAAGCATAGTTGAGAAGAAGAGAAAGGCAACACAACATCATAGGCAACATAATTTCAGGCAACGAAAATCACAAACGCAAAGAGGCAACAGGATCGCAGTGAGAAGAAGAGAAAGCTAGTCAAAAAAGTCTTTTTTCAACAATAGCAGTACCAAAGTCAGAGAGAAGAAGGAAGCTAAATACGAAATACCGGCCACCGAAGCAAGCTCACGACGCAACCCCCTTGTCGTCCGGCCTCCTACGCACACTCAAACTCCCTCCTCCGTCTCCAAGGGTAATTTCCTTTATCCTTCTTTTCCTTCATAACCCTCTCAATAATCACATAACATGAAATTAGGATCAAAATAGGTGAAATCAACGCATGCAAATAAAACAAACCCTAAGCGAATAAAAAACATAAGCTTACCGAGTTCGTCATCCCCTTAACGCTTTACTGGAGGGAAGAAGGAGATCGAGGTCACTGGTGGCCATAGACAGAGGACTATTTCAGAAACTCAGACGAAGAAGATAAACGCACGAAGACGAAGAAGATGAATCGAGAGTGATTGAGCGCCGTTTCGGCCAAGACCAAAACCTTAATCCCATTCAGCTAAACACATTTGTTTACCCTAAAACCAATTATCATGTTTTGGACCTAAACCTGTTTTCCTGCCTTAAAGCCCAAACGAAATTGTTCTTACACCCCCCCTCTGTTTCTGTTCTTGATTGGGCCTCTTTGACACCTTTTAGCCCATACAATATTTTGTTTATATACCCTTTAATTCTGATACACCATTCATTCTATTTTATTTTCTATTAGCCTTTTTTTAGAATGTTATTAGTTTAATTAATTAGTGAACCTAATAAAAATAAAGGATGTAATTTAATCAAACAATTTTTAATATTTTACCCAATCTTCTTTAGTTTAAGTTTAGGTTTATTTTAATAATTTTAGTCTTCTTTATTTCTAATTAGATTTAAATTAATGAGTTTAAGCTTTAATTTAGTTTAATTATTCAATAAACTCTTAAAATAAATACTTTTTATTAATATTAAAAATAAAAAAAAAACATATAAAACTTAAAAACTTAAAAAATATTTTATTTCCCTTAATTAATTCCCTCGCTTTAATATTAGATAAAAATCAAAAAAATGCATGTTCACACCTTTAACCTTTTATTCAATTGTTGTATATCATTATCTGCCTAATATTCTGTCAATTATTTTTATCGTGCCTGGTTATTCTGTTTGCGCTAATCCAAAGGAAAAATGATAAATTTGTTGACTTCATGTCCTCAAATCTAATCGCGCGAATATTTGCATTTTTCATTAAAACTTAGGATAATTTGCCTTCAAAAATTCAACCTTTTCAAAACTTATACCCTTTAAGCAAAAAACTTCGACGTTAGGTCGTCGTATCTTTAAAAACCTATCTGTATCCCTTTTCGGCCAAAACGATTTATTTTTATCAAGCAATCAAATTTTGAATAAACAGATATTTCAAAAGGTTCCTATAGAGTACTATAGATGCATTGGGTGCTAATACCTTCCCATTGTATAACCAACCCCCGAACCATAAGATCTCTTTTCAAAAACGCTTTGTATTTTTATTATTATTTACATTGCATATTTAGGGTTTTATTTCGCTCTTTTCCCTCTTCCTTTGGAAACAATAAAGCGCGGTGGCGACTCTTGCTTTTGTGAGACGAATTAATCAATAATTCGATCTTCGATTTACCCCGCTACATTTTTTATCGCTACAGAATTGGCGACTCTGCTGGGGAAAGATTGACCTCTTGCTGGTCCATCCCTAAGTGGGTTAAGCCTAATTTGTCTTATCTGTTTATTATTATTTGTTTTGTTTGATTATGTGTTTAAATTTGGGTTGTTTGGGTTTTTGCGAAGGACGAATCCTATACCCGGATTAAGTTACACTTAAGGAATAGGACGGGCGGTATAGTCATGTTAACTTTGAGGGAGTAATCCCGAAGAAGGAGGCATGAGATCCCCCACTCAATGGAAGGCCCTCTTGAACTTAATATTTGTTTACCGAGTAATCAGGAAGACATTATTATTTTCGACCTAGGAGCCCGAGAAGTTGAGGACCGTAGTACCCTAACCCATCTTGGCCTTTTTAGGTGTAGCGCGGAGACTATAACGGAGTAATTCGGAAGTAGTTGTTACGCGATGCTACGCTCGGACGAGTTTCTCTTGAGAATATTGCTAATTATTGAGTAATCAAGACGTTGGTAATATCCGAAGGAGGAATGTAGACTCTGGGAACTCTTAGAACCATGTCTTACAGGTGTGATTGAACCGTTAGTACATACCTTTGGGTGGGCTTTACCCTCGACTCCATGCTGAACGTTGAACCTTTGAACACCATGTTTGCAAGCTTGTGTGTGACTGTTGCATTATCATTCATTCATGCATCAACATCTTTGTAAAAAAAAAACTTGTTTTTCAAGGAACTTCGGATTGATTTTTGCAGACATCTTAGGTTATTATGGAACTTGGAAGGAGAAATACTCGAAGCTTTAGTTTCAAGGAGCCCGAGATTGAAGAACTGAAGAGTTTGATTCCGAAGATCGAGAGTCCGACGGATTTTCAGAAGAAATATGGGTCCATCGTACCGCTCATGAAGCGCAAGATGAAGAAAGGCATCCTCAACACGTTGGTTCAGTTCTATGATCCCTTGTACCGATGTTTCACCTTTCCGGATTACCAGTTGATGCCCACTTTAGAGGAGTACTCTTATATTCTTGGTTTGCCGATTGCCGACCATGTTCCCTTCTCTGGATTAGAAGAAGAGCCCAAATCTCACGAGATAGCAGCTATCACCCACTTAAGGAAGTCAGAGGTAGAGGAGAACATGACTACGAAAGGGGGAATCCGGGGTTTGCCGGCGCAGTTTCTGTTGAAGAAAGCTCGCCATTTTGCTGGGACAAAGGATACTGTTGCCTTCGAAGACGTGTTTGCTCTACTCGCATATGGTCTTTTCCTATTCCCTAACGTTGATAAGTTTGTGGATATCAACGCCATCAGAATTTTCCTGATTGGAAATCCGGTCCCTACGCTGCTAGGGGATACATATTACTCCATCCACCTTCGGAACTCTTATCAAGGAGGGATGATTATTTGTTGTGTACCGTTGCTGTATCAGTGGTACGTCTCGCATCTACCTGGGTCTGATGCTTTCTGGGATCTCGAGAAGGAACCGCGTTGGGCGCCAAAGATTATGGCTCTCACTCATTTCGACATTGACTGGTATAATCGAGTTTACCACGACGTGGAGATCATTGATAGCTATGGTGCTTTTCCTAACGTACCTCTCCTCGGTACGAGGGGCGGAATCAACTACAACCCCATTCTAACGCGCCGTCAATTCGGGTACCCGATGAGAGATAAACCAAACAACATCCATGTGAGTGGTTTCTTTCTTCAGGAAGGACAAGATCATCAGGCTGCTAAGAAGGAGATCGAAGGATCTTGGCGCCACATCCACTGGAAAGGGAGAGATATGCTAGGACATAGAGGCGCAGTTTCTTTGGAGCCTTACCTACAGTGGGTCCGTGCTAGGGCTTATGCTCTCAAGATGCCCTATAAACTTGAGAAGCCTTTATTCCCTGCCATTGCACCATCATCTGTTGTTATCCCTATCGCGGATGTAGGAGATTATCAAGGAAATCTGGCTAGGATGAAGTCTGAGAGGGATGCTTGGAAGGAAAAGTACCATATGTCTGAGTATGAGAATCGAGTCCTGACTCGACAGTTAAAAGAGAAGGAGGAGTTGCTGCTTATTCAAGACGGCCGGTTCGTTGACCACGATGAGAAGCTTCGTCAGAAGGATGCCTTGCTGAAGAAGTATGCGAGTGAAAGGAAGAGAAAAAGGGAAGGTTCGGTAAGCGTGGCTCTCGTTCCTAATCCGCAGGAAGAAATCATCGATCGACTGATAGCTGAGAAGAAAGTGATGGAAGACTTTTACGAAGAAAAGATCAAGAAGCTCCGGTTACAGCTGGTGTTTGGTCCTTCATCTGAGGATTCCGAGTGACCTTTAGCTTTTAGTTTGTTTTATTGATGTCATTTTGTAAAACTATGTAAAGGGCTTCATGCTCCGAAGTTGTAATTTATTGTTTTATTATGGGCTTCATGCTCCGAAGTTGTAATTTATTGCTTTATTTTAGATTTCATGTTGTAAAATTGTAACTTATCACTTCATTATGGATTCTACGTTTCGAAGTTGTAATTTATTTCTTTCGTTATTGGATTTGTTATCCCAAATTTGTAATTTACTATTTTGATATTCCAAATTGTAAGTTGTAATTTATCGCTTTCGATTAATGGATTGAGTTTTTGTTGTTCCAAATTCCTTTACCATTGATGTATGCAAAATTATCAAAGTTCCTTGAAATTTTTTTAAAATGAGTCATCATTTGCATCGCCATCATGCATCATTCCACATTCCACTTCACATGTTTTCCGGAGTCTTACCCTTGTTCTTTTTCCACTCCCAAGGGGTTGTCAAGCTGTCTCACCGATACGACACTCGGGCCAATCGTCAAAAGAAAATGGAAGATTTGGAACAGGAAAATCATGAGCTTCGTGGGGAAGTTGCTACACTTCGTGTCGAGATGGAAAAGTTAACTGCGTTAGTAGAAAGTTTGGTGGCTGTTCAGAATCAGCCATCGACTACAGCTGCCGAGATTCAGACTTCAACTCCAGTGGTTTCCGAGATTGTCACAGTTCCTGCCTCCGTGACTCAAATCAACTCTCCGCTTCAACATCAGATGCCGAAAGGTTTTCCGTGGGGAATGCCTTACAACTTTGTGCCAGAGGGGTATCAGCCTGCCGTACAACCTTTATTTCAACTTGCGTTGTCTCTTCCTCAACCAGAGACAACTGCCATGCCGCCAGTAATTCCGTCTGTAACACCTTTTCCGCAATCGATTATGACGACCGTTGCTCCTGTGGTCCACTCCGTGCCATACTTGAATGAACCTATTTATCCTGCCGAGCCTGCTGAAAGTTTGGGTCTCTTTGATAGAATGGAAGAATTTCAAGATCAATTCCAGGAAATGCAGAAGGAGCTTAGAGCATTGAAAGGGAAGGATTTGTTTGGGAAGAATACGCATGACCTTTGTTTAGTTCCGAACGTCAAGATTCCAGCAAAATTCAAAGTGCCAGACTTTGAGAGATATAAGGGTGATTCGTGTCCTAGAAGTCATTTGACAATGTATGTAAGGAAGATGTCTACGTATTCCGATGATCATGACTTATTGATTCATTATTTTCAAGATAGTTTGACGGGTGCTGCTCTAAAGTGGTATATGGGTTTAGACAGTATTCGGATCCGTAACTTTAACGATCTTAGTGAAGCCTTTGTCCATCAGTACAAGTACAACGTTGACATGGCGCCGGACCGGGATCAACTCCGGGCGATGTCACAGAGAGACCGGGAATCTTTTAAGGAGTACGCCCAGAGGTGGCGTGAAATCGCTGCTCAAATCTATCCACCTCTTGAGGAGAAAGAGATGACTAAGATATTTTTGAAGACTTTAGGGTCTTTTTACTATGAAAGAATGATAGCCAGCGCACCCAGTGACTTTACCGAAATGGTAAGCATGGGCATGCGATTAGAGGAAGGGATTCGTGAAGGGCGTTTGGTTAAAGAAGGGAGTCCGTCTAGCAGTGCGAAGAAGTTTGGAAGTGTTTTCCCGAAAAGAAAAGAGCAGGATGTTAGCGCTTTGTTTCCAGGTAGGCCTAGGAGAGGTTACTCTCACGTTGCGGCAGTCACTCCGGCTGTCCGCCCAACTTTGATGACCCTAGCTCATCAAACTCCACCAACTCAACAACGGCCTTTTCAGCAGCAGCCTCGACAACAGGCTTATCCATTCAACAATCAGAACCGTTCACCCAGAAAACCGCAGTTCGATGCCATTCCTATGACTTATACTGAATTGTTCCATGCTCTTATCAGAAAGAATCTCATCACGACAAAGCCTCCTCCTGTCGCACTGAACAGTGCTTCTCCGTGGTACAAGGCGGATCAGTTTTGTGAATATCATCAAGGGTCGCCGGGGCACAACCTTGAGAATTACTTTGCTCTGAAGGCGGACGTACAGAGATTAATTAAGAATGGTATCTTGTCTTTCAAGGATGTTAATCCAAATGTTAGAGATAATCCTTTGCCTCGACATGGGGCAGCTTCAGTGAATATGGTGGAAGGTTGTCCAGGGAAGTTTCAAGTTTTTCAAGTCGAACACATAAGAGAGTCGTTGGTCAGGTTACATCAGAGTTTGAGAAGACTTGCCTTTGTTAGGCACCAGCATGATTATGATGTTTGTGAGTTTTGTTCAAGAGAGGATGATTGTCCTATTGTGAAGGAGGATATTCAAAAGTTGCTAGATCAGAGAGTTATCACTATTACCTATGACCGAAATCCGGAGGATGAAGTGAATGTTATCATACCACAATTCAATTTGCCTGAATCAGTAGAGATTGCTTACAACAGTCAGACTGCGCCTGTTGGTCCTTTGATTATTTGCCCACCTGGCCCTGTGCCTTACAATTCAGACCAAGCTGTGCCGTACAAGTATAATGCCACGATGATGGAGAATGGGGTAGAAGTCCCCATACCAACAAGACCGTCTTTTGTTAACATTGCTGACGTGAGTAGAGTTACGAGAAGTGGGCGTGTTTTTGCAGCAGTACCTTTGAAGAGACCAGAAGTTCAAGTTAGAAGGCCCATACCGGCGGAGATTCCAGTAAGAAATGTTGAACCAAGGGTTGAGATAAGCCGATCCAGTGAACCTATCCCTCACCCTGAGGATGATGAAATCCTGAAGCTTATCAAGAGAAGTGAATATAAGATCGTGGACCAACTTTTGCAAACCCCTTCCAAGATTTCCTTGCTTGCTTTACTGAGAGATTCTGGTGCGCATAGAGAAGCTTTGATGAAGGTCTTGGATCAGGCGTTCGTGGATCATGATGTGACGGTTGATCAGTTTGATGGGATTGTGGGAAATATAACTTCGTGTAACAATCTTGGTTTCAGTGATGAAGAACTCCCGGAGGAGGGGAGAAACCATAATATGGCTTTGCACATCTCAGTAAGTTGTGGAAACGATACCTTATCAAGTGTGTTGGTGGATACAGGTTCGTCGTTGAATGTGATGCCCAAGACTACGTTATCTCGGCTTTCATATCCAGGTGCTCCTATGAGGCCTAGTGGAGTAATTGTTAAAGCATTTGATGGCTCCAGGAAGACAGTTATTGGTGAAGTGGATCTTCCTATAGTGATTGGTCCCCATACTTTTCAAATCACTTTCCAAGTGATGGATATCCGTGCTGCCTACAGCTGTTTATTGGGTCGTCCCTGGATCCATGATGCTGGGGCAGTCACCTCTACGCTCCATCAGAGACTAAAGTTTGTAAGGCATGGGAAGTTAGTGATGATTGGGGGGGAGCAAGCTATGGTGGTAAGCCATTTATCATCATTTTCTTTTATTGATGCGGACGAGGATGTTGGAACCCAGTTCCAAGGTCTTTCTGTTGCTAAGAGTACAGTAAAGAAGCAAGGGGCATCCATCTCTTCTTTTGAGGATGCGCGGCGAGTGGTGGAAAGTGGTTCGGCCGAAGGATGGGGCCAGGTGTTGACGTTACCCGAGAACAAGTCTGGGGAGGGTCTGGGTTTTCATCCAGTATCTGTAAGGGTCAAGAAAGAGGTGGTTGTTCGTCCGATTCAAGAGGTTTTCCGAAGTGCAGGGTTTGTACATCCTGAGGTTGATGCTATCATAGATGATGATTCCGAGGAAGATTTGCCCGTGTTTGTGACGCCTAGATTGGCTTGCCAAAACTGGATAGTTGTTGATGTTCCTGTGGTTATGCACATTTCCGAGTAATGTTTTGTTTATTTTCCTTTGAAAAATTCGCTCTGCCCAAGGCGAAACGTATTTTGTGTCGGGCTATGAAAAATAATTCCTTTTGCTCTGCCCAAGGCAAAAGAGAGATGTCTGGGCTCTTTGTTTCAAATATTTCCCTTTAATGAATAAAAACGTTATTTTGTCCACTACCGTTTTATTTTTCACTTTTTCGGGGAAATAGTAATGAAAATTAATTAATAACCTTTTGTTTTATTTGCACAAATCGATTTCTAAAATAAAGCATAATCATATGTGCAGATTAATCCATGACTTAACCATCGAAAACAATGATCCTATGCCCTCTCCCAACTTTGAATTCCCTGTGTTCAGAGCCGAAGAAGAGGAGGATGAAGAGATTCCTGTTGAGATTTCCCGTTTGCTCGAGCATGATGAGAAGGTCATTCAACCATTTGAAGAACCTGTAGAGTTGGTCAACTTGGGTGATGAAGAAGATAGAAAGGAAGTCAAAGTCGGAGCATTGCTTATCCCGGAGGTTAAGGAGAAAATGTTGGAGCTTCTCAAAGAGTATGTTGATGTGTTTGCTTGGTCCTACCAAGATATGCCAGGGTTGGACAATGACATTGTGGAGCATCGTTTACCGTTGAGACCTGAGTGTCCGCCGATCAAGCAAAAGTTGAGAAGGACTCGTCCCGACATGGCTGACAAGATCAAAGAGGAAGTTCAGAAGCAGATCAATGCAGGTTTCCTTGTTACATCGGTCTATCCTCAATGGTTAGCCAATATAGTGCCTGTTGCAAAGAAAGATGGTAAAGTTCGGATGTGTGTAGACTACAGAGATCTGAATAGAGCTAGTCCGAAGGATGACTTCCCATTACCTCATATTGACGTATTGGTCGACAGTACTGCCAAGTTCAAAGTCTTTTCTTTCATGGACGGTTTCTCTGGTTACAACCAAATCAAGATGGCACCGGAAGATATGGAGAAGACCGCTTTCATTACACCTTGGGGAACTTTCTGTTATCGGGTTATGCCGTTTGGTTTGAGGAATGCTGGCGCAACATACCAAAGGGCCATGACTGCTTTATTCCATGACATGATGCATAAGGAGATAGAAGTGTATGTGGATGACATGATTGCCAAATCACAGACTGAGGAAGATCACTTGGAACATTTGTTGAAGTTATTCCAGCGTTTGAGAAAGTACAAACTCCGTCTGAATCCCAACAAGTGCACTTTTGGCGTTCGATCTGGAAGACTTCTGGGTTTCATTGTTAGTCAGAAAGGTATTGAGGTAGATCCTGATAAAGTCAAAGCTATTCGGGAAATGCCCGCACCCAAGACGGAAAAACAAGTAAGAGGATTCCTTGGGAGACTGAACTACATTTCTAGGTTTATATCTCATATGACTGCTACCTGTGGGCCGATTTTCAAGCTTCTCCGAAAGAACCAAGGATGTGAGTGGACAGAAGATTGTCAGAGAGCTTTTGATAGCATCAAAGAGTATTTGCTTGAACCTCCCATTTTGATTCCTCCGGTGGAAGGAAGACCTTTGATTATGTACCTGACTATATTGGAAGACTCCATGGGATGTGTGCTTGGTCAGCAAGATGAGACTGGAAGGAAGGAACATGCTGTATATTATCTGAGTAAGAAATTCACAGACTGTGAGTCTCGATACTCATTGCTTGAGAAAACCTGTTGCGCTTTAGCTTGGGCTGCTCGCCGTCTGCGCCAGTATATGATTAATCACACTACTTGGTTGATCTCCAAAATGGATCCGATCAAGTATATTTTTGAGAAGTCCGCCTTATCTGGAAGGATAGCCCGTTGGCAGATGTTGTTATCTGAATATGACATTGAGTACCACACCCAGAAAGCGATCAAAGGAAGTATTTTAGCCGATCATTTGGCTCACCAACCAATTGACGATTATCAATCCATCAAGTTTGATTTCCCAGATGAAGATGTTATGTACTTGAAAGCTAAAGATTGTGAAGAGCCGTTACCTGAAGAAGGACCTGATCCTGAATCCCGTTGGGGTTTGATATTTGACGGAGCTGTGAATTCCTATGGAAATGGAATTGGGGCAATCATCGTCACTCCCCGGGGTACTCATATCCCGTTCACGGCGAGACTGAAGTTTGACTGCACGAACAACATGGCGGAATATGAGGCATGTATTATGGGTCTCGAAGAAGCGGTGGATCTAAGGATTAAGATTCTTGATATTTACGGAGATTCGGCATTGGTAATTAATCAAATCAAAGGAGAATGGGAGACTCGTCATCCTGGTTTGATCCCTTACAGAGACTATGCTAGAAGGTTGTTAACTTTCTTCAACAAGGTGGAATTACATCACATCCCTAGAGATGAGAATCAAATGGCTGATGCTTTATCTACTTTGTCTTCAATGTTTCAAGTGAATGATTGGAACGACGTGCCTACAATCCGAGTTATGCGCCTTGACAGACCTGCTCATGTGTTCTCAGTAGAAGAGGTTACCGACGACAAACCGTGGTTCTATGACATTAAACGTGTTCTTCAAACTCAAGAGTACCCATCTGGGGCATCCAGTAAAGATAGGAAGACGTTGAGAAGATTAGCAAGCAGTTTCTTTCTCAACGAAGAAGTTTTGTATAAGAGGAATTATGACATGGTCTTGCTCAGATGTGTAGACAGACGTGAAGCAGACATGCTGATGCAAGAAGTACATGAAGGATCCTTTGGCACTCATGCCAACGGACATGCAATGGCTCGAAAGATGTTGAGAGCTGGTTACTATTGGATGACAATGGAATCCGATTGTTGCAGATATGTGAAGAAATGTCACAAATGCCAGATTTATGCGGACAGGATGCACGTGCCGCCGACCCTCCTCAATGTTATCTCTTCACCTTGGCCTTTCTCTATGTGGGGCATTGATATGATTGGAATGATTGAACCCAAAGCTTCAAATGGTCATCGTTTCATCTTGGTAGCGATCGATTATTTTACTAAATGGGTGGAAGCCGCATCGTATGCTAATGTAACCAGACAGGTGGTAGTCAGATTTATCAAGAATCAGATCATTTGTCGATACGGTATCCCGAACAAGATCATCACTGATAATGGTTCGAATTTGAATAACAAGATGATGAGAGAGCTTTGTGAAGAGTTCAAGATTGAACATCATAATTCTTCTCCTTACAGACCGAAGATGAATGGAGCTGTTGAAGCTGCTAACAAGAATATCAAGAAGATTGTCCAGAAGATGGTGGTGACTTATAAGGATTGGCATGAAATGCTTCCGTTTTCCCTGCACGGGTACCGTACTTCAGTTCGAACCTCAACAGGCGCGACCCCATTTTCCATAGTTTATGGTATGGAAGTTGTACTCCCCGTGGAGGTTGAGATTCCGTCTCTGAGAGTGTTGATGGAAGCCAAACTTTCTGAGGCTGAATGGTGTCAAAGTAGATATGATCAGTTGAATTTAATCGAAGAGAAGAGATTGACAGCGTTGTGTCACGGTCAATTGTATCAGCAGAGAATGAAGAAAGCTTTTGATAAGAAGGTTCGACCACGCGAGTTCAGAGAAGGTGACCTTATGCTCAAGAAGATAGTATCTTTCCAACCTGATTCTAGGGGAAAGTGGGCTCCGAATTATGAAGACCGTATGTTGTTAAGAAATTTTTCTCTGGAGGTGCCATGATTCTCACCAATATGGATGGTGAAGATCTTCCGCGTCCCATGAACGCCGATGCAGTCAAGAAGTATTTCGCTTAAGCAAGTTCTTGGTCATCCCGGCCGTGGCATCTGAGTACATTTTGGAATTCAAAGTTGCTAGGGAGAATAGTGATCATTGTTTTGTGTAACCTTTTATTTCATGTACTATTTCCCAAACTCTTGTAAACTGTTGGAGGCGCACTGTTAGCGAACCACCGACTTATTAATGAAATTTGAGCATTTACCTTCTGTGGGCAAAATTTTAATTTTTACGGCAATATTTGAAACAAAGTATTTAAAATATTCTTATTTTCTAAAAAAAAAAGTGTCGTGAATAACGAAAGGAATATTAACAGTCGTTCCGAAGATGGTCAAGCCATGAAATGCAAAATAGTGCAGTAATTTATACTTGCGTGAGGAACCTGTTTTCTTTCGAATCGTCATGAAGTGTTGGCTGTGTGCACGCTTGGTTATAGTGGTGCTAAGTTGGTGACTCCCCGGTTGTTCCAGTTAAGTGTTGTTTTAGCTACCTTCGTTTGGGATATTTTTGAAGTGCGACACACTTCGTCTCATGCCAGTGGCTTATTGGTATTGTAAGTCTGGATTTGGATGTTTTTCTCCTCAGAAGACTTGAGCCTTGTAGTGTTACGCTCCGACGTTGCTTTGTGTTTCCAGTTCCGGGTATATTCCGTCTTTTCAAGAGTGGCCGAATATCTATTTTGCTGTGACAGCATATTATCTTCAAGATATTCCATCTGTCTGTTTTGTCAGCATAACATTCATTTATTCATCTACACTCATATCAGCATGCATACCACGTTTGCCGTTGGTTTTGGGTCGTACTTTGTTTATTCGAACAACGTACATTTTGTCCTTCCAAGTAGAAGGTTAGCTTAGGCAGAAAATATGCTTCCTTTCTAAATTCCCCAACTGAGCTAATCCTCGTGGATGATTTTTGTTTCAGCTTGCCTTGTCCATTTCTGGATTGGATGAATCCCCAATCGAATCTCATTGAGTAGAGTCTCGTTTGACTGTTGTTCCCTCTGGTTATTGGAAAGTGGTCGCCTCTTGCATAGGCTATCTCATTGATTTTTCCCAGTGAAATTGCGACTTAGACGATTGGTGCATTTATTTTGCACATTTAAGTATATGATCTCCTCGGGAAGGATTGATTCAGAGTTCTCTTTGATGAAGATTTTATTCTCTGCCAATATCATCGCAATTTCCTTCTGAGTTATTCTTTGGAAAACGACAAGCGGCAGCTCTTCATGAGCAACTTGTACGTTATAGACACCGTTGGAAAACGACAAGCGGCAACTCTTCATGAGCAACTTGTACGTTACTTCTTGAAAGCGCCGAGCAGCAGCTCTTCACGAGCTACTAGTGCGTCATTTACTTTTTTGAAAGCGCCGAGCAGCAGCTCTTCACGAGCTACTAGTGCGTCTTTACCTTTTTTGAAAGCGCCGAGCAGCAGCTCTTCACGAGCTACTAGTGCGTCATTTACTTTTTTTGAAAGCGACAGGCAGCAGCTCTTCACGAGCTACCAGTACGTTATTATTCGTCGGAAAACGGCAAGCGGCGGTCTCTTTATTTGAGCAACTTGTACGTTATTACTTTTCTGGAATACAACAAGTGGTAGCCTCTTTATTTGAGCAGCTTGTATGTTATCGGTTTTCTTTGGACGACAGCAAGTGGTAGCCTCTTTATTTGAGCAACTTGTATGTTATCGGTATTTTCTTTGGACGACAGCAAGTGGCAGCCTCTTTATTTGAGCAACTTGTATGTTATTGGTATTTTCTTTGGACAACAGCAAGTGGCAGCTTCTTTATTTCAACAACCTGCGTATCTACAATCTTATTACTTCAGCATTAATTGGTATCTCTCCGGAAATCTCGCGGAGAAAGTTTGTTATGAATTTTTACCTTCAGAAGTTGGTAACCCGTCATCAGCAAATTTGATACTTTTTGTCTATCTTCGACCTTGGGTTGTGAACTCACTGTTTTGGGTCAATAATCTTTTTACGGCCTATGCAAGACGCCTTCTTTGTTAGGGTCAGAGGTTGTATCCCCCCAATTTTATTCGCTGTCAGGAGTCTGTCGTTTGAAGTCGATAGCTCGTTTCCCCGGTAGCGTATAATTCATGTCTCTGTATTTTGTTGGTGTTCGATTCCTCCAGCATTGTCTTGTTTCGTACAATATCTTTCTCTGTGAATTCAAGCACTACATTCATATCACTGCATGATGATGGCATCTTAGGACAAAATTTGCGTAATTATGTATTTAAGTACCTTCAATCTCGTCGAAACGAAGATTTTAATCTTCATATCTCCAGATAGAAGGAACTTAAATAGGGGCAGCTGTTGTACCCCAAATTTTGACCTAAGATATCATCTCCCATCTGCATCATTACATTACAAGTGTTTTGATCCATTGATTTTTAAAATTCATAACTTTTTCAGGCCAAGAGCTATTTATTTTGAACACTAAATCATTTAATCGATTCATGCTAAAACAATGTTTATTTATTATTTATTATCTTAAATTCAAATAATTGGAATTTGTCTTCGATTATTATGTAATTTAAAGATGTATAGATAATAAAATAAACATTAGAAAAGAGGCGCATTAATCGTGCAAACAGTATTTATTTATTATGCACTATCTTAAATTTAAATAACTGGAGTTTATTTTCAGTTATTACATAATTCAAAGATTTATGAATAATGTAATAAATATTCGAAAAAAAGTTCATTAATTATTCAATAATAATTATTTAATTATTTATCATTCTAAGTTAAAATAATTGAAATTCTATTTTAATTATTATACTTTGGAAAGTCATGAATAATGGACTAAATAATTGAAACTATTAATTGACCAATGATGTTATTTATTTATTTGTTTACTATTCTGAATTTAGGTAATTGAGATTTATTTTCAATTATTATACAATTTAAAGAATTGTAAACAATAAAGTAAATAATTAGAGAGAAAGAGGAAATTAATTGGCGAATATTGGAATTTTATTCATTTTTTCTAATTGTACAATTATTGTGGTAAATATTGTATTTATTACAACGAAATTACAATAATAATTTTACAAAGTTAAAATGAAATAAAAATTAATCTAATGTTCCTAATTCTAAATCTTCTGATCCAATGCATTTTTTGTCTGCTCACTTGATGTTACCTGCAAAATTAAAAGAAATTAGAATTTGAACAAGTAATTAAAAGCAGAATTATTTAATGTTCATCATTAAAAGCAATGGCCGAAATCAGTTTACCCTTTTTTGCAAATCACGGGATTTCTCCCGGTTCACAAAAATGGAGGAATTTTTATTTCATAAATGAATGCACAATTTTGAAATATGCACAAATTCATCTTTATTTTTCAAAACTAAATATGCATAATTTCTTTGTCCCAATGTATATTTCAAATTATACACAACATACAAATACAGCATATGCCATTTCCCACAAGCAATGCAACGTAAACCTATGCAACTTAAGAAGAAGCCAAATAACATAGGCTCCCATGCAAGACAAAAAGAATTATGCAGTTTCAAAACAATTTTATGCAAGCAACATATACTTCCTCATTCATCATATTCCAGCCTTTTGCAATTTCAGAACAGTAGTACAATATATCATTTTTATATATCAAATGTACCCATGAGAGAGAAGAGAGAAAGAAATTGGTTTTGCAGGTTTTGGTTTAGGCAGAAAGAATTATAAGACAAAGCTACTGCAGTATCACAGTAAAAGGAGAAGCACAAGAGTAGAATACAAACAAAACTGCTGTAACAGTATGATGCAGAAGGCCAAGAAGATTGTAAAAATATTCAAATCTCCAGCCTGTAACGTAAACAAAGGAGGCAGTGGTTATAACATATTGGAATCACTTCAAACATAGATATCAATCAACCTCCAAGCCTTAGAAAAAACTTAGAGAAAAACTGCTGTCAACAAGAGAAATATAAACCACAACTGCACAAACCATTCAAAAGCCTCAAGTTTTAAAACCTCAATCACCCAAAACCTGCTACCTAAAAAAAAGGGACATAACCATATCAAACCATCATGGTTTAAAACCAAAGGCCATAAACCGTAGCCTGCTGTAAAACCTGCAAGCCATTTCAAAACATTGCCTAAACCACAAACTTGTAACCATATCGAACCTCCATGGCCTAAAACTAAAATGCCAAAACCTGCATACTGCAAAACCGTTAACCTGTCATAAACCAAAAACCAGTATACCATTCCAAAGACAGTTAAACCCAGACCACGCATCAAACAATATGGCCTAAACCTCAGGGAACCTGATTGAGTCACCAAAGCCAATATCACCATTTCAAAACCAAAACCTTATGGCCAAACATAAAAACCAGTAAGAAGCTACTATCATGAGCCAAACCTGTATCACCAAAACCAAAACCAACGACCAAATACCCAAACCTCAGATTGTGTTATCATAGGCAACAAATATACAAAAGCATAGTTGAGAAGAAGAGAAAGGCAACACAACATCATAGGCAACATAATTTCAGGCAACGAAAATCACAAACGCAAAGAGGCAACAGGGTCGCAGTGAGAAGAAGAGAAAGCTAGTCAAAAAAGTCTTTTTTCAACAATAGCAGTACCAAAGTCAGAGAGAAGAAGGAAGCTAAATACGAAATACCGGCCACCGAAGCAAGCTCACGATGCAACCCCCTTGCCGTCCGGCCTCCTACGCACACTCAAATTCCCTTCTCCGTCTCCAAGGGTAATTTCCTTTATCCTTCTTTTCCTTCATAACCCTCTCAATAATCACATAACATGAAATTAGGATCAAAATAGGTGAAATCAACGCATGCAAATAAAACAAACCCTAAGCGAATAAAAAACATAAGCTTACCGAGTTCGTCATCCCCTTAACGCTTTACTGGAGGGAAGAAGGAGATCGAGGTCACTGGTGGCCATAGACAGAGGACTATTTCAGAAACTCAGACGAAGAAGATAAACGTGCGAAGACGAAGAAGATGAATCGAGAGTGATTGAGCGCCGTTTCGGCCAAGACCAAAACCCTAATCCCATTCATCTAAACACATTTGTTTACCCTAAAACCAATTATCATGTTTTGGACCTAAACCTGTTTTCCTGCCTTAAAGCCCAAACGAAATTGCTCTTACACCCCCCCTCTGTTTCTGTTCTTGATTGGGCCTCTTTGACACCTTTTAGCCCATACAATATTTTGTTTATATACCCTTTAATTCTGATACACCATTCATTCTATTTTATTTTCTATTAGCCTTTTTTTAGAATGTTATTAGTTTAATTAATTAGTGAACCTAATAAAAATAAAGGATGTAATTTAATCAAACAATTTTTAATATTTTACCCAATCTTCTTTAGTTTAAGTTTAGGTTTATTTTAATAATTTTAGTCTTCTTTATTTCTAATTAGATTTAAATTAATGACTTTAAGCTTTAATTTAGTTTAATTATTCAATAAACTCTTAAAATAAATACTTTTTATTAATATTAAAAAAAAAAACAAAAAACATATAAAACTTAAAAACTTAAAAAATATTTTATTTCCCTTAATTAATTCCCTCGCTTTAATATTAGATAAAAATCAAAAAAATGCATGTTCACACCTTTAACCTTTTATTCAATTGTTGTATATCATTATCTGCCTAATATTCTGTCAATTATTTTTATCGTGCCTGGTTATTCTGTTTGCGCTAATCCAAAGGAAAAACGATAAATTTGTTGACTTCATGTCCTCAAATCTAATCGCGCGAATATTTGCATTTTTCATTAAAACTTAGGATAATTTGCCTTCAAAAATTCAACCTTTTCAAAACTTATACCCTTTAAGCAAAAAAACTTCGACGTTAGGTCGTCGTATCTTCAAAAACCTATCTGTATCCCTTTTCGGCCAAAACGATTTATTTTTATCAAGCAATCAAATTTTGAATAAACAGATATTTCAAAAGGTTCCTATAGAGTACTATAGATGCATTGGGTGCTAATACCTTCCCATTGTATAACCAACCCCCGAACCATAAGATCTCTTTTCAAAAACGCTTTGTATTTTTATTATTATTTACATTGCATATTTAGGGTTTTATTTCGCTCTTTTCCCTCTTCCTTTGGAAACAATAAAGCACGGTGGCGACTCTTGCTTTTGTGAGACGAATTAATCAATAATTCGATCTCCGATTTACCCCGCTACATTTTTTATCGCTACACCCATAAATTCAAAATACCAGTCTTTGCAAAGTACGATGGAGTTTCTTGTCCAAAACTTCACCTAAAATCTTATGTGCGCAAGATACAACCGCACACCGTTGATAAGAAACTTTGGGTTCACTTTTTTTAAAAGAGCTTGACCGGAATGCAACTAGAATGGTTCTACCAGTTAGACGGTTCCCGCATCAATAATTGGGAAGACTTAGCTACAACATTCTACCATCAGTACCAGTATAACGCTGACTTGGCACCAATGAGAGTCCAGTTGCAAGATATGACAATGGGAAAGAATGAAGGATTTAAAGAATATGCACAAAAGTGGAGAGACCTCGCCAGTAGGGTTCAACCACCTTTGACTGATAGGGAGCACATTGACATGTTTATAGGCACTTTATCTGGTCCATTCTTTAACTTGTTGGTTGATTGTTCTTCTTTCGGCTTCACCGAGCTAATCTTAACCGGTGAAAGAGTTGAAAGCGACATCAAAAGCAGGAAGATTCCCATGGCCCTCTCATTTGTTAAGTATTTGCTCACAAGATATTCTAAGACGTCAAGTTTGCAACACTGATACATCAATTTAGGCTTGAAATTGGCACAAGGGAAAAATGGTCAATTGCATACTGGAAAGTCAAACTTTGACTTTTTGGTCAACACTACAACCCAGAGATCAAATTTCATCGAGACATTCAAAAATATCAAGCTTGATCATTAAGAAGTCAAGAGAATAAAAAATCCAACTTTGCAAGACTTTGAGATTTTTCTAAGTATTCTCTATACTTGGTTAATTTCATTTGCTTCATGGCGTTTTACTACAACTCCAATTAATTCAAGATGATGCAAGTAATTCAAGTTATTACAAAGTGGCATTCTTACTAAGTTACAAATTCTACAACTATGCCTTGATTGAATCTTCTCAAAAGACTTTGTCACAATGTTTTGGCCCTTGATATAATGTGCATGAAATATTCCACAAGACCCAAAATTGTTACATGCTACAAACTATGCTGTCCAAAATTGAAGAAAATATGATATATCACATGCTACAACTATGCTGCACCCCAAGGATACATGCTGCCATTACAGTCCAAAACTGCTCTATGCAGTCTGCCCAAACCTGCACCACAACAGCCCCAAAATTGCACCAAAATGGAAAAGGAAAATTTGTGGGAAGAAAGTGTCAAAACAGTAGGAAAAAGCAATTCAAAATGAATTATTTGTTTTCCCCCCTAAACCACAGTCAAGGGGTCTACAAAAGGAGGGTTGTTTCATAAGACAAGAGGTTGGATTTTTGGAAGAGGCATAGAGAGAGAGAATAGAGAGTCTCATTGAGCAGAAAAACAGTATTCTTGTTAACCTTGATTGATTTTTCAAAATCAAATATGTTCTTGTTCAAAACAGAACCCCAACCTCTTACTCCACCATACAAACTCTCCCTAAGACAAACACTTCATACAAAGTTTGTCCAAACATAAAAACAGTCCTGGTAGTGCTACTCACCTTCATCATCAAAAATACCAAAAATATTACAGTACAGTCCAACTCAGTTCTAGCAGTCCAGAGCAGCTTCCTGAAGACTCACAAGGTTATCATATCATTTGGAAAAACATTCAGATCTAAAACAACCAGTGCATCCCAAAGGTAAGTCCTCTTGACTTGATATCTTGTCATTACATCATTAACAAGTTGTTGTTCTTTGAAGACAAGATGTAGTACTTTAATATCTTTTTGAACTAGTCATCTGCACTTTGTTTAGGTTTATTCAATCATTTGTTGTTCATGTTTATCCATCATATGCCATAAACTAACCTGTACATTCAGTAAAATAATGTTTAAGGCAGGAAAATGTAGCATGTATTGACACATATCCTCATGTGTCGACTCATCCTAGTGAAAAAAACAGGGTATGAGCTGACACATAACCCCCATGCATCGACTCATATTGATTTCAGGTTATAAAACAGAAGTGGGAAAAGACTATGAGTCAACACATACGCGTTTCGCGTCAATGCAAGAAGGTGCATGAGTTGGCACATCCCATTATGTGTCGACTCATATTGAGCAAATTTTGTTTTACAGGAGCAGGGAAAAGCCTATGAGTCGATACATACGCATTTCGCATCGATACAAAAAGGTGCATGAGTCGACACATCCCATTATGTGTCGACCCATATTGAACTGATTTTGTTTTACAGGGGCAGGAAGAACCTATGTGTCGATGCATAGTAACATGGGTCGACACATAGCAGTTCAAAATGCAGTTTTCCTTTTATTTTACACTGTTTTTACATTGTTTTCATTATCATTCGATATGGTTGTAATATTTCAGTCTCCACTTCATCCCCATTGTAAATTTGTACCCCCATCCCCCTAAAGTGATGTAATAGCTTAGGATTTATTTTTCGCATGTTTACTTGCTTTCATATATTGCTAGTAATTAGGATGTATGGCAAGATAAAATCAGCAAATAGAAAACTTAAAAATCAAAGACAAATGCATGCAATAAAATACACTTTGCACACATGCACCCTTAGGGTAATCTCACTCGTTGCCTGTCGGAAAATAGTCATGTCCCTCGAACATGGGCGTTTTAGCAAAGACCCTCGATAAAAGATCGTAGTCCCTCGATGACCCTCGATGTTGCCTTCGGTAAACGATCTAGTCCCTAAAACGACATTGCTAAAACGTCCCATATGTTGCCTTATATGACTATACAAACGTCCCAACGCCCGTCCCTTCACATCCAACGATGGGGCTTCTTACCAAATCAATGGTAAGATAGCCACATCTAAAGGAGGAGGAAAATAACATTTAAGACCTTTTGAGTAGTTAGATTCGCTCTTAGTTACTCGCTTGCTCACAACAAAAAAACATTTTCACCCACACTCTCATCTTTGAACTATTTGCAAAACAAACACTTCGTAGGCGTTCTTATAGAAACGATAATCATTACGAAGTTCCATTTTCAAAATACTTTCAAAAAATACATCTCACAAACACATCTTTGAACTATTTTCGAAACAAACACTTTGTAGGCGTTCTTATAGAAACGAGAACCATTACGAAGTTCCATTTTCAAAATACTTTCAAAAAATACATCTCACAAACACATCTTTGAACTATTTTCGAAACAAACACTTTATAGGCGTTCTTATAGAAACGAGAACCATTACAAAGTTCCATTTTCAAAATACTTTCAAAAAACACATCTCACAAGCACACATTCAAACAAAATCAAGTGATCTAGCAAGAGCCCATGGAAAACCATGGATGAAAAGGGTGCTAATACCTTCCATTTTCATAATCTACCCCCCGAACTCAAGAAAACATCTCAAATGTCTTTCCTGTGCTTTTTCACCTTTCCTTTTTGGATAAAAGAAAAGTCGATGGCGACTCTTGCTAAACCGCAATATTTGCGAACACAAACGCAAAACCTTCAAGTCAGTTCTCCCACCGTATCACAGCTGCAAAGAAAGAAATCAATGTTGTGTACGGGGAAAGGACCCGTACCAAGAAGAATGATCATCCGTCTGTTAATATTGTCTGAATCTCCAATCCAACTCCCACTCAAAGACCATCTTCTAATCATCAACGGTTTAAAACTCAGAGAAGACAATTTATGAGGTTAGGCATGTCACTGTCTCAAGCTTTACAACACTTTCTCAAGGCTAATTTGGTGACATTGCGCGATCCTCCTGCCAACCCAGATACCTCTTCACCAAAGCATAATCCGAATGCTAAATGTGCTTACCACTCAAGTAGCCCCGGACATGAGACTGACCAATGCTGGGCCTTGAAGAATAAGATTCAGGATTTGATTGATAATAAGACTGTTGAATTTGATCCTCCTCCAACTCCGAATGTAATCATCGCGCCTATGCCGAAACATGACATGGGTGTCAATGAAGTTAACATTGTGGGTGATTCAGATGAAGAAGCTGCATTTGAAGATTGGGTGTATCCTACTACAACAGAGATCCAAAATTGGAATGCAAAGGACTTCGTGCCCATCTCCTTCCTTGAGGAGTAATCTACTTGTTATTGCTTTTCTTTCAATTCAAGAACATTTTGTCTGTAATATTTAACAATGACTTTCAAGCCATTTGCCTTTCCCGGGGCACTTTGGTCCATCTGTCAAGGGTTTTACTTATGTTCATCTAATCATATGATCATTCAATACAAATCATTAGACTCTTTTTGCATTCAAATCTTTGTGTTCATTGTCTTTCTTTTCCTTCAAATACATTTTTTTAAAATAGCCATGTATCTTACATGCACACACACACGCTCTTGCAGGTCCTCATCCACTTTGGATCTTATTGCTAATGACTCTACTATTGCCGACTATGACTTTGAATGTCCAATCAACCAAGCCGAAGATGAAGGCGACGAAGATTGTGAAATACCGGGAGAACTAGACAGACTTCTATTACAAGAGGAAAAAGTTATTCAATCGCACGAAGAGTCAGTTGAAGTCATCAATCTGGGTACCAAGACAGACAAGAAAGAGGTTAAGATCGGAGCTAACTTAGAAGACGGTGTCAAGAGCAGGTTGGTTCAGATTTTTCATGATTATGTGGAAGTATTTGCTTGGTCTTATGAAGATGTGCCAGGGTTGGATACCGACATCATAGTTCATCGTCTGCCGAAAAAAGAAGACTGTCCTCCTGTCAAACAAAAGGTTTGTCGCATGAGGCCTGATATGTCTGAGAAGATAAAAGCTGAAGTGATGAAACAATTTGATGCAGGGTTCTTAGCTGTGACATCTTATCCCCAATGTATTGTAAATATGGTGCCAGTACCAAAGAAAGACGAAAAGGTTCGTGTGTGCGTAGACTATCGGGATCTGAGTAGGGCAAGCCCCAAGGATGACTTCCCTCTACCACACATTGACGTCTTGGTTGATAACACTACTCAGCATAAAGTCTTCTCTTTCATGGATGGCTTCTCTGGCTATAATCAAATAAGGATGGCTCCCGAAGACATGGAGAAGATAACTTTCGTTACGCAATGGGGCACCTTTTTCTACAAGGTCGTGTCGTTCGGATTGAAGAATGCAGGGGCAACATATCAAAGGGCTATGGTAGCTTTATTTCATGATATGATCCATCGTGAAATAGAGGTATATGTGGATGATATGATTGCCATATCATAAACTGAAGAGGAACATCTCGATCACCTGTATAAATTATTCGAGAGGCTGAAAAAGTACAAGTTGAGGTTAAACCCTAACAAATGCACATTTGGAGTACGATCTGGAAAGCTTCTAGGTTTTGTTGTCAGCAATAAAGGCATTAAAGTTGATCCTGCCAAGGTAAAGGCCATCCAAGAAATGCCAGTCCCCCACTCTGAAAAAGAAGTTATAGGATTCTTGGGTCGTCTCAATTACATCGCTCGCTTCATATCACACTTGACTGCTACTTGTGAGCCGATCTTCAAACTCTTGAAGAAAGATCAAGTAGTCAGATGGAATGATGAATGCCAAGCTTCCTTCGACAAAATCAAAGAATATCTACAAGAACCTCATATCCTCATGCCTCCAGTTGAAGGAAGACCCTTGATCATGTACTTGACAGTACTAGAGAACTTTATGGGGTGTGTTTTGGGCCAACATGACGAGTCTGGCCGAAAAGAGCATGCTATTTATTACCTGAGAAAAACGTTTACCGACTGTGAAACCAGATATTCACTGCTCGAGAAAACTTGCTACACTCTGGCATGGGATGCTCTCCGGATAAGACAGTATATGTTACTCATGCCACTCTGTTGATTTCTAAGATAGACCCAATCAAGTACATCTTCGAGAAACCTGCTCTCTCCGGAAGGATAGCCAGGTGGCAAATGATCTTGAATGAGTACGACATTTAATACACAATGCAAAAAGCCATCAAAGGAAGTGTGCTAACAGATCATTTGGCCCATCAAGCTGTTGATGATTATCAGTCTATGAACTTTGACTTCTCGAATGAGAACATCATGCTGGTGGCCGACTGTGCAAAACCTGGACCGTATGACAGACCTGGATAAGGGTCCCGATGGACTATGGTCTTCGACGGGGCTTCCAATGCCTTGGGTAAAGGAATTGGTGTTGTGATCATCTCCCTTGAAGGTTTCCACACTCCTTTCACTTCCAGACTATGCTTTGATTGCACGAACAATATGGCTGAGTACGAAGCGTGCATTTTGGGTCTGAAAGCTATCATTGACTTGAGAATCAAGCATTTGAATGTGTTTGTGGATTCCTCTTTAGTGATTAGCAAAGTAAAAGTAGATTGGGACACTAAGCACCCTAATCTCATCCCTTACAAGGAACTTGTGCTATCCATGACTCCACACTTCAAAGAAATCACCTTTGAACACTTCCCTAGGGAGGAAAATCAGTTGGCTGACGCCTTGGCAACCATGTCTTCAATGTTCAAGGTCATATGGGACAACGAAGCCCCTATTATTATAATTGAGAGATTCAACGAACTTGCACACTACTGTGAGCTTGATACTGACACGAAAAAGCCATGGTACCATGAGGTGATGAGATATCTCGAAGCATAAGAGTATCTCGAGGGAGCATCCATAAATGACAGAAAGTTCTTACGAAGATTTTCAGCCAAATTCTTTCTAAGTAACAAAATATTGTACAAGTGTAACCATGATTCTACTCTACTTCGATGTATGGACAAGAAGGAGGCATAGGAAATTATGGAAGACATGCACGATGGTCTCTTTGGTACTCATTCAAGCGGACATACAGTGGCCAAGAAAATCCTGAGAGCTGGTTACTATTGGTCAACAATGGAGACTGATTTCCATCAACATTCAAGAACTTGTCACAAATGCCAAATCTATGCTGACAAGGTCCATGTGCCTCATATCCCTCTGAATGCCATGACCGCTCAGTGGCCATTTGCAATGTGTGGCATTGACATGATTGGAGAAATCAAGTCCACTGCTTCCAATGGACATCGCTTCATTCTTTTCGCTATCGACTATTTCACCAAATGGGTCGAAGCCACCTCTTTTGCCTCAGTCACAAAGAACGTGGTAGCCAGATTCATCAAACACAACCTTATATTCCGCTATGGTATCCCTGAAAGGATCATCACTGGCAATGGGACTAGCCTCAACAATGCTGTGATTACGGAGCTTTACACTCAGTTCAAGATCAAACATCACAATTCTTCTCCATATAGACCCAAAATGAATGGCGCAGTCGAAGCGGCCAACAAAAACATTAAGAAGATTGTGCAGAAGATGGTAGTAACATACACGGATTGGCATGAGATGTTACCGTTTGCTCTACACAGCTACCGTACTTCAGCTAGAACATCAACTAGGGCAACTCCATTTTCCTTAGTCTATGGCATGAAAGTTGTTTTGCCAGTGGAAGTTCAGATTCCATCACTAAGGATTATGAATGAAGCAGTCTTAGGCAAACATGAGTGGATTCAAACGAGATTGGATCAGTTGAACTTGATTGATGAAAAGTGATTGGATGTTGTTTGTCATGGTCAAACGTACCAAAAACATATGATCAAGGCTTTCAACAACAAGATCAAGCCTCGAGTATATCAAGTTGATGACTTGGTGATAAAGCGCATTATTCTGCCACAAGGAGACCCCAGAGGCAAATGAACTCCCACCAACGAAGGACCATTTGTTGTCAAGAGAGTTTTCTCTGGCGGTGCCATGATGTTGACTACCATGGATGGCGAAGACTTCCCACATCCTATAAACGCGGACATAGTTAAAAAATACTACGCATAAGAGACCCGCTAAGTTGACACACCTAGGAAAGATAAGGGCATCCCGGCAAACCAATAGGTTTGGGAAAAAATTAGGGATATATGCAAAAGATTGTACACCCGACAAGGTGAAAACCTGAAAGGGCAACTTGGGCAAAAATAGGTATCCTGGTCGGCTGAAAACCCGAAAGGGTGATCCAGGCAAAAATTAAGGATTAAAAGCGTATGACTGTCTCGTGGAATCACCACAATAAATTTTATCACCAAGTCCAAGTTCAAGCGGTCCAAGATCAATCCAATCAACTTCTATCAACAGAAAGGGGAATTCGAAGACATTGGGGCAATAGTAGAGTTTGGAACTAAATGAGATCATTTCCACATGGCTATCTGTTTTTGTTTTCAATTCTTGTTTTCCTTTCGACGATTTCCTCTTACTAGGATCTCTGTCTCTTTGTACAAAAACTCTTATTCATGGGCAAAATATCAATACTAATATACTTTGAAGTGCAAACTTTCTGTTTTGTTTTGAATGCAAAGTTGTCCAATGACTAAAATTGAACGAACATATGCATATGAACATAATTATAATTGTTTGGCACATATGACCTAACAGCAACAAGCATCTCTTTAATGTATATGGAATATCCCCACAGAGTTATTTCATTAGCTTATCCCCACAAGAGGACTACGATAAACCTTCCTCAACAGAGTTATCCATAAAGTCTCTTTGCACAGGTTAATCTCCAACCAGAGTCTCAATCTCTTGGAAGTATAACTCCCAAGCCGAGTTCAAATTCCCCCAGCATAGCCTATCTTCCCTAGCTGAGTATATCCTCCTCAGCTGAGTATATCCTCCCAAGATGAGTCTGTTATCCCCAGCTGAGTATATCCTCCTAAGCTGGGTCTGTCTTCCCCGACTGAGTCTACACTCTCCAGCTTGAGTTTGCCTTTCAGATTATTACAAATCATAGGGCCACAACCCCTAATCCCCAGTAAAGTCGTCAATAAAACCTTTACTATCTCCAAAAGATACTATGAAGCCTGGGCCCGACTAGATATTAGTACAAATTTCAAACTACTATGAAGCTTGAACCCGACCAGATATTAGTCAACTTCCCAAGTCACTATAAAGCGTGGACCCAACCAGATAATAGTGAAAACCTTTCAAATACTATGAAAACTGGATCCAACCAGATAATAGTTTAACTCTTCAAAGATATAGAAGAACCTGGACTCAACCAAACCAGAGTTTAACTTCTTTTCCCCCAGTAGAGTTTACCTCTACCCCAGTAAGTTACCGTGAATCCTGGATCTGACCAGATATCAGTTTTCAACTTAATCTTTTTCAAGATAGTTATTGTGAAGCCTGAATCCGACCAGATAACATTTCCTCTCAGAAGTTTATTGTGAAACCTGGAATCTGACCAGATAACAACTAAATTCCAAACAAGTTACTGTAAATCCTAGACTCGACCAGATATCAGTTTAACTCTATCTCTTCAGACAAGTTTATTGCAAAGCCTGGACCCAACCAGATAGCAACTAACTCCACCCACCTTAAAATTTATGAAGCCTGGATCCGACCAGATATCAGTTTTCAATTTCATCTATTCAAGCAAGTTATTGTGAAGCCTGGAGTTCGACCATATAACAACCAACTACAATTCCCAGCAAGACACTATGAAGTCTGGACCCGACCAGATAGTAGTTACCATTTCAAGTTACTATGAAGCCTGGACCCGACCAAATATCAGTTCAACTTCATCCATTATAGCAAGTTACTGCAAAGCCTGGAATCCGACCAAATAACAGTTAACTTCCTTATCCCTAGCAAGTTGTTGTGAAGCCTGGATCCGGCCAGATAACAATTCAATTTCAAGAAATTTTCTGCAAAAGCATGGAATCCGAGCAGATAACAGTTATTTTATACTTCCCCAGTAAGTTATTGTAAAGCCTGGATCCGAACAGATATTAGTTGACGTCCTCATCCTCAGCAAGCTGTGAAGCCTGGATCTGACCAGATAACAGCTGACATACAAGAAATATTCCCCAACGGAAGCATCCTTTCAACAAAATTTGAAGATATGTACATGCTTCATCCCCAACAGCAATCTGGGAATCAAAATTCCTCAGCAGCAGTCAGGGATTTATTTTCCCGGACAAACATACATCTCACATTCATACATCATAGCATATACATACAAAATGCATTTAGCGTGACACCACATCTTGTGGACATTATACATACATCTGCATTTTACTAACCCTTTTTCCACAGGTAAAACATCAAGTTTTAGTATAAATAGACCAAAGATTTGTGATGATACTTCTTCCAGTATTTACCATCATTCTTCCAAATGGCATCTATAAGCCCATTCCCAATCCATCTTCGAGTGCAAATTTCTGGGCAATCTAGTGTTCAATCATCTTCCACCTTCAAGTCATGAATGGGGGATCCGTCAATCTAACTCTTCAGGTTTAAGAAGATTGAACGGGGGCAGATGTTATACCCTAAAATTTGCTCTCTCATTTCTTAATTAATCTCTCATAATATCTCCTTTGGTTCAAGACTGCACAAGGGTTGATAAGCTCGAGACACCTCCTCAAGCACCGATGACTGAAAATTAGGGTTTGAGGTTGCACAAGGACAAATGTACTTTTAATGCCCCATATGACTTTCATGGATCATTTTGGACCCTCAAGATTTCTCATGTCAAGTTTCGAGTTTTGGATCACATTTTTGCTCGGTCAATTGATCAGTTGACCTAAAATCAACTGTATTGGGGAAAAAGTCAATTGTGGTCAATTTACAGTAAAACTTCATAATTTTTTATCCATATCAACATCATGAACTCATATATGTAATTTGATCAAGTTTGGATCATAATTCCTCAAGAAATTTGATCAGAACATCAAAAGGGCAAAATGGTCAAAATTAGGGTTTTGACTAAGAAGGTGCAATTTCTGATTTTTGACCTAGAAAATGATGGATTGGTTTAAGTTATTGTTGTACCCAAAAATTTGCCCTCTCATATTTCTCAAAACATTGCAAGAAAAATCTCCAAGTTGCTCAAGGTTGCTCAAAAGTTGGTCAGACAAGTCATCTCCTAAGGCAGTCAACCCAAATTAGGGTTTTGTGTTGCATCAATATCTTTGAGTCAAAATGACCTCAAGTTCTCCCCAATGTCCTAATATGTTCTCAAGATCATCCATGTCAAGTTTCAAGCCTTGCAGAGGAAGTTTGCTCAGTCAATTGCGCAAGGGTCCAAAAATCGACTGTGCTAGGGCAAAAGTCAACTGTGACCTATAAACAGTCAAACTTAAAGATTTCTTGCCAACATTCTCATTTTGAAGGTTATTTCATCATTTGATCAAGGTTTGATCATTATTCACCAAGGATTGCTCAAAATTCATCAAGACTCAAAAGTTGCTAAATTAGGGTTTTGCAGGAAAAGTCAACTCAACTTTGACCAAGCATAACTTTCTAATACTTTATGATAAATGACCCATCCAAAGCTCATTTTGAATAGTATTCAATTACATACAATCCATCTTCATACCCCAAGATCAAAAAATGCACTCACAAGAAGTTATAAATTTGGACATTATAGATCATTTTTGAAAGTCAACAAAAACACCTTTTTTTCCAAAGCTTATAACTTGAGAATGGAATATAAAAATGAGATGATACCAAAAGGTTTGGTTATAGGACATCTCAAGCTTTCTAAAAAGTCCAAGAACACTCCCAAAAGTTCAAAATTGAAGAAGTTATGCATTGTTGAAGTTGGGCATTTTTGCAAAATTGCCAAAAGTCAATTATCCCCAAAACTTCAAATTTTGTCAAATGGGCCCATTATTTTCCACTTGATTTGAGATTGCATAGTTTACCACGTGTCCTAGCTTCAGCCATGAGCCCATATTCTATTTTTATTATTTAATTTGATTTTTTATTGAATTTATTCATTTTAAATCAAATTAAATCATATAAAATCCAAACTTTGATTACCTACGATCTTTTTGGTTGTTTCATGTCTTAATTATCATCATGATCATCATCAAACTCGAATCATACAATATCATGTGCAAAAAGATTGATTTTTGATGAATTTGGAAAGGTTTAAAGAGTGAATCAAATCAAATTCCAATGCATTGATTTAGAGAGATTCAGTCCAAATTTGTTACCCTAACACACTATACCATACATAAGCAAGCAAAATGGACGTGAATAAGGGTTGGAGGCTGCAAGAAGAGGCAGAACAAAGTTTGAAAAAAGTGGTGAAAAGCTTGAATTCGAAATCATAGCAAGAGGCGTTTTCAGAAGCCAAAAGCTATTCCAATCGCTTCCTGGGTGTTCACTCAATCTTCCTGGATCAAAAGTGTAATTGCAAGATTCTCAAGTCATATTTAAAGCATGTGTTTTGATGAAGACAACATGGACATCAACATTCAAAGGATGTGCAAAAAGCTTATCAACATCATATAAAAAGTCTTGAAGATTATTGAAGAATTATTGAAGAATCATCAAATGTCAAAATGGTATAAATAATTCTTAAAATCTTGAATATAGATGTTCACAATTGCATTCATCAACATATACATATTCCATAACTTTAACATCAAGAAAAACTTTGTTTGAAATATCTTTCAAAAAGTATTTTTGAAAATAACCCTTTAGGAACCGGTTCCTCCCTAATAGGGAACCGGGTTCCAGACTTTCTCAAAAACATGTCCCTGGTTTTTGTACCAGGAACCGGGGTGTACCAATAGGGGAACCGGTTCCTGCGTGATATTTTTTGAATTCTAAGTTCTAACGTTCACTAAGAACCGGGTTCCTCCTGTGTCGGAACCGGTTCCTAGCGAACCAGTGCAGCTTTTCTTTTGTTTTTTAAACATTTTTCAAGTGGTATCTTTTCATGAATGCATTGCAACTTTTCATATGAATTGGCATGAATGAAGAGGTTCTTATGACTTTATAAAATGCAGATTTTTTTCAGATTTTAAACAAGAACACATATAACATTTTCATACAACAAAAACCTTCTTCATATTAACAATTTTCTCATTCATTCAAATTTGCACATAAACTTTCATGTGTTCATAATTTTATGAAACTTGCCATATACACTTTCATTATCATTACAAGTTTCATACATACATTGTGAAAATTTATATACATTATTGAGAATTGTTTATATCTTGAAGAAGAAGATCAATTGAAGATTGATAAAGCTCTCCATATGCTTCAAATAAACTATTGTATTACTTAAAGGTTTTCCCTTACTATCCAGGATTGTTGGAAGTAAGTGTTGTGATTTGAAGAGGATCGTTCTTCATTCACATTAGTGTTTGTTTGGTCTTAAAGGTGTTAAGAACCTTTGATCACCCTATAGGTTAGATAGTAAGCATAGGCTATACAATCATTCTAACTATAGTGAAATCTCTTTCGTGTTGGAAAGGGGACTGGAGTACTCTAGGATTGTGAGGGGAACCAGGATATATCACCGTGTTCTTTACTTTTCCGCATTTATCGCTTTCATCACCATAATCAGGAAAAGATAAAGATATAATCAAAACCTTCAAACACTTAACCAAAAATTACTACCAAGCATTCTCATAAAACCGAATAAATTTTTATAAAACCTAATTCACCCCCCCCCCCCTCTTAGGCACTCTGAGACTTACAAAAAGCAAGCTTGCTCATATGCCCAAACGCGTTGTAAGTCCCTCGTTACCTAGATCTGTTCTTGGATTCGACTTGACTCATTCTTGCATCATTTGAACAAATCATTGACATATTTGTGATCCTCGTAACATTTCCAAGCTTTTGACATTATTTAATTTTGTTTATCTGACCTATACTGCAAGATGTCATACCTAGGGTTTCTTGGATATTTTTGGGTATTTTTGTTTCAGGAATAATTGGCCATCAAGAAGGGTATGGTCGTGACCGGGATGATGGGACGAGCACAACCATGCCTTTAGAATGAATTTTTGTGGCTCGTAGCAAATTTTAGAGATGGCCTGGCTTATAGCTACGAACTTATGTCCGTTGGTATAGGTCGGAGTTGTTTTAGCTACAGACGTGAGGTAGAAGATGAAGACGTTTCACGCTATTAATGGCCAATTCAAATCATGCGCGCATTTTTATAATTTTGCTGGCATATTGACTTGTTTTTTTATATTATGATTTATTTGTATATTATTAACAAACAAAGACAAGTGGCCTAGTGGTAAGCGTGCACATTCAATATCCTACAGGACCTGGGTTCGAATCCCAGGTCCCCCACTTTCATTCATAATTTTGTTTTTCAGGTGATTCAGTGCATTTGCCTTGCTACAACGTACCGTGCACCTCCATATATCCAGTAGCCAGATGGCCAAAGGCCAAATCTGGTGGCCAGAAGCTGATGGTCCACCATAGACCAAGTCAACATGTGCTCATCTGATCTCAAAAGTTAACAAAGGGCCAACTCGTTTGGGCCACAGATCTGCTGTTCAAACACCCATATTCAGGCACATACCCCCTCTTCTCTTTATTTTATTTTATTTAGTATTTGTTTTATTATTATTATTATTTAATTCTATTAACCAATCACAAATTTCCTTTTTCATAAAATAAAATCACAAAATATTTTTCTTTATCAAACCAAACTTTAAATTTTTATTTTTATTAATAAATGCTAATAAATTAATTTAGGTTTTAAATTCTAGAATAACTTTAATTCTTTTCTCAAATAATTAAAATTAAATTATACTTAATTAGGTTTTTACTAATTCAATTAATTTTTATTTATTTCTTAAAATACCAAAAAACCAAAAAAAATTATTTTTTATTAACTAATTAATTTATTTAATTTAATAATTAATTTAGGATAGTTTCTTTCTTAAAATAAAAATAACAAAAAATGTTTCCTTTAAACAAAAAGGGTCAAAACCCTAAATTTACGCTCGATTTAATTTCCCGCACGCGATTTATTTATTTTTATCATATTAATGTACTTGCCTCCAATTTGTAATAGTTAATAGGACCTTTATTTACTTTTTATCGCTTTATTTATCCTTTAAGGGTTTGTCTTTGGTGATGTAAATACCCGATGCCTTGTAATTTAAATTCCGCATTTTATTTCCCGCAAATATAAACTTTTAGATGTTTGATAATAGGGATGCATGACAAGACTGAATGTTTTAACCTAAAATCAACTTAGATCACCCTTAACATGTACAAAGATAAAATTAACTGAAAATGACACACTCGCACATGCGCACTCTTAGGGTACACCTCACTTGGTTGCCTTCATACGCGGTCATTGAGTATAGGTCGTTTTAGAGGTCGTCCTCTTGTCCAAAGATCATAGTCGCCTCGAAATGGTTGCCTCGGATATTGTTGCCTCAAACAAATGATCTAAGACATTAGAGTTACCACTAAGGCGTCCTAACATTGCTTTAGTGACCGCAAGTCCCTCATTTGAATTGACCCTTAAAACTCCAACGACGATGCTACCTACTCATCAATAGTAGGATAGCATTTTCTAAAGGAAGATAGCATAGAATGATTCTTTTTTCGAGTAGGTAGATGGTTCTTAGATACTTGCTCTTTCTAAAACAAAAACTTTTCACACTTACACTTTTCGAACAAAGTTTTCAAAAACACTTCATACACTCTTAAGGACAGAAGCAAGAGTTAAATCGAAATTTTCAAACAAAAACTTTTTCAAACCCACAAACACAAAGAAAGCAATTTTGAAAACAATATGAACAAGTACCTAAGAGCCCGTGGATAACCACTGATAGAAAGGGTGCTAACACCTTCCCTTTCTATAATCTACCCCCCGAACCCGAGAAATATCTCGAAAAAGGAATTTTTCTATGCTTTTTCCCTTTCCTTGTTGGATAAAATAAAAGTCGGTGGCGACTCTTGCTTACCGCGACATTTTGCGAAAACAAACGCAAAATGCAAACCAGCATTCCAAAAAACAGTCAGTTCTTCCCACCGTATCACAATTATGATATCAAGGTTTCAAATACTTCATTTTGACCTAATGTCATGGCTCAAAACATCTCTCAAGATCAATTGATTGACAGATGAATTTTAGTCAACTGATGAAAAGTCAACAGTACACTGAAAAGTCAAGCTTTCACTTTTAGGTCAAAATCAAGTGTCAAAGATCACAATTCATCAATACATGTCAAAATATGAAACTTGTTCATCAAGAAATCAAAAAGTCAAGATTTCATTTTGAAAAGTCAAAATTTCTAAACTTTTTTCTAAGTGTTGGAAAATTCATATTTTTTCATAACTTTGAGCCAAATTTTTACCATGATGCAAGATGATTCAAAGGAAACTTCAAACATGAAAGTTTTAGATCTCAATGAGATCTAAAACACTGTAGTACACAACTTCTTCTAGAAATGAATGGATTTCAAGTTATGATTTTGTGAAGACATGTTCATGAAACTTGGAAACTCAGTGAATTTTTGCCCTAGTTTAGGCAGAATTTTGACCTAACTTCATGGTAATTTTTCACATAGTTCCGAGATTAATTTTCAAAAATGTCCAACATAGAGGTTTTATAGGATGTTACAAGCTTTCCAAAATGTCCAAGAACTCTTTGAGATCATACTTGAGCAAGGAGAATCGAAGGCAAGAAGTTAGGGTTTCATTCTTAAATTACAAGTCATTTATTGATGAACACATAACTCAATTTCAATGTTAGGCTGCATAATATTGCTTTACAGGCCTTCTAACTTGTGTATCTATCCATCATTAATGGATTACACAAACTTTTGAGCTATAATCCAAGTGGTTTAAGCTTTATCCAATTTCACATTGCCATTTTGGGAAGAAAGTGAAGAATGTCATTCTTGAAAAGCAAGCTTTACGCACAAAGTCAATTCTTGAGCCTCTAACTTGTTCCCTCTGATCACACTCCATCTACAAAGTTAGAAGCAAGTGTGTTTAAAGCATAACTACTTTATCTTAGCAAGTACATAAGACTTTGAAACTTGGATTTCTCAAAAATCACATGTTGAGTTTAAACATTTGTTTTTGAATTCTGATCAACAACAAGCTTCCAAACCTGTTGCTTATAAATAGAGTCACTATTTGTGAGCTAGCACACGAGCATTAACACCCTGAAACACTCCCAAACTCACTCAAACCAGAAATTGCCCAAAAACTCCATTGTAACACCATTTACCATAACCTCTATAACCAAAAATAGAACATTGCAGGTTGAGTTCTCCAAGCCATTCCAACCATCCATTGCTCAAGCTAATCATTGCATTAGCTTCCTGGGAACTTGAGGAAGCTAACCTGATCATCACAACTCCTTGAAAGCAACTCAAACTTATTTCACGGTTTCCAGTTTTGAGGTATTTTTTTGAACTTTTATCTTTTAATTTAGACATTGTTAGGCTTGCATTTGTGAAAATAAAATGTAGACATCATTGCCTTGAAGTTGTACATGTCCATAGATTTCATTTATTTTGATTGAGCTAGGAGAATTTTGAGTTTGAACTTTCTGAAATATTTAGGTCCGAATTTGGTACTTTCAAAAATTCTCATTCATCTTTGATTTATAGCTTATGATATTTACATGGTTGGATTCGTATGGAAAAATGGAGTAACTTTCATGTTTGCATATTTCATTTTTGTTGAGAAATGATGAAGTTACAGGATCCATGGCTAGAGGTTAAAGATGAAGTTCATTTCTGGAACTTGTTTTGTATTATGTATTTATTATTTCAGTTAAGTTAACGTATGTACATCCACCCTAGTGACAAAGGTAGTGCGCGTTTGTGTTGGAGGTCACGGGTTCAACACCCAGCGCTATCTTTTATGTATTTTTTTTCACATTTTTCATTCTTTTTTGTTTCCAAACAGCGCGATGGGCCTCCAAATTGTGGGCTTTGGATTTTTTGCTGATTTCTCACCCCTCATTTACTTCTGCATACTGGCACAAACATCTTTTTTTATCATTTTTATTTTCTTTTTCTTATTTCATTTTTATTTTCAATTTTCTTTTATTATATTTTTTTATTAATAAAAAATCCAGAAATATTATTATTATTATTTTCACACTTATTTATGTTATTTATAAAAACAAAAGACTAAAAAACATTTTTCTTTTAATAAATTAATTTATTTACTTAAATAATTAATATTTAGATTTAGGTTTAATTATTATTTTTCTTTTTTATTTAAAATTAATTTAGAACTTAGGTTTATTTTAATTAATTAATTTTCATTTTATTTTTATTAACTTAAAACCTTTTTTTTCACAAAAAACCCTAAAAACATTTTTAACTTAATTTCTTTCTTAATTAATTTAGGTTTAAGTTTTGTTTAATTTTTAGTTAATCATCTCTCTTAATTAGGTTTAAACCCTTTCATAAAAAATCAAACAAAAATAATTTCTTTTTCCATTTGCATTCTTGTATTATTTTCTTTTCAATTCTTGTAGAATATTCAATATGGTTGTAATAGATAATTAGGTTTAATTTTCTTGCAAAATCCTCATTTTGTAAATTTGTACGCCCCCTCCCTTAATGATGTAATAGCTTAGTAATTTTACTTTCCGCAATTTACCGCTTTATATAAATGCTAGTAAATTAGGGTTTGTATGGAAAGATAAAATCAACAAGTAGTGTTGTACCCCAAAATTTTCCCTCTCATTTCATCAACACTTTCTCATCACAAGACTCTTGGAACTCAAGATCAAGCTAGGGTTTGCTCTGCTCAAGACACCTCCTTGCACTGTTGACCTAAATTAGGGTTTGAGTTTGCACAAGGATGTTTTGACCTACAATGCCCAAAATGACTTTCATACTTCATGTTGGACTCACAAGTTTGTCCATACCAAGTTTCAAGCCTTGATTTAAATTTTTGCCCAGTCAATTGGACAGTTGACCTAGAAATCAGCTGTATTGGGGAAAAAGTAAATTGTGGCCAATTGACAGTCAAACCTCATGAAATTTGACCCACACCAACATTATGAACTCATATGAACCATTTGATCAAATTTGGATCACAATTCCACAAGAAATTTGATCAGATCACCAAAAGGGCAAAATGGTCATTTTTAGGGTTTTGACTGTACAAAGGCAATTTTTGACTGTTTGACCTAGCCAATGGAAAATCAAGCTCAACCATGGACTCAAGGACTCAATGGCATTGTCTTGACCCATTCAACAAGTTCAAAAGATCTCAAATGCATAGGATTGACAAATGAATTTTTCAGTCAACTGATCAAAATTTGACTGTACACTGAAAAGTCAAACTCAAGACAATTTGGTCAAAATCAAGTGCCAAGGGTCATTTTTCATCAAGACATGTCAAATTATGAAACTTGTTCATCAAGAAACCCAAAATTGCAAATTAGGGTTTAAAATGGAAAAATTTCATAACTTAGAAATTTTCTAAGTTATGAAATTTTCTTATTTTTTCCTAACTTTACCCCATATTGTCACCAATATGAAAATGGATTCAAACAAAACTTGCAACATGAAAGTTTTATTCCATCACAAAGTCTACAAATTTGATTCACAAATTTTTCTCAAAAGAAGCTTGGATCTCAAGTTATGATTTTTGGAACAAGGGTACCTAAAACTTTTAACTTAGAGAAATTTTGCCCTAGTTTAGGCAGGATTTTGACCCATCTTCTTGGCCATTTTTAACATAGTTCCACTTGGAGTTTCAAGTTGCATTTCAAATATGGATTATAGTACATGTTGCAAGCTTTCCAAATTGACCAAGAACTCCTCAAACACATTTGTGGTTAGGGAGAATTGAATGCTTGAAGTTGGCAAAAACTCACTTTGATCCATGGCCAATACATGTTCATACAAGTTTCATTTTTAAACCAGCATGCTTTGTACTTGTTTTCAGGCATCTAAACCATTTTACACTCCTTAATTGAATGCAAATCCACTGAGCTAATGCATTATCTTGGCCATTTGGACATTGCACACAAAACTAATCCTTAAGTAGAAAAAGGTACATTGCCAATTTTGAAAAGTTATGCTTTATGTCAAACCATGATCTTTGAAGCATAGGGCCATATCTATGGAGCCAAATCAAATCCACAAATTCCAGTAACCAAGGGAAAAGTATGCAGCATACAAGATAGAGGGTACAATCATGTAATCAGAAGTAACACTTTCTTGCTTCACAAAGAAGAAATTTGTCCAAATCTTGCCAACTTGAAAACCAGCCATAGTCAGCTTAAACAAACATTGCAAACACATTTCACACAACCCTTTGAGCCACAAACACGAGCTCTTCACCACTCAAACCTCCTTGTACATAAAATCTCTATTTTTCTGCAAAATAGGGCAAGCCCTGCAGAATCACCTTCATCTCCACTTTGCCTCGTGCGTTTTGCCTCAAACTCGTTCCAATACCTTCCATTCAACTCACCTAAACTATTCTAGACCTCCATTGCCGACTGTAACTCCATTAACACACATTGCCATTTTTGTTTGGAAGCTTTGCAGGTTGAGTTCTGTAGCACGATTCAGGCTACTTCAAAACAAACTAAGCATTGGGAAAGCTTCAGTGGACATTAGGCAAGCTCAAAAGAACCTCAAGCACCATTGAAAGTTTCTACATTGTCCAGCTCGAACTCAACTGAAACAGGTATTTCATGAACTTCTATCTCTCTATTTAGGAATAGTTAGACTTAGGTTTGTGAATGAAAGATGTTGTATTCATAGCCCTGAAACCATACATGTGCTTAGTTTTCATTTATATTAATCGTGCTAGGAGAATTTCATCCATGAACTTTCTGAAAAAACTAGGTTAAGAATTAGGGCCAGAGAAATTCTCTCTGGTCTTTGAGAGTTAGCTTACGTTTTTTATATGGTTATATTCGTTGTTTGATGCTCTACAAGTTTCATGTTATGAGTTTTGTCAAAAAAACACAGAATCAGAAGATAGCATTTTGTACATAGAACGCGCGCGTTTATGTCTAGAGGAAGAAGATGAAGTTGGTTTTGGGCTGGGCCTGGACAGGCTTGCTTTTGGCACCCCCCACTTTTCTTTTTACATCCCCCTGGCCCATTTCTTGTATATTTGTCATTTTTTGCATTTTTATTTTATTTCTGACTTTGATGTTTTATTTTCAAACATGAAAAATAATCCAAAAATATTTTTATAATTTTTTTGCATTTATTTGGTATTTATTTTTATTTTTGCTAGTATAAAAATGTTTATATGCTTTTATATCATTTTGTTTTAAATTAAAAAATAATACAAATAAAACTTTTATTTTCATTTATTATTTTTATACACATTTGAAAATATTTTCTTGAAATATATACATTTTGTAAATAATTTATTTTATTTTTATACACACTTAATATATTTAATACATATAGATACATATATACTCTATTTTATTAAATAATTAGAACAAAAAACACAAAAATAATACATTTTTATTTTTATTAATATTTTATACTAAAAATACCTTTTTTTTCAATATACTTTTATTTTTTGTACAAATTGATACATTATTGTATATAAATAATAAATATTACTATTTATTTAAGAAATTAGGGTTTTTTAGCCCTAAGAACAAAAATATTTGAAATTGACTTTTTATTTATTTACATTTCACATTAAAAATACTTTTTACATACATAAAAACTTTTTTTTGCATAATACATTTTATTTAATATTTATTTATTGTATTATTGTACATTTAATTGTTATGCATTATACTTTCAATTTGGTTGTAATAATTTAGAATTTAATTTCTTGTCTAAATAATCCCCTATTCAAATTTGTACCCCCTCCCTATATCATGTTGTAATAGTGTAGAATTTAAATTCTTGCACCTTTAAATGCTTTCAATTATGCCATGATTAGACTTAGGGTTTGTATGCAAAATCAAATTAACAAATAGTTTGACCTAATCAAAGACAAAAATGCATGAAAAAAACAAATACAATGCACACTTGCACCCCTAGGGTTACAATCCACTTGTTGCCTTAAAAAATGGGTCATGATATGCATATCAAGTACTTTGGCAAAACAAAAACAAAACAAAAGATCATAGTCCCTCGATGACGCTATCTGAGTTGCCTAAACAAAAGATGATCAAGTCCCTCAAGAAAATTGCCAAAAATACTGGACATTATTGCTATCATGGTTTATACGATAACCCGCGCCTGTCCCGTTTAACATCCTAAAACAAGGTTGTCCACCAAATACAATGGTGAAGCAACACTGTTAAAAGGGTTAAAAACATAAGAAAGATCTTTGAGTAAAATAGGGTAGACAACTCTTAGTTACTTGATCAAACTTGCAAAAAACATCCTTGCTATCTTCAAAACACACTTCACTACACAAATTTCAAAACCTTACTTTCAAAAACATTGAAAACTTTTCAAAAGACAAAAACACTTCTGTATACATTCAAACAAGAATCATTACAAAGGTTGCCACAACGATGGCCTCTTTTCAAAACATCTTTCAAAATCACACACAAAGCACAATTTCAAACAATTGAAGAGCACCATTTCAAACAATTGAAAAGCAAAGCAAGTGATCTAAGCAAGTAACTAAGAGCCCATGGAAAACCATGGATGAAAAGGGTGCTAGCACCTTCCCTTTTCATAATCTACCCCCCGAACCCAAGAAAACATCTCAAAGGTCTTTCCTGTGCTTTTTGACATTTCCTTAGGATAAAATAAAAAGCCGGTGGCGACTCTTGCTAAAACCGAAACATTTACGAACACAAACGCAAAATCCCAAGTCAGTTCTCCCACCGTATCACAGAACTGGCGACTCTGCTGGGGACTTCTTTAAAAGTGGAGTAACCTTAGGGCTTAGATCACCCGTTTGCATGATTATATTGTTTGCTTTGATTGCTTTACATTTGGTTCTCTTGTTTGGGTTTGAAATCCTCTACCCGGATTTGGGAAACATTCATAGGTAAATAGCAATACGTTGTGGAAACTGTGCGAGGTATACCGACATGGTTGAAGCAATAGCTATATTAGTGCGACATATTTGTGAGTAACGGTAGCCTTTGAGTCAATCAAAGAGAATACGGGGCCGCTGAGTGATGTCATAAAGCACTAATGAACTCTTAGAACCTTACTTGACCATCTTGGCCTTTTTTAGGGGTAGTGAGATGACCGGCTTAGGTGCAGTCCGAAGTTGGTAGATACTCGATACTACACTCATTGAGGGTTGTTTTCTTGGAATATTTTGGTCGCTAGTTAAGTGGCTAAACCAAAACAATGAACATGGAAAACAATCCAGTGATATTGAGCTCCTTAGAACTCGGTTACTATTTATAGGACAGGTTTGATCCAACTAAACTCAAGAGGGTATTTACCTATGAAACCTCATGCAAGCCTGAAACTAGGGTTTTGTGTGACTTGCTTGTGCATGTGTTTGTACATACATCATGAACATCATAAAGCATCATATGCATCCACTAACCATTTCAAGGGTTTTGATCTTCATCTTTGTTCTTGTTTTGTAGGTCATGGAATCTCTTCGCAGGAAAACAATTCAAGTTAACCTTGTGAGAATCCCTCCTCAACTCAAGGAGCTTACTTCCAGGATTCCAGAGAATTCTCTCTTCAGTGAAAGACATGGTAGACTTCTCAACTTGGTCAACTCCAACATTGAAGAAGACATGGTGAAAGTTTTCTTCCAGTTCTTTGACCCCCTACACCACTGTTTCACATTCCCTTATTACCAATTGGTGCCTACTTTGGAGGAATTTTCTCAACTCCTGAGAAGTCCTATTCTTCATCAACTACCCTACAACGGTACGGAAAAAGAACCAAAGCCTGAAGATGTTGCTCAAGCATTACACTTGCAACCATCTGACATCAAGGGGCATTGGGAAACCAGAAGTGGTGTCAAGGGTTTCTTGGCAAAGTTTCTGTTTGAGAAGGCACAAGACTGCTGAAATTCTCTTGATCTACAAGCCTTTGAAGAGATTGTGGCACTCCTTATCTATGGTTTGGTCTTATTCCCAAACCCTGATCAACTTATAGATGAGAATGCTGTCAAGAATTTCATATCCAGGAATCCTATACCTACATTGCTTGGGGACATCCTACACTCATTTTACACACGAACAATGAGGAAAAGAGGTGTTCTCATGTGCTGTACTCCTCTCCTAGCAAGGTGGTTTATTTCTCACCTTCCACAATCAGTTTTGAAGAATGAGCAGGATTTAAGGTGGTCACAACGGTTTATGACCCTCACACATTCTGATGTACATTGGTGTTCTCGGTCCAGAGAAAATGTCATCATCATTGATCGTTGTGGGGAATTCCCTAATGTCCCACTACTTGGTATTAGGGGAGGCATTACCTACAACCCCTGTTTAGCTCTAAGACAGTTTGGATATGCTCGGGGGGATGGCCCTCATGACATGCTGATTCCTGACCTAGTTTTTGACTTTGACAACGATGCACAAGGACTTCGACAAAGGTTCATCAGAGCTTGGAGGATGCCCAACAAGGTGGATAGTAAGACACTGGGGTACAAGAATTCCACCCCCTTGAGCCTTACCTCAAGTGAGTATGAACCCGCGCCCAGAATCTCAGGATGCCATATCCTCACATTCTCCCCTTAATCAAAGAGCTTGTTATGGAAGGAGAGGTTCCATACACCATCCTACATCCTGACATGCCAACATCATGGGAAGAAATGCAAAAGAGTTGGATCCAACTCAAATAAGAACGAAATACTTTTGAAGCCAGCTTCTATGCCAGTGAGAAGAAGGTTTTGGAGCTTACCCGCCGACTTCATGAGGAGGAAACCCTCAACACTTACATCGCACCAAAGAGGATGCGCAATGTCTTTTTACATTAAGAATTTTGTAATATTTTTCCCATGGGGCACTTATGTACTAACAATTTCTTCTTAATATGACGTTTGTTCCTTTTTGTTTGAAACAAATTTGAATTTATGAATCCTTGAATGCATTACATGAATAACATACCATTCATCATATGTATAAACAGGTCTTCACACCAGGTTTCCTTATCTTTCTGCTGTTTATTTCAGCAAGATGGATTTGGAGCAGACGATTAAGGATCTTCAGGCACAAAATTCTCAATTCCAGCAACTCCTTATGACCTTAGCAGAGGGTCAAGAGGATCTGAAAGCACTGTTGGAAAAGAATAAAGAGAAAAAGAAGAAAAGGACCGGAGTAGCCACTTTTGGAAGAAGGTTTGAAAGCAACGCCAGAAAAGTTCTTGAGTTCCCCTCAACGTCTGATGAAGGGGCTGGTAAAGGGAAAGGAGCCGCGGTACCTTCTGAATCTAAGGTGGAAGAGGAAGAAGAGGAAGAAGACGAAGATTACTCTGAACAAAAATATCCCCCGGCGGATGATAAATATAAGAATCTTGAGGATAGACTGGCAGCCATGGAGCTGCAGAGAGTACCTGGTTTAGATTTTAAAGAACTAGGGTTGGTCGTTAGGATCGTTATCCATCCCAAGTTCAAAGTACCAACATTTGCTAAGTATGACGGTCTGTCGTGCCCAAAGATGCATCTGAGATCGTATGTCAGAAAGATCCAACCCCACTCATCCGATAAAGACCTCTGGGTACACTTTTTCCAAGACAGTTTATCAGGCACACAGTTGGACTGGTTCTATCAACTTGAGAGATCAGAGGTTCACAATTGGGAAGACTTAGCTGCTGCTTTTTATCGTCAATACCAATACAATGCTAATTTGGCGCCCACTCGTACTCAACTACAGAGTATGGGGATGGCTTCCAATGAGGGATTTAAAGAGTATGCCCAGAAGTGGCATGATCTGGCTGGAAGGGTGCAACCACCATTGTCAGATAGGGAGCTAGTTGACATGTTTCTGGGGACCTTGTCTGGCCCTTTCTTCAATCATCTAATCGGGAGTTCCTCCGCGGGATTCACGGAACTAATTTTGACCGGCGAAAGGGTTGAGGATGGTATTAAAAGTGGTAAGATTCAGAAAGATGCTTCTGCGTCCACCGCTGTCAAGAAAGCCTTCCCAGCTAAGAAGGAAGCCTCTGATGTTTACTCTCAGAAAAGTCAGGGAAGAGCCGAGCGCCGGCCAACTGTAGGGGCTGTGATGATTCAAAACTCTTCAAATGATCAACCTCGCGGCAATCAGTCGATACCTAATCAACAACGGGTAGAAAGGCCACAACGGCAGTTCACCCGAATCAACATGACGCCAGCTCAAGTACTCCCTCATTTGTTGAAGCTGAATCTTACTAGTTTGAAGGAAGCGCCAAAGAACCCTAACACATCCTCTCCATACTATCACTCCAATGCCAAGTTTGCTTACCACTCTGAAAGTGTTGGGCACGATACCAATAATTGTTGGGCGCTTAAGAACAAAATCCAGGACCTGATTGATGCCAAGGAAATAGAATTTGATGCTCCTGAGAAGCCCAATGTGATATCTGCTCCGATGCCCAAGCACGGCCATAATGTTCATGCCGTTATGGAGGACCTTCATGTTACTGCTGTTGCTGATCTTTTGACTCCGTTACTAGTGATTAAAGAGAATTTGATGAGAGCCGGGATATTCCCAGGCTGCGGGAAAGACTGTTACTTTTGTTTGAACATACGAACTGACTGCCCAATGTTGAAATCAGGTGTCCAACGCCTGATGGATACCCAAGAGATACTTTTTCAAAAAACCTTGTTGATACCTTCACTCCTGTTACTCCTGATACTTTTGCTACTTCAACCAACGATATTGCAATCATAACCATTTCCGACAATCCTCCCAAGGATTGCAAAAGGCATGTCAGGATTACGCCCGACCCTAAACTTGTACCATTAAAAATCACCATGCCGGGACCTGTCCCGTATCAATCTAGCAAAACGATACCATGGAACTATGGGGGAGAAATCTTCTATCATGGTATCAAACAGATTGATGCACTCCAAGAGAATTCTGAAGAAGAAAACCCTGATATAGGGAACATCGCGGGAACAAGCAAGATAACCCGCAGCGGCCAAATCTTTTCTCCGGAGATTGCTCCCCCTCGAGCAGTTTTCGGACCCTCGAAAGCTTCTGCACCTGTTAGGCCATCTGTGCGAGACCCGATAAATGAAGAATTGGATACTCCTGAAGTAAGACTATCTGTTGATACTACCGACAAAGGTAAGGGGATACTAGAAGCGCCTGTCAGAACGAAGGCTCATGCTGTGGTTATCCCCGAAACCACTCAGAAAGAAATGGATGAAATCTTGAAAATAATCAGAAAGAGTGACTACGACGTTGTGGAACAGCTAGGGCAGACCCCTTCTAAGATTTCAATGTTGGCTCTTCTACTCTGTTTTGAGGCCCATGCTAAGGCCCTGATCAAATTTTTGAAGGCGACACATGTACCCCAAGAGACTTCGGCTGACCAGTTTCAGGAGTGTGTGGCCAGTCTTACTGCTGATAATGACCTTGGCTTTTCCGATGCTGACTTGACTCCCAAAGGAAGGAAACACAACGACGCGCTACATGTCTCAGTTGAATGCAGGGGAACCACCCTCGCCCATGTCTTAGTTGATACTGGTTCTTCCTTGAATGTGTTGCCGAAGAAAGCTTTAGACCGTTTGGATTGCAAGGGATTGACCCTCAAACCTAGTAACATCATTGTTAGGGCCTTTGATGGGTCCAAAAGAATGGTTCATGGAGAGGTTGATATTCCTATCAAAGTAGGCACAAAAGTTTTCAACTCCACCTTTTATGTGATGGACATCCGTCCGTCATATTCATGTTTGTTAGGAAGACCGTGGATCCATTATGTCGGGGCAGTTACCTCCTCTTTGCACCAAATGCTGAAATATCCTGTTAAGGGTAAGATTATAACAGTGCGCGGCGAGGAAGAGTACATGATAAGTCATCTCAATTCCTTCCGCTATGTGGAGTTGGATGGCGAGTTCATCGAAACGCCTTTCCAACATTTTGAGGAAGTTTCTCCTGAGGTAGCAGTTGCGAAGACAATGGTCGAAGTGCCTATCATTCCCAAGAATGTACCTAGGATGGCATCTCTCAAGGATGCAGAGGCGGTGATCAAAGAAGGGAAGAGTACAGTATGGGGGAAATTGCCTGATTTTCCCCATAAGACGGACAAATTTGGACTAGGGTTTACAGCTGCAGGACAAAAAGTTATGCGTCGCTCCAAGACTGGAAGGCCACCTGTAAGGATCACTCACCATGAAGCTATTGCTGTTGAAGATGAAGATGAAGAGAAAAACTTCAAAGATTGGATTTTTCCGACCGTCAAAGGGGGTCTAAGCAACTGGGAAGCAAAGGATTTTATTCCCATCACCTTTATCAACAAGTAATTTTATCTTTGAAAAATTTCTTATTTCGGCCTGTAATAACTAAAACAATTCGTACACTATTTTCACCTCATGCCTTTCCCGGGGCATGTAGGTCCATTTGTAAGGGTTTGATTTACTTCATTATCATATGCCATGTTTTAATGAATCATTTGACGTTTTCATAAACTGTTGTGTTCATTTTCTTTCCTTTTTGCATTTTTGCTTTGTTTAAGGATGGCTATCCCTTACACATACCCATACTCACAAATGCAGGTACCCATCCACTCCGGATTCCATGGGTGACTATTTTGCTTTAGCCTTCGATAACTCTGAAGATTTGGTCAATCATGTTGAGTATGAAGTTGACAAAGACTGTGAAGTGCCGAGAGAGTTAGCCAGACATTTACAATAAGAAGAAAGGGCTGTTGTACCCCAAAATTTGCCCTCCCATAATCTTCAAAGTTTTGCCAAGCATCACCTTAAATGGTTCAAAGTCTACTCAAGGGCTACACAGTCAACCACTCTCCTAAAGCCAGTCAAACTAGGGTTTTGGTTCTCACAAGGAAGCTGAGGTTTTCAAAGGCTCAATCAAGTCACATATGCCTATATACATTGTCAAGCACCTACATGTCAAGTTGCAAGGCTCACAAGGTCAAGTTGCACAGTCAAAAACCCTAATTGCTCAACAGTCAACTGCAGGGGCAAAATGGTCATTTGGCAGTCAAAAGTCAAAATTTTTGGTCAACATCTTATTTTGAAGCCACAAACATCATTTGATCAATTCTTGATCATGATTCTCAAAGTATGGCTCAAAAAGACTCAAGATGCAAAAGTTTCTATTTTTGGACAGCTGAAAAGTCAACTGTAACTCGACCAAGGCATAACTTTTTCATGGTTCATCAGAAAAATCCCATCCAATGCTTATCTTGAAGGGGAAGACATTTCCTACAACTCATCTTCACACTCCAAGTCCAAGAAATGCTCTCACAAAAAGTTATCAATTTCAACATTATAGGTCATTTTCAAAAGTCAACAAAAATGGACTTTAAGTCAAAGACCATAACTTGAGATTGGTAAATCAAAATGACATGGAACCAAAGACATTGGTTAGAGGACTTCAATAACTTTCCAAAATGTCCAAGAACATGTTCATAACTTCAAAATTGAGCAAGATATGTATTGGAGAAGTTGGGAAATTTTTGTGAAATGGCCAAAATCAATTATCCTTGAAACTTCATTTTTGACAAAAGGGCCCCACTTTTTCCACTTGTTTCAGCTTGGCCATGCTTCCCACGTGTCCCACAAATTATTTCAAGATTTAAAATTAATTTTTCCATTTTTATTTAATTTTATTTGATTTAATTCATTTTAAATCTTTTAAAATCAAATAAAAATCAAGAAAATTAATAAAAGGGAATATTTTGTATTGAAGTGCTTTGATACACCATCACGATCATTCCAATTTCGTGCAAAGGCCTAAATGAAGCAAGAATTCAAATTTTGGCTCAAAAATGGAAAGTGCTTCAATGGAGTTTATGGAAAATCCCAAGCATGAATGCATTGTGTTATTGGCCTTAATTCTGATTGAAACACACTACATAACAGATAGGCAAGCTATCACAAAGGGATTCACGACCTAAGAAGCACCAAAAACGGCCATACACTTTTCAAAATTTCAAAGAAAAAAGAGAAACTGAAAACCTAGTTGCAGCGCCTCTCAAGCCTCCATTTCAATCAAAACATATTCCTGGCATTCCTAGGAAGCTTTGGCAATCAGAACCAAGCACAATCACTCAAGAAATCGTGCCATAGACATCATTCGTTTTGCTTCATTTTTCAAAATCGTATATCACATTTCATAAGCATTTGATCCATTTTCTTTGTTGTTTTGTGTTGCTAGGGGCTTTCTGAAGCTAATAGGATGATTCAATTGCATTCTAATGCATTATAGCATGATTCACCATTGAAACATTTTAGGTTTTTTTTAAGCTTCAAATTGGGGATTTCCCCATACTGTAAAATTGGGACATCAAACTGCCATGGTTGAATTGAGAAAGATGAGACGAATCCAATGAGCTATTCGCGCCCTTTTTATAGGGTGTGAGGAGCTAATCGCTATTTTTATTTTTACTGTATTTTGTGGGGGTTTAAAACCCCCGCTATATGCTTGTTGTTTTGCAGAAAAGGTAGAAGACGATGGACGTGGCAAGTAGGCGTTGGTGTATTCAAATCCACGCGCGCAATTTTTTGTGTTTCAGCATTATTGGCTTTGTTTTCATATAATATTTGTTTTGCATGTTATTAACAAATGTTTCAAAGTGCTTCAGTGGTGGCGAGCGTGTCGTGTAATCCTTGGGACCTGGGTTCGAATCCCAGGTCCCCCCAAATAATTTCTATTATTTTGTTTCAAATGTTTCTATGCAGCATATGCCTAGAACTCCACCATGCACACTCATACGCTGGCCTGACAAGTGGCTTCAAGACCAATCTGAAGGCCAGAACATGCAATCCATGATGCACCCTAGTCAACAGCATTACACTCAACTGGAAAAGTCAACGAGCTGGCTTCTTAATGGGCCCAGATTCAGCATCACACCTTCCTATTTGGCCCACACACCCTTGGTTCTCATTTCTTTTCTTTTGTTATTTATTTGTTTTTGTTATTTCCTATTATTTTTAACCCTTTTATTTTATTACTAATAATTAATTTAATTAACCATTTTCATAAAAAAAACCCAAAAAAAAATATAATTAACACTTTTATTATTATTATTTATTATTTTGTAAATAAACCATAATTGAACTAGTTTTTTTAATTAGGCCATTTTAACATTTTAATAATTAAAATAGATTTAGATTTAGGTTAACTTAGAATTTTATTTCTTTTTCTATTTTATTTTCATAAAAAATATAAAAAAACAAAAAATATTTTCTTGTAATTAAAATAATTAATTAGTCATTAATCAGTTTTTTAATTTCATTTAATTACCAAAAAGACCAAAAAATTAATTTCTTTTCTTAAAAGGGTCAACACCCTTAGACATTCTCGATTAACTTGTTCGCGCGCATTTTACTTTATTTGATTATTATGTAATTGCTCCGGATATGTAATAGTAAATAGGACCTTTTACTGTTTTTTTATTTTCCGCACTTATTTACTTAAAACGGGTCTTTGTAAAATTTTGGCGATGTATAGACCCGCGCCTTGTAATAGCGTAGGATTTACGTTTCCGCAATTTATTTTCCGCACCCCCTTTAACTGTTAACTTGTATGAAAGAATGCATGACAATTAAAAATAACTCGTAGCTCACCAATGCCTGATCAAAGACAAATATTAACATGAAAACAACACACCGATTCACACACCACTTCTAGGGTACGCCTCACTGTTGCCTTACCTTCGAAATGTGGTCGTCGAGTACAGGACGTTTTAGTAAGTCCTTATGTCCATGACATGATCCAGTTGCCTCGAAATGGTTGCCTCGGAATTAAAAAGGATCAATGGCATAAGGGTAGCTTCTAAGGTGTCCTACTGTTGCTCTGGTGACCACACTGTCCCTACAAACGAATTGACCTGAACACCTCCAACGGTGGTGCTACCTACCTCTCAATGGTGGGATGGCACTACCTTAAGGACATTTACACAGCCTAATTCCTTAGGCTAGGTAGATGACTCGTAGACACTTGCTCTTTTCAAAAACAAAACAAAACATCTTTTCACACCGACACATTTCAAAAAGCTTTCAAAACAATTTTTCAAACACTCTTGAGGACTGATACAAGAGTTATTCAGAAAATTTTAAACGAAACTTTTTCAAGCCCACTCACACTTGAAAAGCAAACACTTTTGAAAACACAATGAGCAAGTATCTAAGAGCCCATGGATAACCATGGATAGAAAGGGTGCTAACACCTTCCCTTTCTATAAATCTACCTCCCGAACCGAGAAACTATCTGTTGTACCCCAAAATTTTCCCTCCCATTTTCTCAACATTTTCTCATCACAAGACCCTTAGAGCTCAAGACCCAGTCAGGGATTCCTCTATTCAAGACTTCTCCTTGCACTGTTGACCCAAATTAGGGTTTGTGTTTGCACAAAGATATTTTGACCTAAAATGCCTAAGATGACTTTCATGCTTCATGTTGGACTCCCAAGTTTATCCATACCAAGTTTCAAGCCTTGATTCCAACCCTTGCCCAGTCAATTGGACAGTTGACCTAGAAATCAGCTGTATTGGGGAAAAAATCAACTGTGGTCAATTGACAGTCAAACCTCATGAAAATTGACCCACATCAACATCATGAACTCATATGGACCATTTGATCAAGTTTGGATCACAATTCCACAAGAAATTTGATCAGATCACCAAAAGGGCAAAATGGTCATTTTTAGGGTTTTGACTGCACAAAGGCAATTTTTGACTGTTTGACCTAGCCAATGGCAAACCAAGCTCACATATGGACTCAAGGACCCCATGGAATTGTCTTGACATACTCAACAAGTTCAAAAGATCCCAAATGCACAAGATTGACAGTTGAATTTCCCAGTCAATTGATCAATTTTGACTGTATACTGAAAAGTTAAACTTTGACTTTTTGGTCAAAATCAAGTGTCAAGATTCATTTTTCATCAAAACATGCCAAATCATGAAACTTGTTCATCAAGAAATCAAAAATCAAAAATTAGGGTTTGAAATGAAGATTTTTCATAACTTAGAATTTTTCTAAGTTATGAAAAACCCTAATTTTTTCCTAACTTTGTCCCACTTTCTCATCAAGATGCATTTAGATTCAAGGAAAAGTCAAAACATGAAAGTTGTGGTCCATTGCAAAATATACAACTTTGATTCACAAAGTTTCCTCAAAAGAAGCTTGTAGCTCAAGTTACAATTTTTGGAACAAGGGTACCAAACCATTCTTAACTTAGAGAAATTTTGAACCATTTTAGGCAGGATTTTTGCCTAACTTCAAGACCATTTTTCACATGCTTCCACTTGGAATTTCAATTTTCATTTCAAAGATGGATTGTATTACACATTCCAAGCTTTCCAAAATGTCCAAGAACTCATCAAACAACCTCATGGTTAGGGAGAATCGAATTTGGCAAGTTGGGAAAAATTCACTTTTGTTATGACCAATTTACATGTTCATACACTTGTGCCATTTTGAACTCAGCTTGCATTCCTTGATTACAGGTCCTATATCCCATTTGCACTCAATAATTTAATGCTAACTCATTGTGCCAAGGCCTTGTTTTATGTGTTTAAGCATTACATGGAAGTTTAACCCTTAAATAGAAAAAGCTAATTATCCATTTTTGAAAAGTATGGCTTTATGTCAAAGTTGCAAATCAAGAAGTACAAGGCCATATCTTTGGGCACAAGTTCAGAAGCAAAACACACTGATCAAGGGGGAAGGTTGCAGCATAGATTGGGGGCCTGTACAAGCTAGAAACACCACTTGACACTTTGTTGCTTAAAGTTGAAGAAACATTGCATAACAATACACAACTCTCATTTCTGTGAACCAGAGCTTAAGCAAAGTTATCAAACACTTTCTAATCATCAAACCTAAGCTGAAACACAAGCCAACCAAGTTCTACACCTTCTCAAACACAGAATCACCCTAAAACTGCCAAAACAGGGGACCTGCTGCAGATTGAGTTCCATAACTCAATCCATTCGTGCATTCTTGCTGAAACCACTTCAAACACATCCCACATCATCCCTTGAAACTGTTCCAAGCCCTAAACACGATCTATAACATCCCTAGCTAACATCACCATTTTCATTTTTCTGTTTTGCAGTTGAAGTACCATAGCACGATTCTTTTGGGTTCCAAGCAAACTAAAGGTTGGAATAGCATCCTGAGACATCAAGGAAGCTATACAAATCATTACCTTGCCTTGTACTCATCTCCATTGTTGCACACGATTCCAACTGAACAGGTAAGTTCATGAACTTGTATCTCTCTATCCAGGCATTGTTAGGTTTAGATTTGTGAAGAAATTATGTCACATTCATAGCCCTGAACATGCCCATGTAATTAGTTTTCATTTATGTTATGTGTGCTATGAGAATTTGATGTCTGAACATGGAACAAAAACTAGGTCAGGAATTGGGAGAGAAGAAATTCTCTCTCATTTCTGAGAGTTAGATTGATTTCTTTATATGTCTAGAATCGTGGCTTCAAGCTCTACAGGTTTCATGTTGCAAGATTTGGCAAAAGATCAAGGAATTTGGAGATAGAAAACGCGCGTGGATGGTTGTTCAAACATGTTCTGAGGTTGAAGACAAAGTCTTCTTGGGCTGGGCCTGAGTTGACTTCCTATTTGCACCTTGTTTTTACTTTTGAACCCCCCTGGCCCATTTTGAGTTTCATTTGCTATTTTTAATTTTTTCCTTTTGATTCTGATTTATTATTTTTCATTAAAGCATAAAAATATTAAAAAAACATTTTTCCACATTTTTTTGTATTTTATTTGATATTTATTTGTTTTAGTTAGTTATATACATAAATAAATACATAATGTTTTTTTTTTGTTTAGAATATTAGGAATAATACCAAATACATTTATTTTCTAATTTTTATTTTATTTTATCTTCTAAAAATATTTTATATAAAATATACTTTTTTTTTTATAAATATTAAATATTATTATTTTGTACATATTCAATATATTTGGTAAATAATACAAATACATACATATATATTAGTATATTTAGGTTAAAAAATACAAAATATATACATTTTTATTTTTATTAATATTTAACATTAAAAATACCTTTTTGACAAATATACTTCTCTTTTATTTATTTTTTATACATAACTAATAAATATTGTACATATTAAATAATTAATATCTTTTATTTAATAAATTAGGGTTTTGCCCCAAACATGGAAAATACCCAAAATTAATACTTTTTATTTTTGTTTTCTTGACACATAAAAAACACTTTTTACATACACATAAAAAAATCATTTTTTGCATCTTGCATATTTATCTTATTTTATTTTGCATATTAAATAATTTGTATAATTCCATTTGGATTGTAATAGTCTAGGGTTTTAATTCTTGTCAAAATACCCCCATTTGAACATTTGTACCCCCCATCCCATATATTATGTTGTAATAACTTAGGAACTTTATTTTTCGCATTTTTAAAGCTTTCTAAATATACCATGCTAGAATTAGGGTTTGTATGCAAATCAATTAACCGAAATAGTTTGACCTAACTTCAAGATAAACAAGCATGAAAATGGACAACACTAATCACACTTGCACCCCTAGGGTATTCCACTTGTTGCCTTCAATAATGGGCCATATTGCATGCTAGGTCTCTTTGGGCAAAACAAACACAATTCAAATGATCATAGTCCCTCAATGACGCTTTCAAAAGTTGCCTAAAAAATGATCAAGTCCCTCAAGGAAAAATTGCCCAAAGATACTTGGCACCATTGCAATTATGGTCTAAACGATGACCCGCGCCCGTCCCTTTCACATCCTAACACAAGATTGTCCACCAAATGCAATGGTGGAACAAAATTGTTAAAAGGGTTAAAACATAGCAAAGATCTTTGAGAACTTTAGGGTAGATAGCTCTTGAGTACTTGTCAATTTGCAAAACAAAACACTTGCCTATTTTCAAACCACACATCACTACACTTTCAAAACAACTTTCAAAAACATTGAAAACCTTTTCAAAAGACATACACCTTTGTATACATCCCAACATGGATCATTACAAAGGTTGCCACCATATTGGCCTCTTTTCAAAAACATTTTCAAAACACACACACAAAGCACCATTTCAAACAATTGAAAATTAAGGCAAGTTGATCTAAGCAAGTAACTAAGAGCCCATGGATAACCATGGATAGAAAGGGTGCTAATACCTTCCCTTTCTATAATCTACTCCACGAACCCAAGAAAACATCTCAAAGGTTTTTGCTGTGCTTTTTAACCTTTCCTTAGGATAAAATAAAAAGTCGGTGGCGACTCTTGCTCAACCGAAACATTTGCGAAAACAAACGCAAAACCTCAAGTCAGTTCTCCCACCGTATCACAGAACTGGCGACTCTGCTGGGGACATTTTAAAAGTGGAGTAACCTTAGGGCTTAGATCACCCTCTTGCATGACTAATTGTTTGTCTTGATTGCTTTATATCTTGGCTCTCTTGTTTGGGTTTGCAATCCTACACCCGGATTTTAGGAATCATTCATAGATAGCAATACGTTGTGGAAACTGTGCGGGGTATACCGACACGGTCGAAGCAATAGCTATATTAGTGCAACATATTTGTGAGTACCGGTAACCCTTGAGTTCAATCAAGGAGAGTACAGGGCCGCTGAGTGATGTCACTAAGCACTAATGACCTAGAACCTCACTTGACCATCTTGGCCTTTTATTAGGGGTAGTGAGATGACCGGCTTTGGTGCAGTCCGAAGTTGGTAGATACTCGATACTACACTCATTGAGGGTTGTTTTCTTGGAATATTTTGGTCGCTAGTTAAGTGGCTAAACCAAAACAATGAACAATGAAAACAATCCAGTGATATTGAGCTCCTTAGAACCCGGTTACTATTTATAGGACAGGTTTTTAAGCCAACTATACTCAAGAGGGTACTTACCTATGAAACCCCATGCAAGCCTGAAACTAGGGTTTGGTGTGATTTGCTTGTACATATGTTTGTGCATACATCATGAACATCATAAAGCATCATATGCATTTACTAACCACTTCAAGGGTTTAGATCTTCATCTTTGTTCTTGTTTTGTAGGTCATGGAAATTCCTCGCAGAAAAACCGTCCAAGTCAACCTTGTGAGAATCCCTCCTCAACTCAAGGAGCTTGCCTCAAGAATTCTGGAAAGCTCATCCTTCAGTGAAAGACATGGTAGACTGCTCAGCTTAGTCAACACCAACATTGAAGAGGACATGATGAAAGTGCTATTCCAGTTCTTTGACCCTCTTCACCACTGTTTCACTTTCCCTGACTACCAGTTGGTACCCACTTTGGAGGAATTTTCTCAACTCCTGAGAATTCCTATCCTTAATCAACTACCTTTCAACGGTACGGAAAAGGAACCAAAGCCTGAAGATGTTGCTCGAGCATTACGTCTACAACCATCTGACATCAAGGGGCATTGGGAAACTAGAAGCGGCGTCAAAGGTTTCTTAGCAAAATTCTTGTTTGAGAAGGCACAAGAATGTTGGAATTCATTGGACCTACAAGCCTTTGAAGAAATTGTGGCACTCCTTATCTATGGGTTGTTCCTGTTCCCAAATCCTGACCAGCTTGTAGAGGTCAACGCCGTCAAAATCTTCTTGTCCAGAAATCCAATACCAACATTGCTTGGGGACATCCTTCACTCATTTTACACACGAACAATGAGAAAGAGGGGTGTTCTCATGTGCTGTACTCCTCTCCTTGCAAGGTGGTTTATTTCGCACCTTCCACAATCTGTCTTGAAGAATGACCAAGGCTCAAGGTGGTCTCAACGGTTGATGACTCTTACTCACTCTGATGTACATTGGTGTTCTCGGTCCAGAGAAAATGTCATCATCGTCGATCATTGTTGAGAGTTCCCTAATGTTCCATTACTTGGCATTAGAGGGGGAATTACCTACAACCCTTGCCTAGCTTTGAGGCAATTTGGATATGCACGGAGGGATGTCCCTCACGACATGTTGATTCCTGACCTAGTTTTTGACTTCGACAACGATGCGCAAGGACTTCGCCAAAGATTCATCAGAGCTTGGAGGATGCCCAACAAGGTTGATAGCAAGACACTGGGACACAAGAACTCCATCCCTCTTGAGCCTTATCTCAAGTGGGTACGAGCCCGAGCCCAGAGTCTAATGATGCCTTATCCTCATGTTCTCCCTGTGATTAAAGAGCCCGTCAAGGAAGGAGAGGTTCCCTACACCATCCTACATCCTGACATGCCTACATCATGGGAGGAGATGCAGAAGAGTTGGATCCAACTCAAGGAGGAACGGAACACTTTTGAAGCCAGCTTCTACGCCAGCGAGAAGAAGGTTTCAGAGCTCACCCGCCGACTCCATGAGCAAGAGGCCCTCAACACCTACATTGCGCCAAAGAGGACGCGCAGCGTATTTTTACCTTGAGAAGTTGTTTTTGTAATATTTGGCCCATGGGGCACTTATGTACTAACAGACTTCTTCTTATTAATATGACGTGCATTCTTTTTGTCTGCAACAATTGTGAATTTCTAAAATCCTTGAATGCATTACATAGATAGCATCTCATGCATCATGTGCATAACAGGTACCCCTTTTTCTACAGGTCGCTTAATCTTCTTCGCTGTTTATTTTGAACAGTCATCATGAATCCAGAATCATCCAGTGAACAAGCGATCAAGGCCCTCCAGGCCCAGAATGCTCAGTTTCAAGAGATGGTCATGAGCCTGGCCCAAGGTCAACAAGAGTTGAAGGCTCTGCTCCTAAAGAAGAAGAAGAAGAAGAGAACTGCGTTATTCAACACTGGACGCAGGTTTGGGAACACACTCCATAACGAGGCTGATCCAACTACTTCCTCTGCAGAGAAAGACAGTCCCCAAGGGGGAGGAGCTCCTAGTCCTGCAGTCTCTGACAACGAGACGGATTACAATGACGAACAATACCCTCCTGCTGCTGACAGATACAAGCAATTAGAGGACCGCTTGAGTGCCATGGAGATTAAAAATGTGTCGGGGCTGGATTTCGGAGATTTAGGGTTATCTTCTGGGGTGGTAATCCCACACAAGTTCAAGGCACCTGCCTTTGCAAAATATGACGGGGCTTCCTGTCCAAAGCTGCATCTCAGATCGTACGTAAGGAAGATCCAACCTTACACGGCAGACAAAAATCTTTGGATCAACTTCTTCCAAGATAGCCTTTCGGGGTCACAGCTTGAGTGGTTCTATCAGCTAGATGGAACCAGTATCCGACATTGGGAAGATTTGGCTACCGCGTTTTATAGACAATACGAATACAATTTTGACCTCGCTCCTACGCGTACCCAACTTCAGGGTATGTCACTGGGAACAGGCGAAGGGTTCAAAGAATATGCACAAAAATGGAGGGATTTGGCTGGCAGGGTGCAGCCTCCTTTGACTGACCGTGAACTGGTTGACATGTTTCTAGGGACCTTGTCTGGTCCATTCTTCAATCATCTGGTTGGCAATTCCTCCGCTGGGTTTACGGATTTAATCCTGACGGGTGAAAGGATAGAAGCTGGCATCAGGTCAGGAAAGATACAGAAGGGTGCCTCCGCAAGTACTGAGAAGAAACCTTTCAAGAAGGAAGCTAGTGCTGTCTATGGTCCTAGAAGACAAGTTAAGCTAGAACACCGCCAAGCCGTCAATGCCTTGGTCATTTCAAAACCTGTTGCTGCTCCTCAGCAGTACAATCAACAAAGGGGTGAGAGGCCCAAGAGGCAGTATACTCGGCTGAGTATGACCTTGTCACAAATCTTACCGCAACTGCTATCGACCAACTTGGTGACCATCAAAGAGGCTCCGAAGGTCGTGAATACTGCATCTCCTAAGTATAACCCAAATGCCCGTTGTACTTATCATTCTGATAGCCCCGGGCATACTACTGATGATTGCTGGGCCCTGAGAAATAAGGTTCAAGACCTTATCGATACGAAGGAAATTCAGTTTGAGGCGCCTGAGAGGCCAAATGTTGTAACTGCTCCTATGCCCTAGCATAGAGTAAATGCCATTGAAGAAGATTTGTATGCTGTTTCGGTAAATGATGTTGTTACCCCTCTATTGACTGTTAAGAGGAACCTACTGCTAGCTGGTTTATTTCCGGGTTGTAGCAAGGGTTGCCTCCTGTGTGCTGTTATCCCTACCGGTTGTCCGCTGCTGAAATTAGGCATCCAAAACTTGATGGATAGCAAAGAAATTCTGTTCAAGAAAACTGCTGTTCTGTTTGTTTCCGCTGAAGAAGTATCTGTCGTCACAATTTTCAACAATCCTACCAAGGCTCTCCCAAGGAAGCCAGTCAAAATTATGTCTGTTGCACCCATTACCATTACTGTTCTGGGGCCCCTCCCCTATGAATCTGACAAGGCTGTCCCATGGCACTATGGGGCAGACGTGTATGTGCTTGGAGTGAAGCAGGAGTTCAACACCGGTACCAGTATCAGTAACATCACTGGTCCCGCCAAGATTACTCGCAGTGGCAGGCTCTTCTCGCCTGACATTGCACCACCAGTTATCCGAAAACCTCTTATCATCACACCCGCAAGTGTGCATGTTCCAAATCAAGTTCCTGTGTCTACTACTGCCGCCGAGTCCTCTGATGCTCGGGGCAAAGAAGTTGCTACCGATTTGCCTGCCCGGACGGAGGCACCAAAAAAGACCGCTATGTCTGCGTCTGAGTTGGCTGAATTGAAGAGTCAGTTAGAAGATTTACTGGAGAAGAAGTTTATTCGTCCAAGTGTTTCGCCTTGGGGTGCTCCGGTATTGTTGGTTAAGAAGAAAGAAGGTTCTATGAGACTGTGTGTCGATTACAGGCAATTGAACAAAGTAACCATTAAGAATCGGTATCCATTACCGAGGATTGATGATTTAATGGATCAGCTAATTGGAGCCAGTGTATTCAGTAAGATTGACTTGAGATCTGGATATCATCAGATTCGTGTGAAAGCGGAAGATATTCAAAAGACTTCTTTTCGAACGAGGTATGGGCATTATGAATATTCTGTTATGCCGTTCGGAGTTACTAATGCACCTGGTGTTTTCATGGAATATATGAACAGGATTTTTCACCCGTACCTGGATAAGTTTGTTGTGGTTTTTATTGATGACATTCTGATTTATTCCAAGAATGACGAAGAGCATGCGGAACATCTCAGAATTGTGTTAGAGTTGTTGAAAGATAAGAAGTTGTATGCAAAGTTGTCCAAATGTGAGTTCTGGCTGAATGAAGTTAGTTTTCTTGGACACGTGATTTCTAAGAATGGTATTGCAGTGGATCCTACAAAAGTAGAAGCAGTATCTCAGTGGGAAGCGCCGAAGACTGTTTCGGAAATCAGAAGTTTTCTTGGTCTTGCAGGTTATTACAGAAAGTTTATCGAAGGATTCTCAAAGTTAGCATTGCCGTTGACGAAATTGACTCGTAAAGGACAAGCGTTTATTTGGGATTCTGATTGTGAGAAAGGTTTCCAAGAATTGAAGCGGAGATTGACTAGTGCTCCTATTCTGATTTTACCGAATCCGGTGGAATCTTTTGTGGTCTATTGTGATGCATCTCTGTTGGGTTTAGGTGGTGTTTTAATGCAGAATCAACAGGTAGTTGCGTATGCTTCGAGACAGTTGAAGGTTCATGAAAGGAACTATCCTACTCATGACTTAGAGTTGGCAGCAGTTGTGTTTGTCTTGAAATTGTGGAGACATTATCTGTATGGTTCGAGATTTGAAGTGTATAGTGATCATAAGAGTTTGAAGTATCTTTTCGATCAGAAAGAGCTCAATATGAGGCAAAGAAGGTGGTTGGAATTTCTCAAAGATTATGATTTTGGTTTGAATTACCATCCTGGTAAGGCAAATGTGGTTGCAGATGCTTTGAGCAGGAAATCCTTGCATATGTCTATGATGATGGTTCGTGAATTGGATTTAATTGAACAATTCCGAGATTTGAGTTTAATTTGTGAAAGTACTCCGAAGTGTGTTCGTTTGGGTATGTTGAGACTTACTAGTGGTATTCTAGAAGAGATCAGGATCGGGCAGAAATCTGATGTTAATTTAGTTGATAAATTGACATTGATCAACCAAGGTCAAGGTGGTGAGTTTAGAATTGATGAAAATGATGTTATGAGATTTGGCGATAGAGTTTGTGTTCCTGATGTCGCAGAAATCAAGAAGAGTATATTAGAGGAAGGACATCGCAGTGGGATGAGTATTCATCCGGGTGCCACGAAAATGTATCATGATTTGAAGAAATTGTTTTGGTGGCCGGGAATGAAAAAGGAAATAGCTGAATTTGTGTATGCATGTTTAATCTGTCAGAAATCGAAGATTGAGCATCAGAAGCCGTCTGGATTTATGCAACCAATGTTTATTCCAGAATGGAAGTGGGATAGTATTTCTATGGATTTTGTATCTGGGTTGCCGAGGACTCCTATGAATTGTGAAGCGATATGGGTCGTTGTGGATAGGTTGACTAAGTCTGCTCATTTTATACCGGTGCGAATGGATTACTCAATGGAGAGATTGGCACAGTTATATATTGAGAAAATAGTGAGTTTGCATGGAGTTCCTTCTAGTATTGTGTCAGATAGAGATCCGAGATTCACTTCGAAATTTTGGGAAGGATTGCAGAAGGCTTTGGGTACTAAATTGAGGTTGAGTTCAGCTTACCATCCTCAGACTGATGGACAGACGGAGAGGACGATTCAATCGTTAGAAGATTTATTGCGTGCTTGTGTTTTAGAGAAGGGTGGAGCTTGGGATAGCTATTTGCCATTGATTGAATTTACTTATAACAATAGTTACCATTCGAGTATTGGCATGGCTCCGTTTGAGGCATTGTATGGTAGACGGTGTAGAACACCTTTGTGTTGGTATGAATCTGGAGAGAGTTCGGTAATTGGGCCAGAGATTGTTCAGCAGACTACTGAAAAGATCAAATTGATTCAAGAGAAGATGAGAGCTTCTCAGAGTCGTCAGAAAAGTTATCATGACAAGAGGAGAAAGAATTTAGAATTCAGTGCTGGAGATCATGTGTTTATGAGAGTTACTCCGATGACGGGTATTGGTCGAGCGTTGAAATCTAAGAAGTTGACTCCGCGTTTTATTGGTCCGTTTCAGATTACGGAAAGAGTTGGAGAAGTTGCTTATCGTATTGCTTTACCTCCGAGACTTGCGAATTTGCACGATGTTTTTCATGTTTCTCAGCTGAGGAGATACATTCCAGACCCATCTCATGTAATCCAAATAGATGATGTACAGGTGAGAGATAACCTGACAGTAGAAACATTGCCTATGAGGATAGAAGATCGGGAAGTGAAACAGTTAAGAGGTAAAGAGATAGCATTAGTGAAGGTTGCTTGGGGAGGTCCAGCAGATGGAAATATCACTTGGGAGCTGGAGAGCCAGATGAAAGAGGCTTATCCGGAACTGTTCGTCTAAGGTATGTTTTCGAGGACGAAAACTCTTTTAGTGGGGGAGAGTTGTAACACCCCAGTTTCAATTATTTGATTTATTTAAATTTGGGAAATTATTTTATTAGAATTAATAAAATAAAAAGGAATTATTTATTTTGAAATATGGAGGAAAATAAAAGAAATAAGAAATATGGATTTCTTTTAAGTTATTGGGCTTGGATGTTGTTAGTAAAGAGTGGGGGTGCAGGAGAAATAAAGATGTGTTTTGGAACTCAAGTTATTTTTTTCTCATTATTCACGATAACACAGAAGTTGGGATTTTGGGAAGCAGAGCTCTGAAGGTACGAAGAACGAAGAACGAAGAACATCGCTCAAAAAGTTCAAAGCTGCTAATTGATAAGGTAAGGGGGGCTATTACTCGATTTACCTTTGTTTATGGGTTTATGTACGGTTGATTTGGGTAATCGTAGGGAAAAACCCCAATTGTTAGATGTTAGTAGGGATCGATACCCTTAGGATTGAACTTTGTTAAAGGAGGTTTAGGTTCCCATTTTTATGAAATCAATTAACGATTTTAGGTTCCTAATGGTGGATTGGGAGTATATCTGCATGATCGTGAATTTACCTTAGAAGTTATAGGGATAACCCCAATGTTAGCAGATTTCCCCAAAATGAACGACTAATCACTTCTAAGGTTACTATAATGATTGTTGGTAATTAGGAAATTGAGGTGTTGTTTTGAATTATACAAAATCGATGTCGTTAGGTACCGAAATGCGCGTTTTGACTGGCATTTTCCCGCGTTTGGCTGCTGTTCTGAGCTGCTACAGGTACATGAAAATTCTGTACGCGCTCAGCAACACGGGCCGTGTTGCACAACACGGGCACCCGTGTTGCTCTTCTGTGTTGGTAAAGTAATGTGTTTTCTGGACACATTACAACACGGGCCGTGTTGCACAACACGGGTACCCGTGTTGGTCCCCTGTAATGAGAAAAAAATGTGTTTTTTGGATATGTTACAACACGGGCCGTATTGCACAACACGGGCACCCGTGTTGATGCTGCTGTGTTGATTTTCTGAATTTTGTTTTCTGTGCGCTATTGTGGATTTTATTGTCGTGCTTTTGGATAATGTTATCGAGTATGAATTATGATATGACTTGATATGATTGATGTTTAAATAGTATGCTGAGTGATTACATGCTATCCATATCCTGTTATGATTGATGTTGTTGATGTGCATGATATGTTGATTGATGTTCATAGTATGCTGAGTGTTACATACTTACATATCATGTTGCATTTGTTAATTCCCATTGTGTGGAATTAACATGGTGGCCAATATACGTGTCCGCGATTTAATGGAATATTGAGGTGGTAGCCGTGTCCGCGATATAATGGAACGGTGAGTTATCCGTGACCCGAGATTTAATGGGGCGGTAAAGTGGTACCACATGCATGGGTGTGTTGCATTACCTTGAATATAACATGAATGGATGATTTTTTCCAATGTTGTATTTGATTGTTTGTAGGCACGTATGGTTGCTAAATTGTTGACGATGTTTGATGTTAATTGCAAACATGAAAAGTAATATATTATGGGTATATGAATTGTAAAGGTTTTTCTGTAAACTATGAAATATGCTAATTGTTGGGTGATGCTTATGGTTTCCTGAATTGATTGTTATGAACGTATAATCAAATGTATAATTGAGATGCTCACCCTTACTGTTGAATATTTCAGATTGAGGAGCTTCGTTCAGGTGCTTGCTGAAGGCTTGTCGTTTCTAGTTTACTTTCGCTTTAGTATTGTCCGGGTCATGCTCTGATAGTTGTAACTCCGGGAACGTTTGTTTGTCGAGCTGTTTTAGTCAGACTCGTTTAATTCCTTATGTTTTGTTATAATATGATGTTGGCATTTTCCAGGTGTTAATCCCTGATGATTTTGAAAATATTATAACATTGATTTTATTAATTAAATTATTCTGCTGTGTAAACATGTATGAGTTACTACTACTACGTTATGCATGACAGGAATTTGTTTTTATTAAAAGAGAATTGTGACATCCTCGATTATACATGTACTCTGAAATTGTGATTTTAGTAATTGCGAAAATTTATTCGGGGTTTTTAGGGGGTGTTACAATAGTGGTATCAGAGCATAGTCGGTCGTTGCGACCAGAGTCTTGAGTCAGTCATCCCTTTTGTATGCGATTAGTGTAAGGTAACACTGTCGATACTGTATTCTAATGTGGAGTATGTTTTAATTCTCAGGAATATGGCTGGAAGGGGTAACGGACGAAATGATGTTGCACTAGCTGAGGCTTTGGGGATGTTAGCTGGTGTACTTGCTGGAAACCCAACTGGAGGCGTGATTGGTGCTGATAGGCAATTGGGAAATTTCCAAAGGAACAATCCTCCGTTGTTCAAAGGTACACATGACCCTGAAGGTGCTCAGAAGTGGCTGAAGGAAATCGAAAGGATTTTCCGTGTGATTGATTGTGCTGAAGATTTGAAAGTCAGATATGGTACGCATATGTTGGCAGAAGAAGCCGACGACTGGTGGGTTGCAACAAGGACTGAAATGGTTCAATATGGAGAGGCACTGACTTGGGCTAACTTCAGAAGAGCTTTTCTGAGGAGGTACTTTCCTGAAGATGTTCGGGGAAGAAAGGAAATTGAGTTTTTGGAGCTTAAGCAGGGCAATCTGACTGTTAGTGAGTATGCTACTAAGTTCACTGAGCTGGCAAAGTATTATGCACACTACAACAATGATGAGGCTGGAGAATTCTCTAAGTGTATCAAATTTGAGAATGGTCTCCGAGATGAGATTAAGCAGGGAATCAGGTACCAGCGTATTCGTAGATTTTCTGATCTGGTGGATTGTAGCAGAATCTTGGAAGAAGATATTACCAAGAATAGGTCGTCGCACTCTCGTGGGGCTGTTGATAAAAAGGGAAAGCAACATATGGACCGTGGCAAGCCATATGGTAGAGATAACCAGAGATCAGGCGGTTGGAAAAGGCCTAGTGGGGGAGATTCTAAGGCTCCTATCAGATGCTACAGGTGTGGTGAGTCTGGTCACCACATTCGAGATTGCAAGAGTGATGAGAAGAGGTGCTATAAATGTGGAAAGGCTGGTCATTTGTCTATTGATTGCAAAGGGAAGTCTGTTACTTGTTACAATTGTGGCGAAGAAGGTCACATTCGTCCGCAGTGTCCTAAGCCTAAGAAGGATCAGTCAGGTGGAAAAGTGTTCGCTTTGTCTGGATCTGAGACTACTCCAGAGGATCGATTGATTAAAGGTACGTGTTTTATTCATGGCACACCTTTAGTTGCAATTATTGATACTGGTGCAACTCATTCTTTCATTTCTTTGGATTGTGCTGAGAGGTTGAAACTGGACATATCTGGTATGCGAGGTAGCATGGTTGTTGATACTCCTGCATCGGGTTCAGTGACAACTTCACTTGTATGTAGGAATTGTCCTATTGAGATTTTTGGTAGAGGTTTCGGTATGGATTTAGTGTGCCTACCGCTTGAACAAATTGATATTATCCTTGGGATGAACTGGTTGGAATTCAACCGGGTTCACCTGAACTGCTTTGCTAAGACGGTGATTTTTCCAGAAGCAGTTGGTGTCGAGAACTTGACTATGACTGCTAGGCAGGTACAAGAAGCAATGGAGGACGGTGCTAATGTGTTTATGTTACTTGCTTCGTTAGATGCAACAGGAAAGGTCAGGAGTGTGGAATTGCCAGTGGTGTGTGATTTTCCAGAAGTCTTTCCGGATGATGTTGGTGAGTTACCTCCTGAGAGAGAAGTGGAATTCTCTATAGATTTGATTCCTGGTACGAGACCGGTGTCGATGGCGCCATATCGTATGTCTGCGTCTGAGTTGGCTGAATTGAAGAGTCAGTTAGAAGATTTACTGGAGAAGAAGTTTATTCGTCCAAGTGTTTCGCCTTGGGGTGCTCCGGTATTGTTGGTTAAGAAGAAAGAAGGTTCTATGAGACTGTGTGTCGATTACAGGCAATTGAACAAAGTAACCATTAAGAATCGGTATCCATTACCGAGGATTGATGATTTAATGGATCAGCTAATTGGAGCCAGTGTATTCAGTAAGATTGACTTGAGATCTGGATATCATCAGATTCGTGTGAAAGCGGAAGATATTCAAAAGACTGCTTTTCGAACGAGGTATGGGCATTATGAATATTCTGTTATGCCGTTCGGAGTTACTAATGCACCTGGTGTTTTCATGGAATATATGAACAGGATTTTTCACCCGTACCTGGATAAGTTTGTTGTGGTTTTTATTGATGACATTCTGATTTATTCCAAGAATGACGAAGAGCATGCGGAACATCTCAGAATTGTGTTAGAGTTGTTGAAAGATAAGAAGTTGTATGCAAAGTTGTCCAAATGTGAGTTCTGGCTGAATGAAGTTAGTTTTCTTGGACACGTGATTTCTAAGAATGGTATTGCAGTGGATCCTACAAAAGTAGAAGCAGTATCTCAGTGGGAAGCGCCGAAGACTGTTTCGGAAATCAGAAGTTTTCTTGGTCTTGCAGGTTATTACAGAAAGTTTATCGAAGGATTCTCAAAGTTAGCATTGCCGTTGACGAAATTGACTCGTAAAGGACAAGCGTTTATTTGGGATTCTGATTGTGAGAAAGGTTTCCAAGAATTGAAGCGGAGATTGACTAGTGCTCCTATTCTGATTTTACCGAATCCGGTGGAATCTTTTGTGGTCTATTGTGATGCATCTCTGTTGGGTTTAGGTGGTGTTTTAATGCAGAATCAACAGGTAGTTGCGTATGCTTCGAGACAGTTGAAGGTTCATGAAAGGAACTATCCTACTCATGACTTAGAGTTGGCAGCAGTTGTGTTTGTCTTGAAATTGTGGAGACATTATCTGTATGGTTCGAGATTTGAAGTGTATAGTGATCATAAGAGTTTGAAGTATCTTTTCGATCAGAAAGAGCTCAATATGAGGCAAAGAAGGTGGTTGGAATTTCTCAAAGATTATGATTTTGGTTTGAATTACCATCCTGGTAAGGCAAATGTGGTTGCAGATGCTTTGAGCAGGAAATCCTTGCATATGTCTATGATGATGGTTCGTGAATTGGATTTAATTGAACAATTCCGAGATTTGAGTTTAATTTGTGAAAGTACTCCGAAGTGTGTTCGTTTGGGTATGTTGAGACTTACTAGTGGTATTCTAGAAGAGATCAGGATCGGGCAGAAATCTGATGTTAATTTAGTTGATAAATTGACATTGATCAACCAAGGTCAAGGTGGTGAGTTTAGAATTGATGAAAATGATGTTATGAGATTTGGCGATAGAGTTTGTGTTCCTGATGTCGCAGAAATCAAGAAGAGTATATTAGAGGAAGGACATCGCAGTGGGATGAGTATTCATCCGGGTGCCACGAAAATGTATCATGATTTGAAGAAATTGTTTTGGTGGCCGGGAATGAAAAAGGAAATAGCTGAATTTGTGTATGCATGTTTAATCTGTCAGAAATCGAAGATTGAGCATCAGAAGCCGTCTGGATTTATGCAACCAATGTTTATTCCAGAATGGAAGTGGGATAGTATTTCTATGGATTTTGTATCTGGGTTGCCGAGGACTCCTATGAATTGTGAAGCGATATGGGTCGTTGTGGATAGGTTGACTAAGTCTGCTCATTTTATACCGGTGCGAATGGATTACTCAATGGAGAGATTGGCATAGTTATATATTGAGAAAATAGTGAGTTTGCATGGAGTTCCTTCTAGTATTGTGTCAGATAGAGATCCGAGATTCACTTCGAAATTTTGGGAAGGATTGCAGAAGGCTTTGGGTACTAAATTGAGGTTGAGTTCAGCTTACCATCCTCAGACTGATGGACAGACGGAGAGGACGATTCAATCGTTAGAAGATTTATTGCGTGCTTGTGTTTTAGAGAAGGGTGGAGCTTGGGATAGCTATTTTCCATTGATTGAATTTACTTATAACAATAGTTACCATTCGAGTATTGGCATGGCTCCGTTTGAGGCATTGTATGGTAGACGGTGTAGAACACCTTTGTGTTGGTATGAATCTGGAGAGAGTTCGGTAATTGGGCCAGAGATTGTTCAGCAGACTACTGAAAAGATCAAATTGATTCAAGAGAAGATGAGAGCTTCTCAGAGTCGTCAGAAAAGTTATCATGACAAGAGGAGAAAGAATTTAGAATTCAGTGCTGGAGATCATGTGTTTATGAGAGTTACTCCGATGACGGGTATTGGTCGAGCGTTGAAATCTAAGAAGTTGACTCCGCGTTTTATTGGTCCGTTTCAGATTACGGAAAGAGTTGGAGAAGTTGCTTATCGTATTGCTTTACCTCTGAGACTTGCGAATTTGCACGATGTTTTTCATGTTTCTCAGCCGAGGAGATACATTCCAGACCCATCTCATGTAATCCAAATAGATGATGTACAGGTGAGAGATAACCTGACAGTAGAAACATTGCCTATGAGGATAGAAGATCGGGAAGTGAAACAGTTAAGAGGTAAAGAGATAGCATTAGTGAAGGTTGCTTGGGGAGGTCCAGCAGATGGAAATATCACTTGGGAGCTGGAGAGCCAGATGAAAGAGGCTTATCCGGAACTGTTCGTCTAAGGTATGTTTTCGAGGACGAAAACTCTTTTAGTGGGGGAGAGTTGTAACACCCCAGTTTCAATTATTTGATTTATTTAAATTTGGGAAATTATTTTATTAGAATTAATAAAATAAAAAGGAATTATTTATTTTGAAATATGGAGGAAAATAAAAGAAATAAGAAATATGGATTTCTTTTAAGTTATTGGGCTTGGATGTTGTTAGTAAAGAGTGGGGGTGCAGGAGAAATAAAGATGTGTTTTGGAACTCAAGTTATTTTTTTTCTCATTATTCACGATAACACAGAAGTTGGGATTTTGGGAAGCAGAGCTCTGAAGGTACGAAGAACGAAGAACGAAGAACATCGCTCAAAAAGTTCAAAGCTGCTAATTGATAAGGTAAGGGGGGCTATTACTCGATTTACCTTTGTTTATGGGTTTATGTACGGTTGATTTGGGTAATCGTAGGGAAAAACCCCAATTGTTAGATGTTAGTAGGGATCGATACCCTTAGGATTGAACTTTGTTAAAGGAGGTTTAGGTTCCCATTTTTATGAAATCAATTAACGATTTTAGGTTCCTAATGGTGGATTGGGAGTATATCTGCATGATCGTGAATTTACCTTAGAAGTTATAGGGATAACCCCAATGTTAGCAGATTTCCCCAAAATGAACGACTAATCACTTCTAAGGTTACTATAATGATTGTTGGTAATTAGGAAATTGAGGTGTTGTTTTGAATTATACAAAATCGATGTCGTTAGGTACCGAAATGCGCGTTTTGACTGGCATTTTCCCGCGTTTGGCTGCTGTTCTGAGCTGCTACAGGTACATGAAAATTCTGTACGCGCTCAGCAACACGGGCCGTGTTGCACAACACGGGCACCCGTGTTGCTCTTCTGTGTTGGTAAAGTAATGTGTTTTCTGGACACATTACAACACGGGCCGTGTTGCACAACACGGGTACCCGTGTTGGTCCCCTGTAATGAGAAAAAAATGTGTTTTCTGGATATGTTACAACACGGGCCGTGTTGCACAACACGGGCACCCGTGTTGATGCTGCTGTGTTGATTTTCTGAATTTTGTTTTCTGTGCGCTATTGTGGATTTTATTGTCGTGCTTTTGGATAATGTTATCGAGTATGAATTATGATATGACTTGATATGATTGATGTTTAAATAGTATGCTGAGTGATTACATGCTATCCATATCCTGTTATGATTGATGTTGTTGATGTGCATGATATGTTGATTGATGTTCATAGTATGCTGAGTGTTACATACTTACATATCATGTTGCATTTGTTAATTCCCATTGTGTGGAATTAACATGGTGGCCAATATACGTGTCCGCGATTTAATGGAACGTTGAGGTGGTAGCCGTGTCCGCGATATAATGGAACGGTGAGTTATTCGTGACCCGAGATTTAATGGGGCGGTAAAGTGGTACCACATGCATGGGTGTGTTGCATTACCTTGAATATAACATGAATGGATGATTTTTTCCAATGTTGTATTTGATTGTTTGTAGGCACGTATGGTTGCTAAATTGTTGACGATGTTTGATGTTAATTGCAAACATGAAAAGTAATATATTATGGGTATATGAATTGTAAAGGTTTTTCTGTAAACTATGAAATATGCTAATTGTTGGGTGATGCTTATGGTTTCCTGAATTGATTGTTATGAACGTATAATCAAATGTATAATTGAGATGCTCACCCTTACTGTTGAATATTTCAGATTGAGGAGCTTCGTTCAGGTGCTTGGCGAAGGCTTGTCGTTTCTAGTTTACTTTCGCTTTAGTATTGTCCGGGTCATGCTCTGATAGTTGTAACTCCGGGAACGTTTGTTTGTCGAGCTGTTTTAGTCAGACTCGTTTAATTCCTTATGTTTTGTTATAATATGATGTTGGCATTTTCCAGGTGTTAATCCCTGATGATTTTGAAAATATTATAACATTGATTTTATTAATTAAATTATTCCGCTGTGTAAACATGTATGAGTTACTACTACTACGTTATGCATGACAGGAATTTGTTTTTATTAAAAGAGAATTGTGACATCCTCGATTATACATGTACTCTGAAATTGTGATTTTAGTAATTGCGAAAATTTATTCGGGGTTTTTAGGGGGTGTTACAGTATGCGTCCAGAGATGTCCGAAAAGATCAAAGCTGAGGTTATGAAGCAATTCGATGCCGGGTTTCTAGCAGTGACTTCTTACCCTCAGTGGGTTGCCAACATGGTGCCAGTGCCGAAGAAGGACGGTAAGGTCAGAATGTGTGTCGATTACAGGGATCTAAACAGGGCAAGCCCCAAGGATGACTTCCCCCTACCTCACATCGACGTTCTTGTTGACAATACTGCTCAACACAAGGTGTTCTCCTTCATGGATGGTTTTTCAGGGTACAATCAGATCAAGATGGCTCCTGAAGACATGGAAAAGACTACCTTTGTTACTCAGTGGGGCACTTTCTGCTACAAGGTCATGCCATTTGGGTTGAAAAATGCTGGGGCAACCTACCAACGTGCCATGGTTGCTTTATTTCATGATATGATCCATCATGAGATAGAGGTGTACGTCGACGACATGATTGCAAGGTCCCAAACTGAGGAGGAACACCTTGACCATCTGCGGAAGCTGTTTGACCGACTGAAGTTGTACAAGCTGAGGTTGAACCCAAACAAATGCACCTTTGGGGTGAGGTCTGGAAAATTGCTAGGTTTCATTGTAAGCGACAAAGGTATTCAAGTGGACCCTGCCAAGGTGAAAGCCATACAAGAGATGCCGACTCCCAAGACAGAGAAAGAAGTCAGAGGCTTTCTGGGACGACTGAATTACATTGCCTGTTTCATCTCGCATCTAACTGCTACCTGTGAGCCAATCTTCAAATTGCTGAAGAAAGATCAAGTAGTACGTTGGAACGATGAATGTCAGGCCGCTTTCGAAAAGATAAAGGAATATCTCCAAGAGCCACCCATTCTTATGCCACCGGTGGAAGGGAGACCTCTAATACTATACTTGACAGTGCTTGAAAATTCAATGGGGTGTGTGCTGGGGCAGCATGACGAGTCTGGCCGAAAAGAGCACGCTATTTATTACCTGAGCAAAAAGTTTACCGACTGTGAGTCTCGGTACTCACTGCTCGAGAAAACTTGCTGCGCTCTGGTATGGGCTGCTCGCCGGCTGAGACAGTATATGTTGACTCACACTACTCTGTTGATTTCAAAAATGGATCCAATCAAGTACATATTCGAAAAGCCTGCTCTGTCTGGAAGAATAGCAAGATGGCAAATGATCTTGACAGAATATGATATCCAGTATACAACTCAAAAAGCAATCAAGGGAAGTGTATTGGCAGACCATTTGGCACACCAACCTGTGGACGATTACCAATCATTGAACTTTGAATTTCCGGACGAAGATATCATGGTAGTAACTGATTGTGAAGTGCCTGGACCGGATGAAGGACCTGAGGAAGGATCCCGATGGTCTATGCATTTTGACGGAGCCTCGAACGCTTTGGGTAACGGCATCGGCGCTATGATCATATCCCCTAAAGGTACTCATACTCCACTCACCGCCCGGCTGTGTTTCAACTGCACCAACAACATGGCAGAATATGAGGCATATATCATGGGTCTTCAAGCTGCAATCGACTTAAGGATCAAGTTTCTGAGTGTCTTCGGAGATTCCGCTCTCGTGATCAATCAGATCAAAGGCGAGTGGGATACGAAACACCCAAATCTTATTCCTTACAAGGAGTATGTGTTGACTATGCTTCCCCACTTTGAAGAGATAACTTTTGAGCACTTCCCAAGAGAGGAGAATCAGTTAGCGGACGCACTAGCTACGATGTCTTCAATGTTCAAAGTCAAATGGGACAATGAGGCTCCCCGGATCATTATCTGGAAGTTGGAAGAACCTGCATACTGCTGCGATCTTGAGGCCGAAGAGGTGACTGAAAACCCTGGTATCATGAGGTGAAGAGATATTTGGAAGCTCAAGAATACCCCGAAGGCGCATCGGTCAATGACAAGAAGTTCATGAGAAGGTTTGCGGCAAAATTCTTCCTCAATAACGGTATTCTCTACAAACGAAATCATGATTCAACTCTACTGCGTTGTGTGGATAAGACTGAAGCAGAAAAGATCATGGCAGAGCTACACGAAGGTACATTCGGAACACATTCCAGTGGACACACCATGGAAAAGAAAATCCTTCGGGCGGGATATTTCTGGTCCACAATGGAAGCCGACTGTTACCAACATTCTCGAACTTGTCATAAATGCCAGATCTATGCTGATAAGGTGCACATCCCTCCGGTTCCTATGAACGTCCTGACGGCACCTTGGCCTTTTGGAATGTGGGGCATTGATATGATCGGCGAGATCAGACCTATGGCATCTAACGGGCATCGCTTCATCCTGGTAGCGATTGATTACTTCACAAAGTGGGTAGAAGCAGCTTCCTACGCCACCGTAACCAAGAGCGTCGTGGCATGTTTCATTCGGCATAACCTGATCTGTCGGTACGGCGTCCCAGAAAGAATCATTACAGACAATGGTACCAATCTTAACAACAAGATGATCACTGAGCTCTGCGAGCAATTCAAGATACAGCACCACAACTCTTCTCCTTACCGGCCGAAGATGAATGGGGCTGTAGAAGCAGCAAATAAGAATATCAAAAAGATTGTGCAGAAGATGACAGTGACCTACAAAGATTGGCACGAAATGTTACCATTTGCTCTTCATGGGTACCGTACCTCAGCAAGGACGTCAACCGGGGCAACACCCTTTTCCTTGGTCTATGGCATGGAGGCAGTCTTGCCAATTGAAATCCAGATACCCTCTCTCCGGATAATGAAGGATGCAGACTTGAGTGAAGATGACTGGATCCAGACACGACTTGATCAATTAAACCTAATTGACGAAAAGAGACTCACCGCTATCTGTCATGGTCAGACATACCAAAAACGGATGATCAGGGCATTTAACAAGAAAGTCAGACCACAAGAGTATCAAGTTGGGGACCTGGTAATCAAGCGCATCATCCTTCCTCAAAGCGATCCCCGAGGCAAATGGACCCCTACATACGAAGGGCCATTTGTGGTTAAACATGTGTTCTCAGGAGGAGCCATGATTCTAACCACCATGGATGGTGACGACCTTCCTCACCCCGCCAATGCAGACATAGTAAAAAGATATTACGCATGAATCAAAGACCCGCTAGGTTGACATACCTAGGCAGAAATAAGGGCTTCCCGGCGAACCAAAAGGGTTCGGGCAAAAATAAGGGATGAAATGAAAAAAATCTGTACACCCGGCAAGTCGAAAACCTGAAAAGGAGGCTTGGGCAAAAATGGGTATCCCGGTGGACCGAAAACCCGAAAGGGCGGTCCAGGCAAAAGTTAGGGATAAAGTGTAACACTATGTCTCATTGGATCACCTTGCATCCAGAATTCGGCATCAACTATCTGGCTCAGACTCCGACATCGATCAATCAGCTTCATCTTCAACTAAGCAGCAAAGTGATGAGACACTTGAAGACATAAAGGCGACAGCAGGGTTGGAACCTAGTGGGAATATTGTGCACATGGCTGTTTTGTTTCCTTTTCAAAATTGTATAAACTTTATGTTATTCGGCGGTGTTCTCTTACTAGGACGTCAGCCTCTTGTACAAAAAACTCCTATTTACAGGCAAATTTCAAAATCAATACAAATTCACTTTTCCAAACAAATTGCCAATTGTTTTTCCTTTTTCTGTTTTGTCTTGCGAAGAACGTCCAATGTTCATTTTTTATATATGCATTTGACATTAAATTGCTAATTCATAAATACTTGCATATGAAACAAAAGACTAATTACAGGTGACATCATAAGTAGGGGCAATGTAGAATTGTCCAGGAAGTCTAGTTGCTTTGTCCGCCAGGGTACCAAGGTAGATTCAACTGAAGAATGTGACCAAGTTATCTCAACTCCCCACAAAGTAAGACAAGAATCAGCAATACCCTCCCAGGGAAGATTTAGTCTATCATCAGCCCTACAATAGGCACCCTATTCCCCAAGCAAGTCAGCAATACTCTCCTCCAGCAGGGTTAGTCTACGGTCAGCCTAAAAGAAGTTGGGTATCCCCAGAAGATATCAGCATTCCCCAGCGGAGTATAGGCATTCATCAGCAAGCATCCCCGGCAGTCTTGATATAAGATTGTTCCCCGGTGGAATACAGACACCCCAGTGGAACCATTTACCAGTACAGTCTGAAGGTTTCCCCAGGAAAGTGGAATTCATATCCCCAGCAGGTCTTGAAGCTTATCCCCAGTAGATTCTGGAAGCTCGTCCCCTGTAGAGTACGGACGTCTCTCTCGAGCTTTATTCAAAGTTATTCCTCACAAGGGCTTATAACTGGGTTATCCTCAGCTATTTGCCACGGAAGATCGCCCCCGGTGAAGTTCTTCCAATCCCCAGCGGAGTTCATCGAAGTTCCCCAACATAACTTATCAACACAATCCCCGGCGGAGTTTATCATTGTTATCCCCAGCGGAGTTTATCATGGTTATCCCCAACGGAGTCCATCATTGAAATCCTCAGCGGAGCTCTCATCAAAACTTCAACGAAGTATCTCTTCCCACGGAGTAATTCCCCTCAGAGTAATCTCTCCAACAAGTTTATTCCCCAACGGAGTCATCTTCTCCTACCGGCGTGTTCTTGCAACCATCATCCCCAGCAGAAACGAAGAGCTCTACTCTTCAACGTCAGCCCAGGATTTAATTCCCCGGCCGGTCGTCAAGAATTTATTTTCCTAGACAAAAATACATTCATAAACATTTCACATTTCATACATCTTGCTTACATACATGATAAAGTGCATACAACACTATCTCATTTTGAACATCATGACGTCATGCATTTCATACATCATGACATTGCATACAACTGATGTTTTGCCTTTTCAGGGAAAAAAAACAATCCAAAAGACAACTACCTTCAACTGTCACAATTCCAGATTCGATTCTTGTATCTAGCCAGGGCATATTTGTGAGTGATCAGTTTCCAGATTCGATTCCTGTATCTAGCCAGGGCACATCTGTGAGTGATCAGTTTCTAGATTCGATTCCTGTATCTAGCCAGGGCACATCTGAAGAGTTTGAAGATTCGATTCCTGTATCCAGCCAGGGCATATCTATTGACGACTAAATTCCAGATTCGATTCCTGTATCCAGCCAGGGCATATCTGTTGACGACTAATTCCATATTCGATTCCTGTATCCATCCAGGGCACATCTGAAGAGTCTAAAGATTTGATTCCTGTATCTAGCCAAGGCACATCTGTGAGTGATCAGTTTCCAGATTCGATTCCTGTATCTAGCCAGGGCACATCTGAAGAGTTTGAAGATTCGATTCCTGTATCCAGCCAGGGCATATCTATTGACGACTAAATTCCAGATTCGATTCCTGTATCCAGCCAGGGCATATCTGTTGACGACTAATTCCAGATTTGATTCCTGTATCCAGCCAGGGCACATCTGAAGAGTTTAAAGATTCGACTCCTGTATCCAGCCAGGGCATATCTGTTGACGACTAATTCCAGATTCAATTCCTGTACCCAGCCAGGGCATATCTGAAGAGTTTGAAGATTCGACTCCTGTATCCAGCCAAGGCATATCTGTTGACGATTATTTCCAGATTCGATACCTGTATCCAGCCAGGGCATATCTGTGAGCAACCGATTATAGAATCGACACCTGTATCTAGCCAGGGCATGTCTGTATGAAGAGATTGAAGATCAACACCTGTAACAAGCCAGGAAAACATCTGTCTTTCTCAAAGTGCGCAAATTCTCGCTAAGGAATCTCTTATGCGACCAACACTTCCAAATGGCATCTATAAGCCCATTCCCGACAAGTTTCTGTCACGCCTTCAGATGGCATCTATAAGCCCATCTCCCTATCCACCATATCTCCAAATGGCATCTGTAAGCCCATTCCCGACATCACATTGCTGATACTCCAGCATGCGAGTGCAAATTTCCGGGCACTCTAGTGTCCAATCTCCTTTTACCCTCGAGTCACGAAAGGAAAACTTGCCAATCTAACTCTTCAGGTTCAAGAAGATTGAACAGGGGAAACTGTTGTACCCCAAAATTTGCCCTCCCATTTTCTCAACATTTTCTCATCACAAGACCCTTAGAGCTCAAGACCCAGTCAGGGATTCCTCTGTTCAAGACTTCTCCTTGCACTGTTGACCCAAATTAGGGTTTATGTTTGCACAAAGATATTTTGACCTAAAATTCCTAAGATGACTTTCATGCTTCATGTTGGACTCCCAAGTTTATCCATACCAAGTTTCAAGCCTTGATTCCAACCCTTGCCCAGTCAATTGGACAGTTGACCTAGAAATCAGCTGTATTGGGGAAAAAATCAACTGTGGTCAATTGACAGTCAAACCTCATGAAAATTGACCCACATCAACATCATGAACTCATATGGACCATTTGATCAAGTTTGGATCACAATTCCACAAGAAATTTGATCAGATCACCAAAAGGGCAAAATGGTCATTTTTAGGGTTTTGACTGCACAAAGGCAATTTTTGACTGTTTGACCTAGCCAATGGCAAACCAAGCTCACATATGGACTCAAGGACCCCATGGAATTGTCTTGACATACTCAACAAGTTCAAAAGATCCCAAATGCACAAGATTGACAGTTGAATTTCCCAGTCAATTGATCAATTTTGACTGTATACTGAAAAGTTAAACTTTGACTTTTTGGTCAAAATCAAGTGTCAAGATTCATTTTTCATCAAAACATGCCAAATCATGAAACCTGTTCATCAAGAAATCAAAAATCAAAAATTAGGGTTTGAAATGAAGATTTTTCATAACTTAGAATTTTTCTAAGTTATGAAAAACCCTAATTTTTTCCTAACTTTGTCCCACTTTCTCATCAAGATGCATTTAGATTCAAGGAAAAGTAAAAACATGAAAGTTGTGGTCCATTGCAAAATCTACAACTCTGATTCACAAAGTTTCCTCAAAAGAAGCTTGTAGCTCAAGTTACAATTTTTGGAACAAGGGTACCAAACCATTCTTAACTTAGAGAAATTTTGAACCATTTTAGGCAGGATTTTTTCCTAACTTCAAGACCATTTTTCACATGCTTCCACTTGGAATTTCAATTTTCATTTCAAAGATGGATTGTAGTACACATTCTAAGCTTTCCAAAATGTCCAAGAACTCATCAAACAACCTCATGGTTAGGGAGAATCGAATTTGGCAAGTTGGGAAAAATTCACTTTTGTTATGACCAATTTACATGTTCATACACTTGTGCCATTTTGAACTCAGCTTGCATTCCTTGATTACAGGTCCTATATCCCATTTTCACTCAATAATTTAATGCTAACTCATTGTGCCAAGGCCTTGTTTTATGTGTTTAAGCATTACATGGAAGTTTAACCCTTAAATAGAAAAAGCTAATTATCCATTTTTGAAAAGTATGGCTTTATGTCAAAGTTGCAAATCAAGAAGTACAAGGCCATATCTTTGGGCACAAGTTCAGAAGCAAAATACACTGATCAAGGGGGAAGGTTGAAGCATAGATTGGGGGCCTGTACAAGCTAGAAACACCACTTGACACTTTGTTGCTTAAAGTTGAAGAAACATTGCATAACAATACACAACTCTCATTCCTGTGAACCAGAGCTTAAGCAAAGTTATCAAACACTTTCTAATCATCAAACCTAAGCTGAAACACAAGCCAACCAAGTTCTACACCTTCTCAAACACAGAATCACCCTAAAACTGCCAAAACAGGGGACCTGCTGCAGATTGAGTTCCATAACTCAATCCATTCGTGCATTCTTGCTGAAACCACTTCAAACACATCCCACATCATCCCTTGAAACTGTTCCAAGCCCTAAACACGACCTGTAACATCCCTAGCTAACATCACCATTTTCATTTTTCTGTTTTGCAGTTGAAGTACCATAGCACGATTCTTTTGGGTTCCAAGCAAACTAAAGGTTGGAATAGCATCCTGAGACATCAAGGAAGCTATACAAATCATTACCTTGCCTTGTACTCATCTCCATTGTTGCACACAATTCCAACTGAACAGGTAAGTTCATGAACTTGTATCTCTCTATCCAGGCATTGTTAGGTTTAGATTTGTGAAGAAATTATGTCACATTCATAGCCCTGAACATGCCCATGTAATTAGTTTTCATTTATGTTATGTGTGCTATGAGAATTTGATGTCTGAACATGGAACAAAAACTAGGTCAGGAATTGGGGGAGAAGAAATTCTCTCTCATTTCTGAGAGTTAGATTGATTTCTTTATATGTCTAGAATCGTGGCTTCAAGCTCTACAGGTTTCATGTTGCAAGATTTGGCAAAAGATCAAGGAATCTGGAGATAGAAAACGCGCGTGGATGGTTGTTAAAACATGTTCAGAGGTTGAAGACAAAGTCTTCTTGGGCTGGGCCTGAGTTGACTTCCTATTTGCACCTTGTTTTTACTTTTGAACCCCCCTGGCCCATTTTGAGTTTCATTTGCTATTTTTAATTTTTTCCTTTTGATTCTGATTTATTATTTTTCATTAAAGCATAAAAATATTAAAAAAACATTTTTCCATATTTTTTTGCATTTTATTTGATATTTATTTGTTTTAGTTAGTTATATACATAAATAAATACATAATGTTTTTTTTTTGTTTAGAATATTAGGAATAATACCAAATACATTTATTTTCTAATTTTTATTTTATTTTATCTTCTGAAAATATTTTATATAAAATATACTTTTTTTTTATAAATATTAAATATTATTATTTTGTACATATTCAATATATTTGGTAAATAATACAAATACATACATATATATTAGTATATTTAGGTTAAAAAATACAAAATATATACATTTTTATTTTTATTAATATTTAACATTAAAAATACCTTTTGGACAAATATACTTCTCTTTTATTTATTTTTTATACATAACTAATAAATATTGTACATATTAAATAATTAATATCTTTTATTTAATAAATTAGGGTTTTGCCCCAAACATGGAAAATACCCAAAATTAATACTTTTTATTTTTGTTTTCTTGACACATAAAAAACACTTTTTACATACACATAAAAAAATCATTTTTTGCATCTTGCATATTTATCTTATTTTATTTTGCATATTAAATAATTTGTATAATTCCATTTGGATTGTAATAGTCTAGGGTTTTAATTCTTGTCAAAATACCCCCATTTGAACATTTGTACCCCCCATCCCATATATTGTGTTGTAATAACTTAGGAACTTTATTTTTCGCATTTTTAAAGCTTTCTAAATATACCATGCTAGAATTAGGGTTTGTATGCAAATCAATTAACCGAAATAGTTTGACCTAACTTCAAGATAAACAAGCATGAAAATGGACAACACTAATCACACTTGCACCCCTAGGGTATTCCACTTGTTGCCTTCAATAATGGGCCATATTGCATGCTAGGTCTCTTTGGGCAAAACAAACACAATTCAAATGATCATAGTCCCTCAATGACGCTTTCAAAAGTTGCCTAAAAAATGATCAAGTCCCTCAAGGAAAAATTGCCCAAAGATACTTGGCACCATTGCAATTATGGTCTAAACGATGACCCGCGCCCGTCCCTTTCACATCCTAACACAAGATTGTCCACCAAATGCAATGGTGGAACAAAATTGTTAAAAGGGTCAAAACATAGCAAAGATCTTTGAGAACTTTAGGGTAGATAGCTCTTGAGTACTTGTCAACTTGCAAAACAAAACACTTGCCTATTTTCAAACCACACATCACTACACTTTCAAAACAACTTTCAAAAACATTGAAAACCTTTTCAAAAGACATACACCTTTGTATACATCCCAACATGGATCATTACAAAGGTTGTCACCACATTGGCCTCTTTTCAAAAACATTTTTAAAACACACACACAAAGCACCATTTCAAACAATTGAAAATTAAGGCAAGTTGATCTAAGCAAGTAACTAAGAGCCCATGGATAACCATGGATAGAAAGAGTGCTAATACCTTCCCTTTCTATAATCTACTCCCCGAACCCAAGAAAACATCTCAAAGGTTTTTGCTATGCTTTTTAACCTTTCCTTAGGATAAAATAAAAAGTCGGTGGCGACTCTTGCTCAACCGAAACATTTGCGAAAACAAACGCAAAACCTCAAGTCAGTTCTCCCACCGTATCACACTATCTCATAAGGAATTTTGTTGTGCTTTTGTCCTGTCCATGTTGGAGAAAATAAAAGACGGTGGCGACTCTTGCTTACCGCGACATTTCGCGAACTAGCGTTAAATAGTCAGTTCCAGATCCACCGATCGCTAGAACTGGCGACTCTGCTGGGGACACTTAAAGTGAGGTGTACCTTAGGATAGCTCAGACTTGTGTTTTCAATTGTTGTGTTTGTTTGCTTTATTATTGTGGGTTGCATCGGAGTTACATAGATCCTAACCCGGATCTGGGGATACCCTGTTAGGTAGCATAAGCTGTGAGGGACCTGTCCGGCGTAGACCGACATAGGTGAAGCAGTGGCTACGTTGGTGTGGCACCTTGGTCTGTACCAATATCCCTTGTGTCGCAACGAGGAGAATATGGGTCTTCTGAGGAGTCATTAAGCACCAACCGACCTTAGCACCTTAAATGACCCAACTTGGCCAATAGAACAGTAGCAGTTTGCTACGCCCATTGAGGCTAAACTCTCGTGATGGTTCTGGCCGCAAGAAAAGATTGCGATGCTAGAGTTATGACCGATTGAGGGTAGTCAGTGATATTGGGATCCTCTAGAACCCGGTTACTTTTGATAGGACAGGTCTTAACCAACAAACTGAAAGAGGGTAGTACCTGAACTCCCTGTTGGCCTAAACTCTAAGGGCTTTGGTGTGACTTGTGTGCCTTATCATGTTTGCCTTTGTGAATACTTGTGGTGTGCTTTATCATAACATCATGCCATCATACCATTGCATACATCCTGCATAAGGGCTGACTATTTCAAAGACAAGAGGGTTTCACCTTTGCTCTGTTTTGTAGGACATCATGATGCCTGTGCGAAGGAACACTATCCGGCTCAACTTTGTTCACCCACCTGATTTGCTTAAAGAGTTGGTTGACAGAATTCCAAGCACTGCCTCCTTCATCCAGAGGCATGGTTCTCTTCTCGGTTTGGTCACTTCAAAGTGGGACCAACAACTGATGAGTGTCCTGACCCAGTTTTATGACCCTCTGTACCAGTGATTCACCTTTCAAGACTTCCAGTTGGTCCCTACCCTGGAAGAGTTCTCTGATTTGCTTGGCATCCCTATCTTGGATCAGACTCCCTTCACTGGTTGGGAAAAGACCCTTAGGCTTGAGGAGATTGCTGCAGCTCTTCCCTTGACCAACAAGGAGGTAATGGACAACTGGGAGACTAGAAGCGGAGTTAAGGGCTTCTTGGCTAAGTTTCTGATTGGTAAAGCTAACAGTTTCTGGAATGACTTCGACTTCAGGGCGTACGAGGACATTCTGGCTCTCTTAATCTATGGGCTAGTATTGTTTCCAAATCCTGATAACTTTTTCAATATCAATGCCATAAGGATCTTCATGTCTCGGAATCCTGTACCCACTCTCTTGGGTGATGTTCTGCAACAACTCTATGCTCGTACTGCCCAAAGACGAGGAACTCTATGGTGTTGTACTCCTTTGTTGGTGAGGTGGTTTATTTCGCACCTCCCCAAGTTCATGCTAAAGAACCAAGAAGGAAGAGGCTGGGCTCATAGGTTAATGTCTCTCACTGATAATAACATCATTTGGACTCTCAGAGGTTTAGATGAGGTGGCTGTTATATATCGCTGCGGAGAATATCCTAATGTTCCATTGATTGGCACTCAGGGCGGAATCTCTTATAATCCATGTTTAGCTCTCCGTCAGTTTGGAAGAGCCAGAAGAGCGGGGCCTCATGAGATGCTAGTGCCTCACATCAGTTTTGAGTTTCAGAAAGATAGTGACGAACTGCGCCGTAGATTCATCAAAGCTTGGGACAGAATTCACAAAGCTGGCCCACATGAGTTGGGACTGAAGACTTCTCTGCCAATGGAACCCTATTGCAAGTGGGTCTGCATCCGTGCTCAGAAGTTAGGTATGCCATATGAAACTGTCAGGCCTATCATTCTTGAAAGTCCTGATGGAGACGGGGTTCCTCCAACCATACTCCCTCCTCAGATACCCACTAATGTCGATACACTAAAGAGGTCTTGGGCACAACTACAGGAAGAGCGAGATTATTATCGGGAAAAGTTCAACGAACAGGAACGGAAGATCCAGAAGATGACCAAGCAACTGGAGAACGAGCGAACCCTGAATGACTATATCCGTACTGAGAAGAGGAGGCCATGGGAGCACTGATGGGATTTGGATGTTTCTTTTACAGCTTTATTTCCTTTTCAGTATTTTCATTCTTGTAACGCCTAAGGGCAGATTGTTGAACAATTTAAAGTTTGAATCTAATAAAGTGTGTTCCTTTTGTTTACAAAGTTGACTCCCGATTGTCTTTGAAAACATGATTCATAGGCATTTCATTCATTATATGCATCACAGGTACCCCTTTTTCTACAGGTTGCTTAATCTTCTTCGTTGTTTATTTCAGCACTCAAGCATCATGAATCCTGAACTCACTACCGAGCAAGCTATCAAGGCCCTCCAGGCCCAAAACGCCCAATTTCAGGAGATGGTCATGAACTTGGCTCAAGGACAACAAGAGCTGAAGGCTTTGCTCCTGAAGAAGAATAAGAAGAAGAAGAGGACTGTGCTATTCAACACTGGGCGCAGACTCGGGAATACGCTGCAAAATGAGGCTGAGAGGACTACTCCATCTGTGGGGGAAGGCAGTCACCAAGGGAGGGAGGTCCCTAGTCCTGTGGTTTCTGACACTGAGACAGACTTCAACGATGAACAGTACCCTCCTGCTGAGGACCGGTACAAACAACTGGAGGACAAGTTAAATGCTATGGAGATTCAACGTGTGCCTGGGTTGGATTTCGGAGACTTGGGGTTATCTTCTGGGGTGGTGATCCCGCACAAGTTCAAGGCGCCGACCTTTGTGAAGTATGACGGGGCTTCCTGCCCTAAGATGCACCTCAGTTCTTATGTAAGGAAGATCCAGCCTTACACAGCAGACAAGAACTTATGGATCCACTTCTTCCAGAAGAGTCTTTCAAGGACTCACCTCGAATGGTTCTATCAGCTGGATGGAACCAACATTCGTAACTGGGAGGATTTGGCCACTGCTTTCTACAAGCAGTATCAATATAATTCCGACCTCGCTCCTACACGTACCCAACTCCAGGGTATTTCGCTGGGAACGGGTGAAGGTTTTAAGGAGTACGCACAAAAATGGAGAGACCTGGCTGGCAGGGTACAGCCACCATTGACGGACCGGGAGCTGGTGGATATGTTCTTGGGGACCCTATCTGGTCCATTCTTCAACCATCTCATTGGTAATTCCTCTGTTGGGTTTACTGATCTGATCCTGACTGGTGAGAGGATCGAGGCTGGTATAAAATCGGGGAAGATACAGAAGGTTGCCTCCTCAAATACTGAAAAGAAGCCCTTCAAGAATGAGGCAAGTGTTGTGTATGGTCCAAGAAGGCAGAACAAACCTGAACGCCACCAAGCTGTCAACACGATGGTTATTTCTAAGCCTGCTGCTGCTCCACAACAGTACAACCAACCCAGAGTTGAGAGGACCAAACGGCAGTATACTCGGCTCAGCATGACTCTCTCTCAGATTCTGCCACAACTGTTGTCAACTAGCCTAGTAACTATCAAAGAGGCTCCGAAGATGGTAAACACAGCATCTCCGAAATACAACCCCAACGCCCGTTGCGCGTATCACTCTAATAGCCCGGGACATTCTACTGATGATTGTTGGGCCCTGAGGAATAAGGTTCAGGACCTTATTGATGCCAAGGAGATACAGTTCGAGGCGCCCGAGAGGCCGAATGTTGTGACCGCTCCCATGCCCCAGCATGGAGTGAATGCTGTTGAGGAGGATTTGTATGTAGCTTCTGTGGATGATGTTGCTACTCCTCTGCTGACCGTCAAGAGGAACCTGTTGCTAGCCGGTTTATTTCCGGGATGTAGCAAAGGTTGCCCTTTATGTGCCGATTCCCCTGCTGGTTGTTCTTTGCTGAAATCAGGCGTCCAAAACCTGATGGATAGTAAAGAGATCTTGTTCAAGAAGACTGCCGTTCCTTCTGCCCCTGTTGAAGAAGTTTCAATTGTTACCATTTTCAACAACCCTTCCAAGGCTCCTTCAAAGAAGCGTGTCCAAATTTTGCCTGTTCACAAGATTGCTCCTATAACCATTACTGTTCCGGGGCCCATCCCCTACAAGTCTGATAAAGCTGTCCCGTGGCACTATGGGGCAGATGTTTATGTTCTGGGAGTGAAGCAAGAGTTCAATGCTGGCACCGGTGTCACCAACATCACTAGGCCTGCTAAGGTCACTCGTAGTGGAAGACTGTTCTCACCAGACATTGCTCCTCCAGTAATTCAGAGGCCTTTGATCATCACACCTGCCAGTGTGCCTGTTTCCCCCCCTGATCAAGTTTCCACCCTGCTGCCGAGTCATCTGACGCTCGGGGCAAGGGAATTGCTGCTGATATGCCTGCCCGGACGGAGGCACCAAAGACCATTGTTGAGGCTTCCAAGCAAGAAATGGAAGAGATCCTCAAAATTATAAAGAAGAGTGATTTCAACGTCGTTGAACAGTTGGGGCACACCCCCTCCAAAATCTCCATGCTATCACTGCTGCTGTGTTCAGAGGCCCATGCCAAGGCCCTGATTGCTTTCTTGAAAACGGCCCACGTGCCTCAAGAGACGTCTGCTGATCAATTCACCGACTGTGTGGCCAACCTAACTGCTGATAATGGTCTGGGTTTCTCTAATGCTGATCTGACGGCCAAGGGGAAGAACCATAATGATGCCCTGCATGTCTCCATTGAATGCAGGGGCACTACTCTTGCTCATGTGCTGGTTGACACGAGTTCTTCACTGAACGTACTACCCAAAAAGGCTCTAGACAGGCTGGACTGTGAAGGTCTAGAGCTCAAACCAAGTAACATTGTTGTTCGGGCCTTTGACGGGTCCAAAAGGATGGTACATGGTGAGGTTGACATCCCGATTAGGGTTGGTTCGCAGGTATTTGATTCAAAATTCTATGTGATGGACATCCGTCCATCCTATTCTTATTTGCTGGGTCGCCCGTGGATCCACAAGGCTGGAGCTGTGACTTCAACTTTACATCAGAAGCTCAAATACCCGGTCAGGGGGAAGATTGTAACAGTGCAAGGGGAAGAGGAATACATGGTCAGCCACCTCAACTCCTTCAGGTATGTGGAAATGGACGGGGAGTTCATTGAGACCCCCTTTCAGCATTTTGAAGAGGTGCCTCAAACATTGGCAGCAGCAGAAACAGTGATTGAAGAGGGTTCTCCCTTGAAGATGGCCTCCTTAAAGGACGCCCGGGCTGTGATTGAAAAAGGTGAATGTGCAAACTGGGGCAGGCTCCCTGATTTTACTCCCAAGACTAACAAGTTTGGGCTGGGTTTCACTGCAGAAGCTCAGAAGGCTGTGCGCAAGGCAAGGATTGGAAGACCTCCTGTGCTCATCACCAATCCAGGAGTGAATGCTATTGGGGACGAAGACGAAGTGGAAGAATCCGAGTTTGACAGCTGGATCTACCCAACGACTAACGGTGAACCTAGCAACTGGACCGCAAAAGACTTTACACCCATTACTTTTGTCACCCAGTAATGAACTTCTTTGTTTTGGATTTGTAATAAACAATAATTTGAAACTTTATGGCCCGGTGTCTTACCCGGGGCACCGTGGTTTTATTTGTGAGGGCTTTTGTTTGTCACTTTCATATATCATGAATAAAAGCATTGGACGTTTTTCACATTTCAAATCTTGCGCTCCCTTTCTTTATTTCTTTATATATTGCAAAACAGCTGTATTTACACACACTCACTCGTATAGGTTTCAATCCACTCTGGATCTCACTGGTAACGACTCTGCTACTGCCAGTTATGACTTCGAAAATCCGATCAACTTAGCCGAAGACAAAGGTGAAGATGATTGCGAAGTGCCTGGTGAGCTTGCAAGACTGTTACTCCAGGAAGAGAGGGTCATTCAGCCACATGAAGAGCCAGTGGAAACGGTGAATCTGGGTACTGAGGCAGACAGAAAGGAAGTTAAGATTGGTGCCAATCTGGATCTCAGCGTGAAACAACGGTTGGTTCAGATGTTGCATGATTATGTGGAGATCTTTGCCTGGTCCTACGAAGACATGCCTGGGTTGGATACCGACATTGTGGTCCATCACTTGCCCACCAAGGAAGACTGCCCTCCGGTTAAGCAAAAGGTCTGCCGTATGCGTCCAGAGATGTTCGAGAAGATCAAAGCTGAGGTTATGAAGCAGTTCGATGCCGGGTTTCTAGCAGTGACTTCTTACCCTCAGTGGGTTTCCAATGTGGTGCCGGTGCCGAAGAAAGATGGTAAGGTCAGAATGTGTGTCGATTACAGGGATCTGAACAGGGCCAGCCCCAAGGATGACTTCCCCCTACCTCACATTGATGTTCTGGTTTACAATACTGCTCAGCACAAGGTGTTCTCCTTCATGGACGGTTTTTCAGGCTATAATCAGATCAAGATGGCTCCTGAAGATATGGAAAAGACTACCTTTGTTACTCAGTGGGGCACCTTCTGCTACAAAGTCATGCCTTTTGGGTTGAAAAATGCTGGGGTAACCTACCAACGTGCCATGGTCGCTTTATTTCATGACATGATCCACCATGAGATTGAAGTATACGTCGATGATATGATTGCAAGGTCTCAAACTGAGGAGGAACACCTTGACCATCTACAGAAGTTGTTTGACCGCCTGAAGTTGTACAAGCTAAGGCTGAACCCAAACAAGTAACATTTGGGGTAAGATCTGGAAAGTTGCTAGGCTTCGTCGTGAGCGACAAAGGTATTCAAGTGGACTCTGCCAAGGTTAAATCCATACAAGAGATGCCAGTTCCTAAGACAGAGAAAGAGGTCAGAGGCTTTCTAGGACGTCTGAACTACATTGCCCGATTCATCTCGCACCTAACTGCTACTTGTGAACCAATCTTCAAGCTACTGAAGAAAGATCAGGTAGTACGTTGGAACGATGAATGCCAGACCGCTTTTGACAGAATCAAAGAGTATCTCCAAGAACCACCCATTCTTATGCCACCGGTTGAAGGGAGACCTCTGATACTATACCTGACAGTACTTGACAACTCAATGGGGTGTGTGCTGGGGCAGCATGACGAGTCTGGCCGAAAAGAGCATGCCATTTATTACCTTAGCAAAAAGTTTACCGACTGTGAGACCCGATACTCACCGCTTGAGAAAACTTGCTGCGCTTTGGTATGGGTTGCTCGCCGGCTGAGACAGTATAAGCTGACTCACACTACCTTGTTGATTTCAAAGATGGATCCAATAAAGTACATATTCGAAAAGCCTGCTCTGTCTGGAAGAATAGCAAGATGGCAAATGATCTTGACAGAATACGACATCCAGTACACGACTCAGAAAGCTATCAAAGGAAGTGTATTGGCAGACCACTTGGCACACCAGGCAGTGGACGACTACCAGTCAATGAATTTCGAGTTTCCGGACGAGAGCATCATGATTGTGACTGATTGCGAAGTACCTGGACCGGATGAAGGACCTGAGGAAGGATCCCGATGGTCTATGCACTTTGACGGAGCCTCCAACGCTTTGGGTAATGGTATCGGCGTTGTGATCATATCCCCTCAAGGCACTCATACTCCACTTACGGCCCGACTATGTTTCAACTGCACCAACAACATGGCGGAGTATGAGGCATGCATCATGGGTCTTCAAGCTGCAATTGACTTAAGGATCAAGTTTCTGAGTGTCTTCGGAGATTCCGCTCTCGTGATCAATCAGATCAAAGGCGAGTGGGATACGAAACATCCGAATCTTATTCCTTACAGAGAATGTGTGTTGACATTGATCCCCCATTTCACAGAAATAACTTTTGAACACTTCCCAAGAGAGGAGAATCAGTTGGCGAATGCGTTAGCTACGATGTCTTCTATGTTCAAAGTCAAGTGGGACAATGAGGCTCCCCGGATCATCATCTGGAAATTGGACAAGCCGGCATACTGTTGTGATCTTGAGGCTGAGGTAGTGACTGAAAAACCCTGGTACTATGAGGTAAAGAGGTACTTAGAAGCCCAGGAATACCCTGAAGGTGCATCCGTCAATGACAAGAAGTTTCTGAGAAGGTTCGCTGTGAAGTTCTTCCTCAGCAACGACATCCTGTACAAGCGAAACCATGATTCAACCTTGCTGCGTTGTGTGGATAAGACTGAAGCAGAAAGAATCATGGCAGAGCTACATGAAGGTACCTTCGGAACACATTCCAGTGGACACACCATGGCGAAGAAAATCCTTCGGGCATGATATTACTGGTCCACAATGGAAGCCGACTGTTACCAACATTCTCGGACATGTCATAAGTGCCAGATTTATGCTGATAAGGTGCACGTTCCTCCAGTTCCTCTGAATGTCTTGACTGCACCTTGGCCTTTTGCAATGTGGGGCATAGATATGATCGGCGAGATTAAACCTACAGCATCTAACGGGCATCGCTTTATCCTGGTGGCGATCGATTACTTTACAAAGTGGGTTGAAGCAGCTTCCTACGCTACCGTAACCAAGAATGTTGTGGCACGGTTCATTCGGCACAATCTGATCTGTCGATACGGCGTCCCGGAAAGGATCATTACGGACAATGGTACCAATCTCAATAATAAGATGATCACTGAGCTCTGCGAGCAATTCAAGATACAGCATCACAACTCTTCTCCTTACCGGCCGAAGATGAATGGGGCTGTAGAAGCAGCGAATAAGAATATTAAGAAGATTGTGCAGAAAATGACAGTGACCTACAAAGATTGGCACGAGATGTTACCGTTCGCTCTTCATGGGTACCGTACCTCAGCAAGAACGTCAACCGGGGCAACTCCCTTTTCTTTGGTCTACGGCATGGAGGCAGTCTTACCGATTGAAGTGCAGATACCCTCTCTCCGGATAATGAAGGATGCAGGTTTGAGCGAAGATGACTAGATCCAGACACGACTTGATCAATTAAATCTAATTGACGAAAAGAGACTCACTGCTATTTGTCATGGTCAAATGTACCAAAAACGGATGATCAGGGAATTTAACAAGAAAGTCAGACCACAAGAGTATCAAGTTGGGGATCTGGTAATCAAACGCATCATCCTTCCTCAGAGTGATCCCAGGGGCAAATGGACCCCCACATACGAAGGGCCATTTGTGGTTAAACATGTGTTCTCAGGAGGAGCCATGATTCTAACTACCATGGATGGTGACGACCTTCCTCACCCCGCCAATGCAGACATAGTAAAAAGATACTACGCATGATAAAAGACCCGCTAGGTTGACATACCTAGGCAAAAATTAGGGCTTCCCGGCGAACCAAAAGGGTTCGGGCAAAATGAGGGATGAAATGAAAAAAATTTGTACACCCGGCAAGTCGAAAACCTGAAAAGGCGGCTTGGGCAAAAATGGGTATCCCGGTGGACTGAAAACCCGAAAGGGCGGTCCAGGAAAAAGTTAGGGATTAAAGCGTAATACTATGTCTCATTGGATCACTTTGCATCCAGAATCCGGTATCAGACATCAAGTTCGGACGGCATCGATCGATCAGCTTCATCTTCAACCGAGCAGCCAAGTGATGAGACGCTCGAAGATATAAAGGCGATAGCAGAGTTGAAACCCAGTGGGATTATTCTTTTCACATAGCTGTTTTGTTTTCCCCTTTTCACAAAAGTGTATAACTCTTTTGTCTGGCGGCGTTCTCTTACTAGGACGTCAGCCTCTTGTACAAAAACGCCTATTTACAGGCAATTCAATTCAAAAATCAATACAAATTCACTTTTCAGACAAATTGCCATTTGTTTTTCCTTTTTCTGTTTTGTTTTGCGAAGAACGTCCAAGGTTCAATTTGTGATCTATGCATTTGACACTAACTGCTAACTCATAAATATTTGCATGCGAAACAAAGGATTAATTACAGGTAACATTAGAAACAGGGGCAATAATGAGTTGTCTAAAGCGATCTAATTGCTCTGTCCACCAAGGTACCAAGGTAAATTCAGCTGAGAGTGTAACCAAGATATCTTAACTCCCCAGAGAGTGAGCCAGCAAGTCAGCAACACTCCCCAAGCAGAGTTATCCTGTTAGCCTTATGGAAATTGGGTATCCCCAGCAGATCTCAACATTCCTCAGCGTAATATACAGACATTCCTAACAAGCATCCCCGGCAGTCTTGATCTAAGATTGTTCCCCGGCGGTTTACCAAACACTTCAGTGGAGCTACTTCCCCAGTACATCTCAAAAATTTCCCCAGGAGAGTCCAAGCTGAAAGGTTCCCCCAGGAAAGTTCAATCAATATCCCCAGCAGAAAGCTTATCCCCAGTAGATTCTGGAAAGCTTATCCCCTACAGAGCACGAACGCGTCTCCCCGGACTTTTTATTCAAAGGTTATGCTCCACCAGAGCTTATAACTGGGTTATCCTCAGCCAAAAACCACGGAAAGATCGTCCTCGGCGAAGTCTTCCTATCCCCCAATGGAGTTCATCAACTTCCAACAAAACTCAACAATGGTATCCTCGGCGGAGTTATCATCAACATCTCAGCAAAGTGCCTCTCTTCCCCACAGAGTATTCCCCGCAGAGTATTCTGTTCGCCAAGTTTATTCCCCAACGGAGTCATCTTCTCCTACCGGTATTCTTGCAACCATCATCCCCAGCGGAAACAGAGCTCTACTCTTCAATAGCAGCCCAGGAGTTAACTTCCCGGCACCTGTCAAGGATTTACTTTCCTAGACGAAACATACATTCATGAACATCACATCTTCATATATTATAGCATGCATATACGCATCATGAACGTACAATCTCATCTATTCTGAGAACATCACGCATGTAATACATCATGACATCGCATACAACTAACGTTTTGTCTTGTCAGGACAAAAGTTAATACAAAGATAATTGCTATCAACGGTCGCAACTAAAGATCCGATTCCTGTATCTTGCCAGGGTGTATCTGTTGACGACTACATTACCAGACTCGATTCCTGTATCCTGCCAGGGCACGGCTGAAGAGTTCGAGGATCCGATTCCTGTATCTTGCCAGGGTGTATCTGTTGACGACTACATTACCAGACTCGATTCCTGTATCCTGCCAGGGCACGTCTGAAGAGTTCGAAGATCCGATTCCTGTATCTTGCCAGGGTGTATCTGTTGACGACTACATTACCAGACTCGATTCCTGTATCCTGCCAGGGAACGTCTGAAAAGTTCGAAGATCCGATTCATGTATCTTGCCAGGGTGTATCTGTTGACGACTACATTACCAGACTCGATTCCTGTATCCTGCCAGGGCACGTCTGAAGAGTTCGAAGATCCGATTCCTGTATCTTTCCAGGGTGTATATGTTGACGACTACATTACCAGACTCGATTCCTGTATCCTGCCAGGGCACGTCTGAAGAGTTCGAAGATCCAATTCCTGTATCTTGCCAGGGTGTATCTGTTGACGACTACATTACCAGACTCGATTCCTGTATCCTGCCAGGGCACGTCTGAAGAGTTCGAAGATCCGATTCCTGTATCTTGCCAGGGTGTATCTGTTGACGACTACATTACCAGACTCGATTCCTGTATCTTGCCAGGGCACGTCTGAAGAGTTCGAAGATCTGATTCCTGTATCTTGCCAGGGTATATCTGTTGACGACTACATTACCAGACTCGATTCTTGTATCCTGCCAGGGCACGTCTGAAGAGTTCGAAGATCCGATTCCTGTATCTTGCCAGGGTGTATCTGTTGACGACTACATTACCAGACTCGATTCCTGTATCCTGCCAGGGCACGTCTGAAGAGTTCGAAGATCCGATTCCTGTATCTTGCCAGGGTGTATCTGTTGACGACTATATTACCATACTCGATTCCTGTATCCTGCCAGGGCACGTCTGAAGAGTTTGAAGATCCGATTCCTGTATCTTGCCAGGGTCTATCTGTTGACGACTACATTACCAGACTCGATTCCTGTATCTTGCCAGGGCACGTCTGAAGAGTTCGAGGATTCGATTCCTGTATCTTGCCAGGGTGTATCTGTTGACGACTACATTACCAGACTCGATTCCTGTATCCTGCCAGGGCACGTCTGAAGAGTTCGAAGATCTGATTCCTGTATCTTGCCAGGGTGTATCTGTTGACGACTACATTACCAGACTCGATTCCTGTATCCTTCAAGGGCACGTCTGAAGAGTTCGAAGATCCGATTCCTGTATCTTGCCAGGGTGTATCTGTTGACGACTACATTACCAGACTCGATTCTTGTATCCTGCCAGGGCACGTCTGAAGAGTTCGAAGATCCGATTCCTGTATCTTGCCAGGGTGTATCTGTTGACGACTACATTACCAGACTCGATTCCTGTATCCTGCCAGGGCACGTCTGAAGAGTTCGAAGATCCGATTCCTGTATCTTGCCAGGGTGTATCTGTTGACGACTACATTACCAGACTCGATTCCTGTATCTTGCCAGGGCACGTCTGAAGAGTTCGAAGATCCGATTCCTGTATCTTGCCAGGGAGTATCTGTTGACGACTACATTACCAGACTCGATTCCTGTATCTTGCCAGGGCACGTCTGAAGAGTTCGAAGATCTGATTCCTGTATCTTTCCAGGGAGTATCTGTTGACGACTATATTCTCCAGACTCAATTCCTGTATCCTACCAGGGAACGTCTGAAGAGTTTAAAGATTCGATTCCTGTATCCAGCCAGGGCACATCTACATAAAGAGTTTGAAGATCAACTCCTGTAACAGGCCAGGTAATTATTTTCTTTCTCATGTACACAAGTTCTCGCTAAGGAATCTCTTACGCGATCGACACCCAGATGACATCTATAAGCCCATCCGCATACACCAACAGTCTCCAAATGGCATCTATAAGCCCATTCCCGACAAGGTACTGTCACACTTCCAGATGGCATCTATAAGCCCATCCTCCTATCCACCATATCTCCAAATGGCATCTGTAAGCCCATTCCCGCCATTACATTGCTGATACTCAACTATGTGAGTGCAAATTTCTGGGCACTCTAGTGTTCAATCATCTTCCACCTTCGGATCACGAAAGGCACACAAGCCAATCTACATCCTCAGGTCTAAGAAGATTGAACAGGGGAAACTGTTGTACCCCAAAATTTGCCATCCCATAATCTTCAAAGTTTTGCCAAGCATCACCTTAAATGGTTCAAAGTCTACTCAAGGGCTACACAGTCAACCACTCTCCTAAAGCCAGTCAAACTAGGGTTTTGGTTATCACAAGGAAGCTGAAGTTTTCAAAGGCTCAATCAAGTCACATATGCCTATACACATTGTCAAGCACCTACATGTCAAGTTGCAAGGCTCACAAGGTCAAGTTGCACAGTCAAAAACCCTAATTGCTCAACAGTCAACTGCAGGGGCAAAATGGTCATTTGGCAGTCAAAAGTCAAAAATTTTGGTCAACATCTTATTTTGAAGCCACAAACATCATTTGATCATGATTCTCAAAGTATGGCTAAAAAAGACTCAAGATGCAAAAGTTTCTATTTTTGGACAGCTGAAAAGTCAACTGTAACTCGACCAAGGCATAACTTTTTCATGGTTCATCAAAAAAATACCATCCAATGCTCATCTTTAAGGGGAAGAAATTTCCTACAACTCATCTTCACACTCCAAGTCCAATAAATGCTCTCACAAAAAGTTATCAATTTCAACATTATAGGTCATTTTCAAAAGTCAACAAAAATGGACTTTAAGTCAAAGACCATAACTTGAGATTGGTAAATCAAAATGACATGGGACCAAAGACATTGGTTAAAGGACTTCAATACCTTTCCAAAATGTCCAAGAACATGTTCATAACTTCAAAATTGAGCAAGATATGCATTGGAGAAGTTGGGAATTTTTTGTGAAATGGCCAAAATCAATTATCCTTGAAACTTCATTTTTGACAAAAGGGGCCCACTTTTTCCACTTGTTTCAGCTTGGCCATGCTTCCCACGTGTCCCACAAATTATTTCAAGATTTAAAATTAATTTTTCCATTTTTATTTAATTTTATTTGATTTAATTCATTTTAAATCTTTTAAAATCAAATAAAAATCAAGAAAATTAATAAAAGGGAATATTTTGTATTGAAGTGCTTTGATACACCATCATGATCATTCCAATTTCGTGCAAAGGCCTAAATGAAGCAAGAATTCTAATTTTGGCTCAAAAATGGAAAGTGCTTCAATGGAGTTTATGGAAAATCCCAAGCATGAATGCATTGTGTTATTGGCCTTAATTCTGATTGAAACACACTACATAACAGATAGGCAAGCTATCACAAAGGGATTCACGACCTAAGAAGCACCAAAAATGGCCATACACTTTTCAAAATTTCAAAGAAAAAAGAGAAACTGAAAACCTAGTTGCAGCGCCTCTCAAGCCTCCATTTCAATCAAAACATATTCCTGGCATTCCTAGGAAGCTTTGGAAATCAGAACCAAGCACAATCACTCAAGAAATCGTGCCATAGACATCATTCGGTTTGCTTCATTTTTCAAAATTGTATATCACATTTCATAAGCATTTGATCCATTTTCTTTGTTGTTTTGTGTTGCTAGGGGCTTTCTGAAGCTAATAGGATGATTCAATTGCATTCTAATGCGTTATAGCATGATTCACCATTGAAACATTTTAGGTTTTTTTAAGCTTCAAATTGGGGATTTCCCCATACTGTAAAATTGGGACATCAAACTGCCATGGTTGAATTGAGAAAGATGAGACGAATCCAATGAGCTATTCGCGCCCTTTTTATAGGGTGTGAGGAGCTAATCGCTATTTTTATTTTTACTGTATTTTGTGGGGGTTTAAAACCCCCGCTATATGCTTGTTGTTTTGCAGAAAAGGTAGAAGACGATGGACGTGGCAAGTAGGCGTTGGTGTATTCAAATCCACACGCGCAATTTTTTGTGTTTCAGCATTATTGGCTTTGTTTTCATATAATATTTGTTTTGCATGTTATTAACAAATGTGTCAAAGTGCTTCAGTGGTGGCGAGCGTGTCGTGTAATCCTTGGGACCTGGGTTCGAATCCCAGGTCCCCCCAAATAATTTCTATTATTTTGTTTCAAATGTTTCTATGCAGCATATGCCCAGAACTCCACCATGCACACTCATACGCTGGCCTGACAAGTGGCTTCAAGACCAATCTGAAGGCCAGAACATGCAATCCATGATGCACCCTGTGATCGGTGGATCTGGAACTGACTGTTTAACGCTGGTTCGCGAAATGTCGCGGAAGCAAGAGTCGCCACCGTCTTTTATTTTCTCCAAATGGAAAGGACAAAAGCACAGAAAAATTCCTTAAAGAGATTGCTATCGGTTCGGGAGGTAGATTATAGAAAGGGAAGGTGTTAGCACCCTTTCTATCCATGGTTATCCATGGGCTCTTAGATACTTGCTCATTGTGTTTTCAAAATGGTTTGTTTGCTTTTCAACTGTGGGTTTTAAAAAAAGTTTCTTTGAAAATTTCAGTTCGACTCTTGTGTCAGAGTGTTTGAAAAATTGCTTTGAAAGCTTTTGAAAAGTGTCGGTGTGAAAAGATTTTTGTTTGTTTTTTGAAGAGAGAAAGTATCTACGAGAACCTACCTACCCTAAGGAATTCGTCTGTGTAAATGTCCTTTAAAGTAGTGCCATCCCACCATTGAGAGGTAGGTAGCACCACCGTTGGAGGTGTTCGGGTCAATTCGAGGTTCGGGACGTGGTGATCACCAGAGCAATGGGAAGACAACTTAGAAGCTACCCTCATGCCAGGTTCCCGGATCATGAGGACTTACTAAGACATCCTCTACTCGACGATCACCTTTTGAGGCAAGGCAACAGTGAGGCGTACCCTAGGGGTGGTGTGTGTGATTCGTGTGTCGTTTTCATTTGTATTTGTCTTGTCATGTTAAAGTGATCTACGCTTGATTTTATTTGTCCATTCATTCTTGCATGTTTTGTTTAACAGTTAAAAAATGTTTGCGAGGAAAAGTAAATCTACAGCTATTACAAACGGCGCGGGTCCACATCGCCAAAATTAAACCGGACCCGATTTGACAGAAAAGTAAATAAAGCAAAAGAAATAAAAGTGCGAGAAGTTTAGTTACATGGCTTTGGGAGAGATACATAATTATTTAAATGACATAAAATAAATATGCGAAATTAAATAGAAATTAAGAACATGGGCGTTGGACCCTTTTGCAAAATTAAATTAATATGATGAAATTAATTAAGAGAAAAGAAATTGTTTTTGTTTTTTTGGTATTTTTGTGTTTTTTAAGATTTAATGAAAAAAAGAGAATTAATTAAAATTGAAATTGAATGCAAACCCTAATTCTAGTGACTTTTAAATTTGTTATGAAAATATTAAAATATAACCTAAATTAAACCTAAAATTTTTTATGTACAATTTAATTATGAAAATAAATAAAATAAGTAATATTATTATGAAAAAAGGAAAATTAAAAGGAATAAAATTTATTAAACCTAATTCTACATTTTTTATATTTTTGTTAAAAGAATTAAAGTTAAAGCACCTAATTTAAATTAATTAATTTACATGCAATTTGTTTATGAAAATAATTAAAATAAAATATTTATTATGTTTTTTGTCTTTTCTGATTTTTAGGTATTTTTTATATTTGGTAAAAATAATTAATTGAATCGAAACAATAAAGCAAATAAAATAACAATTAAAAAACAAAATATAATGAAAATGTATAGAATTTGCAAACCAGGGGGGTGGAAGTCCCAAATTGGAGGTATGGATCCAAGAATCCTGGCCCAACAAGCTTCAGGTCCATTGACTTTTTTGAGTAGCGTGTTGGATGGTTGACCAGGCTTAGGGTGTTCCTCAATCTGGAGCCTTTGATCTGAAGCAGCTAGACGCGTGGCTGGCTTGATGGTGATGGAATATGGTGCGTCTTGATCTTGGGCGCTGCATGGGAATTGCTAATGAAAAAGAATATGGAAATTATACAGACCTGGGACTCGAACCCAGGTCACTAGCATCACCAACCAACGCCTGTGCCACTAAGCCATGTCAACGCATTTGATATATAAATAACGAATAAATAATATAAAAGGAAACAAAAGAGTTAGTGGATAGCGCGCGAAATATTCAAACGCTCCAATCAACGCTTTCCACGTGATCGTCTTCTTCATGGCCCTTTTTTATTTTTCTGAAACAAGACCATAACGCAACGGTTTTCCACGCGTGGGTTTAGAGGGCTTTAAAGAAAATAGCGATTAGGCTATCCTTGAACATAAATTAGGCGCAAGGGCATGTTTAGGCTCGTCCAGGTCTGCTGATTACAATGGTGGTGGCCTTGAGTCCTAATTTTACTTCGTTTCAAAAGCCCCAAATTTACAACCCTGTAAACCCTAGAAATCGAGCATGGTACAATTGTATATACAGCATAATAATCAAATTAAACATCATGGTTAGCTTTAAAACATCACAATGAATATAAATCCACAATTAGAATGCCATGAGAATGCCTAGAATTAAAAATACGATCGTGACTTTTTCTCTGTACAGGGAAGGTTCTCGTTACCAATTCTTGGGGTTTGAATGGATGTTAATGATTGGAATATGTTCAGGGAGACTTGAGGAAGCTATTGGAATAGTTTTTGCGCCTTGAATCGCCCTCTAACAATGATTTCAGTGTTGAGTTTTTTAGAGAATTTTTCAAGTTTGTAGAGAGCTTTTCTGCGCAGCTTTTGTGTCTCTTGCATTAGGTTTATGATCAAGCCTTTGTAGTGAATACATTAGGTCAACAAAACTCAATCCAATCCATGGCATTCATTGTTTTTGATAATTGATTTTCTAAGGATCTTTTCATATCTTTTTTCATGTGCATTTGTATCAATTATGCTCAAATCAAATCAAATCTTCCTATTTTTGAATGTGCACGAAATATTGAGGGCAAAACATGCATGAAAAGATTTATTAGGTCAAGTTATATATTTTTCATACATTTAAATGATTTAAATGAATTAATATAAATAATAATTCAAATAAATAAATAAAATATGAGAAAATACTTCCCTTTGGGCCAAGTGGTCGTGCATATGTCATGGATGATGAATCATGGAAGAAAAATGGGCCCATTAGCAATTTTAGACCATTTGAATCAATGTTGTCTTTTCAAAATATCCAAAAGTTTCCCAACTTCCACAAGGCATAACTTGCTCAATTTTTAAGCTTTTCTCATGTTCTTGGACATTTTGGAAAGGTCTTTGAGTCCTCTAACCAATGTCTTTGGTCCCATGTCAGTTTGATTTACCAATCGCAAGTTATGGCCTTTGACTTAAAGTCTTTTTTTGTTGACTTTTGAAAATGACCTATAATGTTGAAATTGATAACTTTTTGTGAGAGCATTTCTTGGACTTGAAGTATGAAGATGAGTTGTAGGAAATGTCTTTCTCTTCAAAATGAGCTTTGGATGGAATTTTTATGATAATCCATGTGAAAGTTATGCCCTGGTCAATTTCAGTTGACTTTTTCAACTGTCCAAATAAGGAAACTTTTGCATCTTTGATGATTTCTGAGCCAAATTTTGAGAATCATGATCAAGCATTGATCAAATGATGTTTGTGGCTTCAAAATGATATGTTGACCAAAAATTTGAACTTTTGACTGCCAAATGACCATTTTGCCCCTACAGTTGACTGTAGTGCAATTTAGGGTTTTGACTGTGCAATTTTGAGCTGAATGCCTTGAAAATTGATATGAGGATGCTTGACCATACTTGTAAGCATGTGAGACTTGATTGGACCTTTGAAAACTTCATTTTCTTGATCAGAACACAAACCCTAGTTTTGACTGTATAGGAGACCTTTGCACTGTGCAACCCTTGGGGAATTTTGCAGCTTGACTTGGCAATTTCTTGAAGAATATGGGAGGGCAAATTTTGGGGTACAACAATTGCCCCTGTTCAATCTTCTTAGACCTGAGGATGCAGATTGGCTGACGCGCCTTTCGTAATCCGAGGGTGGAAGATGATTGAACACTAGAGTGCCCAGAAATTTGCGCTCACATGTTAGCAGTGTGATGGGGGAATGGGCTTATAGATGCCATTTAGAGGTTGCTGGATAGGATGATGGGCTTATAGATGCCATCTGGATGTTGATCGCGTAGGAGATTCCTTAGCGAGAACCTACATACCTGCAAAACAGAAAATGAGTACCTGACACGTTGCAGGAGCTGGTTTTCAGATGCTTGGTATAGATGTGTCCTGACTGGTTACAGGAGCTGAGTCTGGAGCTTCAAACGATGATGAATGAACCAGGTATGGTTACTGCCTTAGCATGAATGGTAAGAGAACCTTGGGCGACTTTAACTTCAACAACGCTCGTTGAGAAAAATCTTGGGTGTCTTCTACTGGGATAAGAATCAAGGAGATCTTAGGGTCGATCTGACTGAACCAGAGGAGGCCTTTGACTGGATAAGCATCAGGAAAATCTTAGGGTCGATTTAACTGAACCGGACAAGGTCTTGGAATGTCTTCAACTGGATAAGCATCAGGGAGATCTTGGGGTCGATCTGACTGAACCAGAGAAGGCCTTTGACTGGATAAGCATCAGGAAAATCTTAGGGTCGATTTAACTGAACTGGACAAGGTCTTGGAGTATCTTTAACTGGACAAGCATCAGGGAGATCTTAGGGTCGATCTGACTGAACCAAAGAAGGCCTTTGACTGGATAAGCATCAGGAAAATCTTAGGGTCGATTTAACTGAACCGGACAAGGTCTTGGAATATCTTCAACTGGATAAGCATCAGGGAGATCTTAGGGTCGATCTGACTGAACCAGAGAAGGCCTTTGACTGGATAAGCATCAGGAAAATCTTAGGGTCGATCTAACTGAACCGGTCTAGGTCTTGGAATATCTTCAACTGGGTAAGCATCAGGGAGATCTTAGGGTCGATCTGACTGAACCAGAGAAGGCCTTTGACTGGATAAGCATCAGGAAAATCTTAGGGTCGATTTAACTGAACCGGTCTAGGTCTTGAAATGTGATTTGAGAATTTAAACTGCATCTTTCCTGAAAGGTAGAGGTCAGTCATATGCGATGCATGATATGGATCAAGCAATGTTGTTTCTCAATATAAATGAGACTTGCATGATATGATGTGTCTATGCATGTTATAATGATGTATGTGATGTTTTATGTATGTTTTTGTCTAGGAAATCAAATCCTTGACGGATGCCGGGAAGTCGTATCTTGGGCTGATGTTGAAGAGTAGATTTTGCTTCCGCTGGGGATGATAACTGCAAGAATACCGGTAGAAGAAGATGACTCCGTTGCGGAATAAACTTGGCAAATGGAAGATTCTGCGGGGAGAAAAGATACTCTGACGACTATGCTGGGAAGCAATACTCTGTGGGAAGAGGGACGCCTTGCTGAGTTGATAATAGTTTGCTGGGGATACCCTTGTTGTATAGGAAGTGTTGATGGACTTCGCTGGGGTAAGATGACTTCGTTGACGACGCTCTTTCCGTGGCTTTTGGCTGAGGATAACCCAGTTATATCCTGTTAAGGAAATAACTCTTTCAATCAAGCCGGCCGACGCGTTCGTGCTCTGTGAGGGGATAAGCTTCCAGAATCTACTGGGGGTAAGCTTATTGCTTGGGGATATGGATTCCAACTTTCCTGGGAGAACTGGATTGGACTCTTCTGGGAAGTTTTGATATGCGGGGGAGTGATTCTTTTGAATGTTGGTATACCGCCGGGGAACAATCTTCATACCAAGACTGCCGGGGATGCTTGTTAAGAATCTATGTATGCTGCTGGGGAATGTTGGGATCTGCTGGAGGATGCCCAATTTCCTTGAGATTTGATAATTTTGCTTGGAGAGGAATGTACTTTTTTGCTTACTCTCTGGGGAATTAAGGTATCTGGTTATGTTCTTTAGCTGAACCTTACCTTGGTACCTTGGAGGACAGAACAATTAGACTGCTCAGACAACTCTTTATTGCCCCTGTTTCTAGTGTCACCTGTAATTAATTCCTTTGTTTCGTATGCAAATATTTATGAGTTAGCAAATTATTGTCAATGCATATATCACAAATTGAACCTTGGACGTTCTTCGCAAAACAAAACAGAAAAAAGAAAAACACTTGGCACGTTTAACTGAAAAGTATATTTGTATTGATTTTTGAATAGCCTGAAAATAGGCGTTTTGTGTACAAGAGGCTGACGTCCTAGTAAGAGGAACGTCGCCGAACAAGAGAGTTTATACAAATTTTGTACAAGAGAAAATAAACAGCTGTGTGAAGTGAATGATCCCACTGGGTTTCAACTCTGCTATTGCCTTTATAACTCTGAGCGTCTCATCACTTGATGACCTTGGTTGAAGGTGAAGCTGACTGATCGATGCCGTCTGAACTTGATGTAGATACCGGATTCTGGATGCAAAGTGATCAATGAGACATAGTATTACGCTTTATCCCTAATTTTGCCTGGACCGCCTTTTCGGGTTTTCAGTCCACCGGGATACCCATTTTTGCCCAAGCCGCCTTTTCAGGTTTTCGACTTGCCGGGTGTATAGATTTTTTTCATTTTCATCCCTTCATTTTGCCCGAACCCTTTTGGTTCGACGGGAAGCCCTAATTTTTTCCTAGGCATGTCAGCCTAGCGGGTCTTTTTTCATGCGTAGTATTTTTTTACTATGTCTGCATTGGCGGGGTGAGGCAGGTCGTCACCATCCATGTTGGTTAATATCATTGCTCCTCCTGAGAACACATGTTTAACCACAAATGGCCCTTCGTACGTAGGGGTCCATTTGCCCCTTGGATCACTCTGAGGAAGGATGATTCTCTTGATCACCAGATCCCCAACTTGATATTCCTGTGGTCTGACTTTTTTGTTAAATGCCTTGATCATCCGTTTCTGATACGTCTGACCATGACAGATAGCAGCAAGTCTCTTTTCATCAATGAGGTTGAGCTGATCAAGTCGTGTCTGGATCCAATCATCTTCGTTCAGATTTGCATCCTTCATTATCCGGAGAGAGGGTATTTGTACTTCGATCGGCAAGACTGCCTCCATGCCATAAACCAGAGAGAAGGGAGTTGCCCCGGTTGACGTCCTAGCTGAGGTACGGTACCCATGTAGAGCGAACGGTAACATCTCGTGCCAATCTTTGTAAGTCACTGTCATCTTCTGCACGATTTTCTTGATGTTCTTATTTGCTGCTTCTACAGCCCCATTCATCTTCGGTCTGTAAGGAGAAGAATTGTGGTGCTGTATTTTGAACTGTTCACAGAGCTCAGCGATCATCTTATTGTTCAGATTGGTACCGTTGTCTGTAATAATTCGCTCAGGGACGCCATATCGACAGATCAGGTTGTGCCGAATGAACCGTGCCACAACAGTCTTGGTTACCGTAGCATAGGATGTTGCCTCAACCCACTTTGTAAAATAATCAATCGCTACCAGGATGAAGCGATGTCCATTAGATGTCGTAGGTTTAATCTCGCCGATCATGTCTATGCCCCACATTGCAAACGGCCAAGGCGCAATCAGAACATTCAGGGGAACTGGAGGAACATGCACCTTATCTGCATAAATCTGGCACTTGTGGCATGTCCTGGAATGTTGGTAACAATCAGCTTCCATTGTGGACCAGTAATATCCTGCCCGTAGGATTTTCTTAGCCATAGTGTGTCCACTGGAATGCGTACCAAAGGTCCCTTCATGTAGCTCTTCCATGATCCTTTCTGCTTCAGTCTTGTCCACACAACGCAGTAAGGTTGAATCATGGTTTCGCTTGTATAATATGTCGTTGCTAAGGAAGAACTTGGCGGCGAACCTTCTCAGGAACTTCTTATCATTGATAGAGGCACCTTCAGGGTATTCCTGAGCTTCCAGATATCTCTTCACTTCGTGGTACCAAGGCTTCTCAGTCACCAATTCAGTTTCGAGATCACAACAGTATGCCGGTTCGTCCAGTTTCCAGATGATGATCCGGGGAGCCTCATTATCCCATTTGACCTTGAACATTGAAGACATTGTAGCTAACGCGTCCGCTAGCTGATTCTCTTCTCTTGGAAAGTGTTCAAAGGTTATCTCTGTAAAGTGGGGGATCAGGGTCAACACACATTCTCTGTAAGGAATCAAGTTTGGATGTTTCGTATCCCACTCTCCTTTGATCTGATTGATCACAAGAGCGGAATCTCCGAAGACACTTAGAAATTTGATCCTTAGGTCGATCGCAGCTTGAAGACCCATGATGCACGCCTCATACTCCGCCATGTTGTTGGTACAGTTGAAACATAGCCGGGCAGTGAGTGGAGTATGAGTACCTTGTGGAGATATGATGATGGCGCCGATACCATTTCCCAAAGCATTGGAAGCTCCGTCAAAGTGCATAGACCATCGGGATCCTGGTTCAGGTCCTTCATCCGGTCCAGGTACTTCACAATCTGTTACTATCATGATGCTTTCGTCCGGAAACTCGAAGTTCATCGACTGATAGTCATCTACGGCTTGATGTGCCAGGTGGTCTGCCAATACACTTCCCTTGATGGCTTTCTGGGTTGTGTACTGAATGTCGTATTCCGTCAAGATCATTTGCCATCTTGCAATCCTCCCAGACAGAGCAGGCTTTTCGAATATGTACTTTATAGGATCCATTTTTGAGATCAACAAGGTAGTGTGAGTCAGCATATACTGTCTCAGCCGGCGAGCAGCCCATACCAAAGCGCAGCAAGTTTTCTCAAGCAGTGAGTATCGGGTCTCACAGTCGGTAAACTTTTTGCTAAGGTAATAAATGGCATGCTCTTTTCGGCCAGACTCGTCATGCTGCCCCAGCACACACCCCATTGAGTTGTCAAGCACTGTCAGATATAGTATCAGAGGTCTCCCTTCAACCGGTGGCATAAGGATAGGTGGTTCTTGGAGATACTCTTTGATTTTGTCAAAAGCAGCCTGACATTCATCGTTCCAACGTACTACCTGATCTTTCTTCAGCAGCTTGAAGATTGGCTCACAGGTAGCGGTCAGATGTGAGATGAATCGAGCAATGTAATTCAGGCGTCCTAAAAAGCCTCTGACTTCCTTCTCTGTCTTAGGAACTGGCATCTCTTGAATAGCTTTGACCTTAGCAGGGTCCACTTGAATACCTTTATCACTGACCACGAAGCCTAGCAACTTCCCAGATCTTACCCCGAAGGTGCACTTGTTCGGGTTCAATCTCATCTTATACAGTTTCAGACGGTCAAACAACTTCTGCAGATGATCTAGATGCTCTTCCTCAGTCTGGGACCTCGCGATCATGTCGTCCACATACACTTCTATCTCATGATGGATCATATCATGAAATAAAGCAACCATGGCACGTTGGTAGGTTGCCCCAGCGTTCTTTAATCCAAATGGCATGACCTTGTAACAGAAGGTGCCCCACTGAGTGACAAATGTAGTCTTTTCCATGTCTTCAGGTGCCATCTTGATCTGATTGTAACCTGAAAAGCCATCCATGAAAGAGAACACCTTGTGCTGAGCTGTATTATCAACAAGGACATCAATGTGAGGTAAGGGGAAGTCATCCTTGGGGCTGGCCCTGTTCAGATCCCTATAGTCGACACACATTCTGACCTTACCGTCCTTCTTAGGTACCGGCACCACGTTAGCAACCCATTGAGGATAAGAAGTCACTGCAAGGAACCCGGCATCAAACTGTTTCATAACCTCGGCCTTAATCTTCTCGGACATCTCTGGACGCATCCGACGGACCTTTTGCTTAACTGGAGGGCAGTCTTCCTTAGTTGGCAAATGATGGACCACAATATCGGTATCCAACCCGGGCATGTCTTCATAGGACCAGGCAAAGATCTCCATATAATCATGTAGCATCCTGGTTAACCGTTGCTTCACGCTGAGCTCTAGGTTGGCACCAATCTTTACCTCTCTCCTGTCTGCTTCAGTACCCAAGTTTATTGTTTCCACTGGCTCTTCATGGGGTTGAATTGCCCTCTCTTCCTGAAGCAACAGTCTTGCAAGCTCGCCAGGCACTTTGCAATCATCTTCACCTTCGTCTTCGGCTAAGTTGATCGGATTTTCGAAGTCATAACTGGCAGTAGCAGAGTTGTTATCAGTGAGATCCAGAGTGGATTGAAACCTGTATGAGTGAGTGTGTGTGTAAATACAGCTGTTTTGAAAATTATGTAAAGGAAAAGAAAGACAGAAAAGGAGCACAATATTTGCAATGCGAAAAATACGTCCAAGATTTTCATTCATGATATATGAAATGACAGTTTGTATGCCCTCACAAATAGAACCACGGTGCCTCGGGTAAGGCACCGGGCCATAGAGTTTATCATTGTTTATTACAAAATAACGAAACAAAGAAATTTATTACTGCGTCACAAAGGTAACAGGAGTATGATCCTTAGCAATCCAGTTGTTCAATCCGCCTTCGATCGTCGGATAGATCCAGCTGTTGAATTCGGCTTCGTCCACTTCATGGTCTTCCTCAACAGCATTCACCCCTGAACTTTTAATAAATACCGGAGGTCTTCCGATCTTCGCTTTCCTCATAGCTCTCTGACCTTCTGTGGTAAAACCCAGCCCAAGTTTGTCAGTCTTCTGAGTAAAGTCTGGAAGTCTGCCCCAGTCGGCACATTCACCCTTCTGAACCACAGCCCGGGCATCCTTCAGGGAAGCCATCTTCAAAGGACCACTTTCTTCTGTTGCTGTTTCTGCTGCAATTGGAAACACCTCCTCGAAATGCTGAAAGGGGGTTTCAATAAACTCCCCATCCATCTCAATGTACCTGAAGGAGTTCAGGTGGCTCACCATATATTCCTCCTCTCCTTGCACAGTGACAATCTTCCCTCTGACGAGGTACTTCAGCTTCTGATGCAAGGTAGAGGTCACTGCCCCAGCCTTATGTATCCACGGTCGACCCAATAGACAAGAGTAAGATGGACGGATATCCATCACATAAAAAGTGGAATCGAACACCTGAGAGCCCACACGAATCGGAATGTCAACCTCTCCATGAACCATCCTCTTTGAACCATCAAAGGCCCTGACGATGATATTGCTGGGTTTTAATTCCAGGCCTTCACAATCTAGACGGTCCAAAGCCTTCTTGGGTAACACATTCAAAGATGAACCAGTATCAACCAACACATGTGCTAAGGTAGTGCCCCTGCATTCAATAGAGACATGCAGAGCATCGTTATGGTCTTTTCCCTTTGCGGTCAAGTCAGCATCTGAGAAACCCAAGCCATTGTCTGCCGTTAGACTTGCCACGCAATCAGTGAACTGGACTGCAGAGGTTTCATGTGGCACATGGGCCGTCTTGAGGAATGAGATTAGGGCCTTAGCATGGGCCTCGGAGCACAACAATAAAGAGAGCATGGAGATCTTGGAGGGTGTATGCCCCAGCTGTTCCACAACATTAAAATCGCTCTTCTTTATAATCTTCAGAATCTCCTCCATCTCTTGTGGGGAGGCCTTAGCAGCTATGGGTACGGGTGCCTCCATCTGGGCAGGCTCAACTTCAATTCCCTTTCCCCGAGCATTGGATGACTCGGCAGCAGGAGAAACAATCGGATCAGCAGCAGGAACAGGTATACTTGCAGGGGTTATGAGAAGTGGTCTTCGGGCAGCAGGCGGTGCAATGTCAGGCGAGAAGAGCCTGCCACTGCGGGTAACTTTGGCTGGGCCAGTGATGTCACAAATGCTGGCGCCAGCGTTGAGCTCTTGTTTAATCCCATTTACATATACGTCTGCCCCATAGTGCCAAGGGACAACTTTATCAGATACATAAGGCAGGGGCCCTGGAACGGTGATAATAATAGGTGCAATGGTCATGATTTGAACGGGCCTCTTCGGGAGAGCCGGGATTGGATTATTAAAGATAGTCACCACAGAAACTTCTTCCACCGGAACCAACCGAACAGCATACTTCTTGAATAGAATCTCCTTGCTATCCATTAAGCTTTGGATGCCTAACTTTAGCAAGGGACAACCAGATGGGGACACAGCACAGAACAGGCAACCCTCACTACAACCCGGAAATAAACCGGCCTGCAGTAGGTTCTTCTTGACAATCTTTAGAGAAGTGGCTAGATCATCCACAGAAACAGCATAAACGTCTTCATCAACAGCATTTACCCTATGTTGAGGCATAGGGGCAGTAACTACATTCGGCCTCTCAGGCGCTTCGAACTGTATCTCCTTTGCGTCGATAAGGTCTTGCACCTTATTTTTTAACGCCCAACAGTCATCAGTAGAGTGCCCCGGGCTATCTGAATGGTAAGCACAACGAGCATTCGGGTTGTACTTGGGGGATGCGGTATTTGGAAACTTCGGCGTCTCCCTGACAGTCACCAAATTGGTTGAGAGCAACTGTGGCAGGATCTGCGACAAAGTCATGCTTAAGCGGGTGAATTCTCTCCGGGGTCTTTCAACCTTCTGAGGATTGTTTAGCCGAGGAGCGGCAGCAGGCTTAGCAATCATTACCGCACTGACAGATTGGCGGTGCTCATGTCTCTCTGATTTCCTGGAACCATATACGGCACTAGACTCCTTCTTGAAGGGTTTCTTCTCAGAACTAGATGATGTACTCTTCGGAATTTTTCCAGACTTTAACCCAGCTTCAATCCTCTCTCCAGTCAAGATTAGATCAGTGAACCCTGCAGATGAATTCCCAATGAGGTGGTTGAAAAACGGCCCAGATAGGGTCCCCAAGAACATGTCTACCAACTCCCGATCAGTCAACGGAGGCTGCACCCTGCCAGCCAGGTCTCTCCACTTCTGAGCGTACTCCTTAAAACCTTCGCTTGCACCTAACGACATACCCTGGAGTTGGGTACGTGTGGGGGCAAGGTCGGCATTATATTGATACTGCTTGTAGAAAGCAGTAGCCAACTCCTCCCAGTTACGAACCTTGGTCCCATCCAGCTGATAGAACCATTCGAGATGAGTCCCTGAAAGACTCTCCTGGAAGAAGTGGATCCATAAATTCTTATCCGCAGAGTACGGCTGAATTTTCCGAACATAGGACCTTAAATGCAGCTTGGGACAAGACGCCCCGTCGTACTTAGAGAAGGATGGTGCTTTGAACTTGTGAGGGATGATCACACCAGTCGACAAACCCAGATCTCCGAAATCCAGCCCAGGTACCTGTTGAACCTCCATAGCTTTCAACCTATCCTCCAGTTGCTTGTATTTGTCGTCTGCAGGAGGGTACTGCTCTTCATCAAAATCAGTCTCGTTGTCGGAGACTACCGGACTAGGAACCCTTGCTTCTGCCGGAGGAGTACCCTTGCCAACAGAAGAACCAGCCTCTTCATGCTGCAGAGTATTACCAAACCTTCGGCCCGAGTTGAACAGAACAGTTCTTCTCTTCTTCTTCTTCTCCTTCTTCAGGAGCATGGCCTTCAGTTCTTCTTGGCCCTGAGCCAGACCCTTGATTAATTCCTGGAATTGTGCATTCTGCACCTGAAGAGCCTTGATTGATGTCTCAGTTGATGCAGATTCGGGATTCATGATGCTGAAATAAACAGCGAAGAACTGTAAGCAACCTGAAAAGAGAAAACCTGCTATGCACATGATGTATGAAATGCGTATGAATTATGTTTTCAAAGACAATCGGGAATCAACTTTGTAAACAAAAAAGAACACACTTCATTAGATTCAACTTTGCAACTGAAATTATTCAACAAGTTGCCCTTAGGCGTTACATGAAAGGAAATACTGGAAAGGAAATAAAACTGTAAAAGCACATCTGGAGCTCCTTATTGATCCCATGGTCTCCTCTTCTCAGTGCGGATGTAGGCATTCAGAGCTCTCTCATTCTCCAACTGCTTGGTCAGCTTCTGGATCTTTGATTCCTGCTCGTTGAACTTTTCCCGGTAAGAATCCCGCTCTTCTCGCAGTTGCGACCAAGATCTCTTCAATGTCTCATAATCAGTAGGTATCTGAGGAGGAAGGACAGTCGGAGGAACACCATCTTTATCAGGACACTCAAGAATGACGGGTCTGACAGCTTCATATGGCATACCTAACTTCTGAGCACGGATGCGGACCCATTTGTAATAGTCTTCCATAGGTAAAGAAGTCTTTGGCCCTAACTCCTGTGGGTCAGCTTTATGAACTTTATCCCAAGCCTTGATGAACCTACGACGCAGCTCGTCACTATCCACCTGAAATTCAAAACTGATGTGAGGCACCAACATTTCATGGGGCCCTGCTCTTCTTGCTCTCCCAAACTGACGGAGTGCTAGACATGGATTATAAGAGATCCCTCCTTGGGTACCAATCAGAGGAACATTAGGATACTCCCCGCATCGATCAATAATAGCTATCTCATCCAAACCTCTGCAAGTCCAAATGATGTCTTTATCGGTGAGAGACATTAACCTATGAGCCCAACCTCTTCCTTCTTGATTCTTCAGTACGAACTTAGGGAGGTGCGAAATAAACCACCTCACCAACAAAGGGATACAACACCATAGGGTTCCTCGTCTTCGGGTAGTACGGGCATGAAGTTGTTGCAAGATGTCACCCAAGAGAGTGGGCACCGGATTCTGAGACATAAAGATCCTTATGGCAGTGACATTGATGAAGTTGTCAGGATTAGGAAACAGGACTAACCCATAGATTAGGAGAGCCAAGATGTCTTCATATGCCCTAAAGTCCAGGTCATTCCAGAAATTGTTAGCTTTACCAATCAGAAACTTGGCCAAGAAACCCTTAACTCCGCTTCTAGTTACCCAGTTGTTTGTTACCTCTTGATGGGTCAAAGGAAGAGCTGCAGCAATGTCCTCAAGCCTGAGGGTCTTTTCCCAACCAGTAAAGGGAGTCTGATCCAAGATAGGGATACCAAGCAAATCAGAGAACTCTTCCAGGGTAGGGACCAGCTGGAAGTCTTGAAAGGTGAAGCACTGGTACAGAGGGTCATAGAACTGGGTCAGAACACTCATCAACTGTTGATCCCGCTTTGCAGTGACTAAACTGAGAAGGGAACCATGCCTCTGAATGAAGGAAGTGGTATTTGGAATTCTGCTAACCAACTCATCAAGCAACTCAGGTGAACGAACAAAGTTGAACCGGATAGTATTCCTTTGCACAGGCATCATAATGTCCTACAAAACAGAGCAAAGATGAAACCCTCTTGTCTTTGAAATGGTCAGTCCTTATGCAGGATGCAATGCTCATGATGCTATGATGTTATGATAAAGCACACCACAAATAGATACAAAGGCAAACATGGTAAGGCACACAAGTCACACAAGGCAAGCCCCTAAAGTTTAGGCCAGCATGAGGTCTAGGTACTACCCTCTTTCGGTTTGTTGGTTCATACCTGTCCTAATCAAAAGTAACCGGGTTCTTAGAGGATCCCAATATCATTGACTACCCTCAATCGGTCATAACTCCAGCATCGCAATCTTTTCTTGCGGCCAGAACCATCACGAGAGTTTAGCCTCAATGGGCGTAGCATACTGCTACAATTCTAAAGGCCAAGTTGTGTCAATTAAGGTTCTAAGGATGTTGGTGCTTAATGACTCCTTAGAAGACCCATATTCTCCTCGTTGCGACACAAGGGATATCGGTACAGACCAAGGTGCCACACCAACGTAGCCACTGCTTCACCCGTGTCGGTCTACGCCGGACAGGTCCCTCACAGCTTATGCTACCTAAACAGGGTATCCCCAGATCCGGGTTAGGATCTATGTAACTCCCATGCAACCCACAATAGTAAAGCAAGCAAGTCAGACAATTGAAAACACAGTTATGAACTAACCCTAAGGTACACCTCACTTTAAGTTTATATCCCCAGCAGAGTCGCCAGTTCTGTGATCGGTGGATCTGGAACTGACTGTTTAACGCTGGTTCGCGAAATGTCGCGGAAGCAAGAGTCGCCACCGTCTTTTATTTTCTCCAAATGGAAAGGACAAAAGCACAGAAAAATTCCTTAAAGAGATTGCTCTCGGTTCGGGAGGTAGATTATAGAAAGGGAAGGTGTTAGCACCCTTTCTATCCATGGTTATCCATGGGCTCTTAGATACTTGCTCATTGTGTTTTCAAAATGGTTTGTTTGCTTTTCAACTGTGGGTTTTAAAAAAAGTTTCTTTGAAAATTTCAGTTCGACTCTTGTGTCAGAGTGTTTGAAAAATTGCTTTGAAAGCTTTTGAAAAGTGTCGGTGTGAAAAGATTTTTGTTTGTTTTTTGAAGAGAGCAAGTATCTACGAGAACCTACCTACCCTAAGGAATTCGTCTGTGTAAATGTCCTTTAAAGTAGTGCCATCCCACCATTGAGAGGTAGGTAGCACCACCGTTGGAGGTGTTCGGGTCAATTCGAGGTTCGGGACGTGGTGATCACCAGAGCAATGGGAAGACACCTTAGAAGCTACCCTCATGCCAGGTTCCCGGATCATGAGGACTTACTAAGACATCCTCTACTCGACGATCACCTTTTGAGGCAAGGCAACAGTGAGGCGTACCCTAGGGGTGGTGTGTGCGATTCGTGTGTCGTTTTCATTTGTATTTGTCTTGTCATGTTAAAGTGATCTACGCTTGATTTTATTTGTCCATTCATTCTTGCATGTTTTGTTTAACAGTTAAAAAATATTTGCGAGGAAAAGTAAATCTACAGCTATTACAAACGGCGCGGGTCCACATCGCCAAAATTAAATCGGACCCGATTTGACAGAAAAGTAAATAAAGCAAAAGAAATAAAAGTGCGAGAAGTTTAGTTACATGGCTTTGGGAGAGATACATAATTATTTAAATGACATAAAATAAATATGCGAAATTAAATAGAAATTAAGAACATGGGCGTTGGACCCTTTTGCAAAATTAAATTAATATGATGAAATTAATTAAGAGAAAAGAAATTGTTTTTGTTTTTTTGGTATTTTTGTGTTTTTTAAGATTTAATGAAAAAAAGAGAATTAATTAAAATTGAAATTGAATGCAAACCCTAATTCTAGTGACTTTTAAATTTGTTATGAAAATATTAAAATATAACCTAAATTAAACCTAAAATTTTTTATGTACAATTTAATTATGAAAATAAATAAAATAAGTAATATTATTATGAAAAAAGGAAAATTAAAAGGAATAAAATTTATTAAACCTAATTCTACATTTTTTATATTTTTGTTAAAAGAATTAAAGTTAAAGCACCTAATTTAAATTAATTAATTTACATGCAATTTGTTTATGAAAATAATTAAAATAAAATATTTATTATGTTTTTTGTCTTTTATGATTTTTAGGTATTTTTTATATTTGGTAAAAATAATTAATTGAATCGAAACAATAAAGCAAATAAAATAACAATTAAAAAACAAAATATAATGAAAATGTATAGAATTTGCAAACCAGGGGGGTGGAAGTCCCAAATTGGAGGTATGGATCCAAGAATCCTGGCCCAACAAGCTTCAGGTCCATTGACTTTTTTGAGTAGCGTGTTGGATGGTTGACCAGGCTTAGGGTGTTCCTCAATCTGGAGCCTTTGATCTGAAGCAGCTAGACGCGTGGCTGGCTTGATGGTGATGGAATATGGTGCGTCTTGATCTTGGGCGCTGCATGGGAATTGCTAATGAAAAAGAATATGGAAATTATACAGACCTGGGACTCGAACCCAGGTCACTAGCATCACCAACCAACGCCTGTGCCACTAAGCCATGTCAACGCATTTGATATATAAATAACGAATAAATAATATAAAAGGAAACAAAAGAGTTAGTGGATAGCGCGCGAAATATTCAAACGCTCCAATCAACGCTTTCCACGTGATCGTCTTCTTCATGGCCCTTTTTTATTTTTCTGAAACAAGACCATAACGCAACGGTTTTCCACGCGTGGGTTTAGAGGGCTTTAAAGAAAATAGCGATTAGGCTATCCTTGAACATAAATTAGGCGCAAGGGCATGTTTAGGCTCGTCCAGGTCTGCTGATTACAATGGTGGTGGCCTTGAGTCCTAATTTTACTTCGTTTCAAAAGCCCCAAATTTACAACCCTGTAAACCCTAGAAATCGAGCATGGTACAATTGTATATACAGCATAATAATCAAATTAAACATCATGGTTATCTTTAAAACATCACAATGAATATAAATCCACAATTAGAATGCCATGAGAATGCCTAGAATTAAAAATACGATCGTGACTTTTTCTCTGTACAGGGAAGGTTCTCGTTACCAATTCTTGGGGTTTGAATGGATGTTAATGATTGGAATATGTTCAGGGAGACTTGAGGAAGCTATTGGAATAGTTTTTGCGCCTTGAATCGCCCTCTAACAATGATTTCAGTGTTGAGTTTTTTAGAGAATTTTTCAAGTTTGTAGAGAGCTTTTCTGCGCAGCTTTTGTGTCTCTTGCATTAGGTTTATGATCAAGCCTTTGTAGTGAATACATTAGGTCAACAAAACTCAATCCAATCCATGGCATTCATTGTTTTTGATAATTGATTTTCTAAGGATCTTTTCATATCTTTTTTCATGTGCATTTGTATCAATTATGCTCAAATCAAATCAAATCTTCCTATTTTTGAATGTGCACGAAATATTGAGGGCAAAACATGCATGAAAAGATTTATTAGGTCAAGTTATATATTTTTCATACATTTAAATGATTTAAATGAATTAATATAAATAATAATTCAAATAAATAAATAAAATATGAGAAAATACTTCCCTTTGGGCCAAGTGGTCGTGCATATGTCATGGATGATGAATCATGGAAGAAAAATGGGCCCATTAGCAATTTTAGACCATTTGAATCAATGTTGACTTTTCAAAATATCCAAAAATTTCCCAACTTCCACAAGGCATAACTTGCTCAATTTTTAAGCTTTTCTCATGTTCTTGGACATTTTGGAAAGGTCTTTGAGTCCTCTAACCAATGTCTTTGGTCCCATGTCAGTTTGATTTACCAATCGCAAGTTATGGCCTTTGACTTAAAGTCTTTTTTTGTTGACTTTTGAAAATGACCTATAATGTTGAAATTGATAACTTTTTGTGAGAGCATTTCTTGGACTTGAAGTATGAAGATGAGTTGTAGGAAATGTCTTTCTCTTCAAAATGAGCTTTGGATGGAATTTTTCTGATAATCCATGTGAAAGTTATGCCCTGGTCAATTTCAGTTGACTTTTTCAGCTGTCCAAATAAGGAAACTTTTGCATCTTTGATGATTTCTGAGCCAAATTTTGAGAATCATGATCAAGCATTGATCAAATGATGTTTGTGGCTTCAAAATGATATGTTGACCAAAAATTTGAACTTTTGACTGCCAAATGACCATTTTGCCCCTACAGTTGACTGTAGTGCAATTTAGGGTTTTGACTGTGCAATTTTGAGCTGAATGCCTTGAAACTTGATATGAGGATGCTTGACCATACTTGTAAGCATGTGAGACTTGATTGGACCTTTGAAAACTTCATTTTCTTGATCAGAACACAAACCCTAGTTTTGACTGTATAGGAGACCTTTGCACTGTGCAACCCTTGGGGAATTTTGCAGCTTGACTTGGCAATTTCTTGAAGAATATGGGAGGGCAAATTTTGGGGTACAACACACCCTAGTCAACAGCATTACACTAAACTGGAAAAGTCAACGAGCTGGCTTCTTAATGGGCCCAGATTCAGCATCACACCTTCCTATTTGGCCCACACCCCCTTGGTTCTCATTTCTTTTCTTTTGTTATTTATTTGTTTTTGTTATTTCCTATTATTTTTAACCCTTTTATTTTATTACTAATAATTAATTTAATTAACCATTTTCATAAAAAAACCCAAAAAAAAAATATAATTAACACTTTTATTATTATTATTTATTATTTTGTAAATAAACCATAATTGAACTAGTTTTTTTAATTAGGCCATTTTAACATTTTAATAATTAAAATAGATTTAGATTTAGGTTAACTTAGAATTTTATTTCTTTTTCTATTTTATTTTCATAAAAAATATAAAAAAACAAAAAATATTTTCTTGTAATTAAAATAATTAATTAGTCATTAATCAGTTTTTTAATTTCATTTAATTACCAAAAAGACCAAAAAATTAATTTCTTTTCTTAAAAGGGTCAACACCCTTAGACATTCTCGATTAACTTGTTCGCGCGCATTTTACTTTATTTGATTATTATGTAATTGCTCCGGATATGTAATAGTAAATAGGACCTTTTACTGTTTTTTTATTTTCCGCACTTATTTACTTAAAACGGGTCTTTGTAAAATTTTGGCGATGTATAGACCCGCGCCTTGTAATAGCGTAGGATTTACGTTTCCGCAATTTATTTTCCGCACCCCCTTTAACTGTTAACTTGTATGAAAGAATGCATGACAATTAAAAATAACTCGTAGCTCACCAATGTCTGATCAAAGACAAATATTAACATGAAAACAACACACCGATTCACACACCACTTCTAGAGTACGCCTCACTGTTGCCTTACCTTCGAAATGTGGTCGTCGAGTACAGGACGTTTTAGTAAGTCCTTATGTCCATGACATGATCCAGTTGCCTCGAAACGGTTGCCTCGGAATTAAAAAGGATCAATGGCATAAGGGTAGCTTCTAAGGTGTCCTACTGTTGCTCTGATGACCACACTGTCCCTACAAACGAATTGACCCGAACACCTCCAACGGTGGTGCTACCTACCTCTCAATGGTGGGATGGCACTACCTTAAGGACATTTACACAGCCTAATTCCTTAGGGTAGGTAGATGACTCGTAGACACTTGCTCTTTTCAAAAACAAAACAAAACATCTTTTCACACCGACACATTTCAAAAAGCTTTCAAAACAATTTTTCAAACACTCTTGAGGACTGATACAAGAGTTATTCAGAAAATTTTAAACGAAACTTTTTCAAGCCCACTCACACTTGAAAAGCAAACACTTTTGAAAACACAATGAGCAAGTATCTAAGAGCCCATGGATAACCATGGATAGAATGGGTGCTAACACCTTCCCTTTCTATAAATCTACCTCCCGAACCGAGAAACTATCTCATAAGGAATTTTGCTGTGCTTTTGTCCTGTCCATGTTGGAGAAAATAAAAGACGGTGGCGACTCTTGCTTACCGCGACATTTCGCGAACCAGCGTTAAACAGTCAGTTCCAGATCCACCGATCACAAGGGCTATTCTGCCTCATGAAGAGTTGCTAGAAACCATCAACTTGGGGACAGAGGAAGACAGGAAAGAAGTAAAAGTGGGTGCCAACCTGGAACCAAATGTCAAGGAATGCTTAGTGCAGTTGTTGAACGAATATGTTGAAATCTTCGCCTGGTCTTATGAAGACATGCCAGGGTTAGACACATATATCGTGGTTCATCGTCTCCCTACAAGAGAAGATTGTCCTCCGATTAAGCAAAAGGTCCTCCGAATGAGGCCTGACATGTCTGAGAAGATCAAAGTTGAAGTAATGAAGCAATTCAACGCTGGCTTTCTGGTTGTTACTTCCTATCCACAATGGGTTGCTAACATTGTGCCCGTGCCTAAGAAGGACGGCTAAGTCAGAATGTGTGTGGACTATCGGGACTTAAACAGGGCTAGCCCCAAGGATGATTTTCCACTGCCACATATCGACATCTTGGTTGACAATACAAATCAACACAAGGTATTTTCCTTCATGGACGGATTCTCGGGATACAACCAAATCAAAATGGCCCCCGAGGACATGGAGAAAACTACTTTTGTCACACAATGGGGTACCTTCTGCTACAAAGTGATTCCATTCGGACTGAAGAATGCAGGGGCAACCTATCAACGCGCCATGGTAGCTTTGTTTCATGATATGATACATCATGAGATCGAAGTTTACGTAGACGACATGATAGCTCGATCACAGACAGAAGAAGAACACCTTAATCATTTGCAAAAGCTGTTTGCCAGGTTGAAGGAGTATAAGCTCAGACTGAACCCAAGCAAGTGCACTTTTGGAGTTAGGTCTGGTAAACTTCTGGGATTTATTGTCAGCAACAAAGGCATTAAGGTTGATCCAGCTAAAGTAAAGGCTATACAAGAAATGCATGCCCCCCGTACTGAAAAGGAGGTTAGAGGATTCTTGGGACGCTTAAACTATATTGTGAGGTTCATCTCTCACCTGACATCTACCTGTGAGCCAATTTTCAAACTGTTGAAGAAAGAGCAGGTAGTTGAATGGAACAATGATTGTCAAGTTGCTTTCGATAAGATCAAGGAGTATTTATTGAAACCTCTTATTCTGATGCCACCCGTTGAAGGAAGGCCGTTAATCATGTATCTGACTGTTTTGGATAACTCAATGGGGTGTGTACTGGGCCAACATGACGAGTCTGGCCGAAAAGAGCATGCCATTTATTACCTTAACAAAAATTTTACCGACTGTGATACTCTCTACTCACTGCTTGAGAAAACTTGTTGCGCTTTGGTATGGGCTGCTCGCCGGCTAAAGCAGTATATGTTGACTCATACCACTTTGCTGATTTCCAAGATGGATCCGATCAAGTATATCTTCGAGAAGCCTGCTTTATCTGGAAGAATCGCTAGATGGAAGATGATTCTGACTGAGTATGATATCCAGTATACTACCCAAAAAGCTATAAAGGGGAGTGTGCTAGCTGACCATCTAGCTCACCAAGCCGTCGAAGATTACCAATCTATGAGATTCGACTTCCCTGACGAGGACATCATGACATTGGACAACATTGAAGATAACAGACCGTATGAAGGACCTGAACAAGGATCCCAATGGACCCTGTACTTTGATGGTGCTTCAAATGCACTTGGCAACGGTATCGGTGCGGTACTCATTTCTCTGAAAGGCTGCCATACACCCTTCACTGTCCGACTTTGCTTCAGTTGTACCAACAACATGGCTGAATATGAAGCTTGCATCTTTAGTCTCAAGGCTGCTATAGACTTGGGAATCAAATCTTTGGTCGTATTTGGGGACTTGACTTTGGTTATCAGTCAAGTCAAAGGAGAGTGGGACACTAAACATCCTAATCTTATCCCATACAAAGAACATGTCTTGACGTTGTTGCCTCATTTCGAGCAGATCACTTTCGAGCACTTCCCGCGAGAAGAAAATCAGCTAGCAGATGCTCTGGCTACAATGTCTTCCATGTTTAAACTCAACTGGGATAACGAGGCTTCCCAAATTACCATCGAGCGAATGGACGAACCTGCGCACTGTCATGAGATTAACACCGAAGAAGTAGTGGAACAATCCTGGTTTCACGAAATCAAAAGGTATCTCCATACTAGAGAATACCCTGAAGGAGCTTCCGTCAATGACAAAAAGTTCTTAAGGAGATTTGCCGCCAAGTTCTTCCTAAGCAATGGCATCCTTTATAAGTGCAGCCATGATTGTGTTCTACTTCGTTGTATGGACAAATTTGAAGCAGAGTTGATCATGACCGAGATACATAGTGGCACATTTGGCACCCACTTGAGCGGACATACGATGGCTAAGAAGATTCTAAGGGCAGGCTACTACTGGTCTACCATGGAAACTGATTGTCATCAACACTCCCGTACTTGCCACAAATGCCAAGTCTACACTGACAAGGTACATATTCCTCCTGTTCCTCTCAACGTTCTGACAGCTCCTTGGTCGTTCGCAATGTGGGGCATTGACATGATTGGAGAGATCAAGCCTACGGCATCCAACGAACATCGCTTCATCCTGGTGGCTATTGACTACTTCACCAAGTGGGTCAAAGCAGCTTCCTACGCCTTAGTTACAAAGAATGTGGTTGCCCGCTTCATCAAGCAAAACCTCATATGCCGGTATGGTGTCCCCGACAGGATCATCACAGACAACGGTACAAATTTGAATAACACCATGATCACCGCTCTATGCAAACAGTTCAAGATTTATCATCACATTTCATCTTCCTATCGGCCGAAGATGAACGGTGCTGTTGAAGCCGCGAACAAAAATATCAAGAAGATCATTCAAAAGATGACAGTCACCTACAAGGACTAGCATGAGATGTTACCGTTTGCTCTGCATGGATATCATACCACGACACATACTTCAACAGGGGCAACCCCTTTCTCTTTGGTATACGGCATAGGAACTGTTCCACCCAAGGAGGTTCAGATTCCTTCCTTGAGGATTATGAAGGATGCCGGTTTGAGTGAAGAAGATTGGATTCAGACCCGGATTGACCAACTTAATTTGATCGACGAGAAACGACTTACTGCTGTTTTTCATGGTCAGACGTATCAAAAACGGATGATCAAGGCTTTCAACAAGAAAGTCAGGCTTCAGGTATATCGAGTCGGAGATCTTGTAATCAAGCGGATCATCTTACCGCAATGTGATCCCAGGGGAAAGTGGACTCCTACTTACGAAGGACCATTTGTGATCAAGAGCATATTTTCCGGTGGGGCAATGATTCTGACCACCATGGACGGCAACGACTTTCCGCACCCTGCGAATGCAGACATAGTCAAAAGATACTACACATAAAACGACCCGACAAGTTGAAAACCCGAAAGGGCGACTTGGGCAAAAGTGGGCATCCCGGTGAATCGAAAAACCGAAAGGGCGATTCAGGAAAAAATTAGGGATAAAACAAAAAAATCTATACACCCGGCAAGTTGAAAACCCGAAAGGGCGACTTGGGCAAAAAAGGGTTTCCCGGTGGATCGAAAACCCGAAAGGGTGGTCCAGGAAAAAGTTAGGGAATTAAAGCGTATGACTATGTCTCGTCGGATCACTTTAAGGACAATCTCTTCACGGACAAGCTCCAAGTTACTGATCAATCCAATCACCAGCGGACGAAGCAGCGAATGGAAAAGATACTCAGAGTTCTGAAGGCTATAACAGAGTGGGAATCCCATGGAATTATTACACATAGCCATCTTTCTCTTGTATAAATTTTTCTCAATTTTTACGACAACATTCTCTTACTAGGATGTCTGTCTCCTTTGTACAAAGATACTTACAAAAGTTAATACAAAGATACTTCAAAGTGCAAAAATTTGTTTACCTTTCTTTGCCTTTTTACACTTATGTTTTATTTGAAAATGTCCAAAGTTTTGTTAAATAGGCATATGCATTTGAATATAATCACTGCTTACAAATAAAACGAAATTGGGAAAGGATAATTACTGATAGGTTGAAGGTGTAGGAAGATATCTTTGTGCCATTCCATAAGAAATCCCCTGCAATACTTTGTTCAGATCCTCAACAAAGCTAAACCCTCGGAGTACATGTCCCCAGCGGAGTTAAGCTTCAAAATCCCCAGCGGAGCCAGTACATTCTAAATTGGATTCCCCAGTTGAGTTAAGTTTCAAAGTTCCCATCAGAGTTCAAACTCCCGATCCCCAGCGGAGCCCAAAAACCTTGAAATACCCATCCTAGTGGAGCCAGAATATTCTAAACCTTCTTCCACAGCAAAGTCAAAATTCTAAACCACCAACCCCCGATGGGAACTGCTCTACTTCCCCCAATCTCCCCGGCAGGCTATCTTAAAAGTCTGAGAACCAAGCAAATAACAGTTAACTTCTCGGCTTATCCCCAGCTAGGATGATTCCTCGGTAGTTTGGCATACAACCCAAAGCTTCTGATTTCACCGGCCGAGCAAACATTCTCCCCACAGAGTTATCTCCCAGCAAGATCGAAGATTCTCAGTCTCATTTCTCCAAGCAGAAGCCTCCCAGGTTCTAAGTCCCCAATAGATATTTTTCAGAGTTTTCCTTATTTCCCAGGAAAGTCATGAAGGATCCTCATTCCCTGCAGAAGTTGTCAAAGGCTTTGTTAATCTCCACAAATCGCTGAGGATTTTCAATCCCCAGCACTGGTCCCAGGGTTTCTCATTTCTCAAACAATCAGAGATTCTTTAATCCCCAAGCAGTCAGCAAGGATTTCTCATCTTCAGCAATCAAATATTTTTCGAATCCTCAGCATTGGTCAAAGATTTACTTTCCCCAACAGCAGTCAAGGATTTCATTATCTCCAGTTATCAAGGATTTATTTTCCTCAGCAAGACAACTACTCAGCTTATATGCACATCTATTACATTCATATATCATAAGCATTGATGAAATACAGTTCATTGCATCATACATATCATGCAACATAACTTTGTGTTTTAGCTAATATTTTACTCTTTTCAGGATAAGTTTAAAAGGCTATCGTTAACAATTATTCAGATACAATATGGATACACCCCAGACACGGCGGTCATTCTATTACTCATTCAGAATTTCAAGTCAAAATACAGTACAGATACACCCCAGACACGGTGGTCATTCTAATACTCGTTCAGACTTCAACAATCCGATACAGACTAGATACGCTCCAGACACGGCAGCCATTCTATCCCTCATTCAGATTCAACTATCAACTACAAGTTCAGATACGCTCTAGACACGGATGCCATTCTGGCCCTTACACTAGCAGTTTGATCCTCTCCAGTGCAGTCGCCACGGAATTCATTCTGTCACTTATTCAGATCCCAGTTATAGTTTTAGATACACTCCAGACACGGAAGTCATTCTGCTACTCATACAGATCTCAACTCCAGTTACAGTTTCAGATACACTCCAGACACGGAAGTCATTCTGCTACTCATACAGATCTCAACTTCAGATACAATACAGATACACTCCAGACACGATAGTCATTCTGATATTCATTCAAAGTTCAAATACGGTTACAACTCAGATACGCTCCAGACACAGACGCCATTCTTTTGCTCATGCAGACTCAGTCTCCAGATACAGTTCAAATGCATTCCAGACACGGATACCATTTTTATGCTCATTCTTCTGACCTACAACATTATAATTCAACAAACATTCATGGATGGAATCTTTTAGCCCATCTCCAGCAAGATTCTACCATCTCTAAATGGCATCTTTAAGCCCATTTCCTCAGCTATATTTTGACGAGTGCAAATTTACGGGCACTCTAGTTTCCAATCCTCTTTTACCTTCGAGTCGCGAAAGGCAAACTTGCCAATCTAACTCTTTAGGTTCAAGAAGATTGAAAAGGGGAAACTGTTGTACCCCAAAATTTGCCCTCTCATTTCATCAACACTTTCTCATCACAAGACTCTTGGAACTCAAGATCAAGCTAGGGTTTACTCTGATAAAGACACCTCCTTGCACTGTTGACCTAAATTAGGGTTTGAGTTTGCACAAGGATGTTTTGACCTACAATTCCCAAAATGACTTTCATACTTCATGTTAGACTCACAAGTTTGTCCATACCAAGTTTCAAGCCTTGATTCAAATTTTTGCCCAGTCAATTGGACAGTTGACCTAGAAATCAGCTGTATTGGGGAAAAAGTCAACTGTGGCCAATTGACAGTCAAACCTCATGAAATTTGACCCACACCAACATTATGAACTCATATGAACCATTTGATCAAATTTGGATCACAATTCCACAAGAAATTTGATCAGATCACCAAAAGGGCAAAATGGTCATTTTTAGGGTTTTGACTGTACAAAGGCAATTTTTGACTGTTTGACCTAGCCAATGGCAAATCAAGCTCAACCATGGACTCAAGGACTCAATGACATTGTCTTGACCCATTCAACAAGTTCAAAAGATCTCAAATGCATAGGATTGACAGATGAATCTTTCAATCAACTGATCAAAATTTGACTGTACACTAAAAAGTCAAACTTTGACTTTTTGGTCAAAATCAAGTGCCAAGGGTCATTTTTAATCAAGACATGTCAAATTATGAAACTTGTTCATCAAGAAACCCAAAATTGCAAATTAGGGTTTAAAATGGAAAAATTTCATAACTTAGAAATTTTCTAAGTTATGAAATTTTCTTATTTTTTCCTAACTTTACCCCATATTGTCACCAATATGAAAATGGATTCAAACAAAACTTGCAACATGAAAGTTTTATTCCATCACAAAGTCTACAAATTTGATTCACAAAGTTTTCTCAAAAGAAGCTTGGATCTCAAGTTATGATTTTTGGAACAAGGGTACCTAAAACTTTTAACTTAGAGAAATTTTGCCCTAGTTTAGGCAGGATTTTGACCCATCTTCTTGGCCATTTTTTACATATTTCCACTTGGAGTTTCAAGTTTCATTTCAAAGATGGATTATAGTACATGTTTCAAGGTTTCCAAATTAACCAAGAACTCCTCAAACACATTTGTGGTTAGGGAGAATCGAATGCTTGAAGTTGGCAAAAACTCACTTTGATCCATGACCAATACATGTTCATACAAGTTTCATTTTCAAACCAGCATGCTTTGTACTTGTTTGCAGGACTCTAAACTATTTTACACTCCTTAATTGAATGCAAATCCACTGAGCTAATACATTATCTTGTCCATTTGGACATTGCACACAAAACTAATCCTTAAGTAGAAAAAGGTACATTGCCATTTTTGAAAAGTTATGCTTTATGTCAAACCATGATCTTTGAAGAATAGGGCCATATATCTGGAGCCAAATCAAATCCACAAATTCCAGTAACCAAGGGCAAAGTATGCAGCATACAAGATAGAGGTTACAGGCCTGTAATCAGAAGTAACACTTTCTTGCTTCACAAAGAAGAAATTTGTCCAAATCTTGCCAACTTGAAAACCAGCCATAGTCAGCTTAAACAAACATTGCAAACACATTTCACACAACCCTTTGAGCCACAAACACGAGCTCGTCACCACTCAAACCTCCTTGTACACAAAATTTCCCTTTTTATGCAAAACAGGGCAAGCCCTGCAGAATCACCTCCATCTCCACTTTGCCTCGTGCATTTTGCCTCAAACTTGTTCCAATACCTTCCATTCAACTCACCTAAACTATTCCAGACCTCCATTGCCAACTGTAACTCCATTAACACACATTTCCATTTTTGTTTGGAAGCTTTGTAGGTTGAGTTCTGTAGCACGATTCAGGCTACTTCAAAACAAACTAAGCATTGGGAAAGCTTCAGTGGACATCAGGAAAGCTCAAAAGAACCTCAAGCACCATTGAAAGTTGCTACATTGTCCAGCTCGACCTCAACTGAAACAGGTATTTCATGAACTTCTATCTCTCTATTTAGGAATAGTTAGACTTAGGTTTGTGAATGAAAGATGTTGTATTCATAGCCCTGAAACCATACATGTGCTTAGTTTTCATTTATATTAATCGTGCTAGGAGAATTTCATCCATGAAATTTCTGAAAAAACTAGGTTAAGAATTAGGGCCAGAGAAATTCTCTCTGGTCTTTGAGAGTTAGCTTAAGTTTTTTATATGGTTAGATTCGTTGTTTGATGCTCTACAAGTTTCATGTTATGAGTTTTGTCAAAAAGCACAGAATCAGGAGATAACATTTTGTACATAGAATACGCGCGTTTCTGTCTAGAGGAAGAAGATGAAGTTGGTTTTGGGCTAGGCCTGGACAGACTTGCTTTTGGCACCCCCCACTTTTCTTTTTACACCCCCTGGCCCATTTCTTGTATATTTGTCATTTTTTGCATTTTTATTTTATTTCTGACTTTGATGTTTTATTTTCAAACATGAAAAATGATCCAAAAATATTTTTATAATTTTTTGCATTTATTTGGTTTTTTTTTTTTTGCTAGTATAAAAATGTTTATATGCTTTTATATCATTTTGTTTTAAATTAAAAAATAATACAAATAAAACTTTTATTTTCATTTATTATTTTTATACACATTTGAAAATATTTTCTTGAAATATATACATTTTGTAAATAATTTATTTTATTTTTATACACACTTAATATATTTAATACATATATATATATATATATATATATATATATATATATATATATATATATATATATATATATATATATATATATATATATATATATATATATATATATATATATATATATATATATATATATATATATATATATATATATATATATATATATATATATATATATATATATATATATATATATATATATATATATATATATATATATATATATATATATATATATATATATATATATATATATATATATATATATATATATATATATATATATATATATATATACTATATTTTATTAAATAATTAGAACAAAAAACACAAAAAGAATACATTTTTATTTTTATTAATATTTTATACTAAAAATACCTTTTTTTTTTTCAATATACTTTTATTTTTTGTACAAATTGATACATTATTGTATATAAATAATAAATAATACTATTTATTTAAGAAATTAGGGTTTTTTAGCCCTAAGAACAAAAATATTTGAAATTGACTTTTTATTTATTTACATTTCACATTAAAAATACTTTTTACATACATAAAAACTTTTTTTTTTGCATAATACATTTTAATTAATATTTATTTATTGTATTATTGTACATTTAATTGTTATGCCTTATACATTCAATTTGGTTGTAATAATTTAGAATTTAATTTCTTGTCTAAATAATCCCCTATTCAAATTTGTACCCCCCTCCCTATATCATGTTGTAATAATGTAGAATTTAAATTCTCGCACCTTTAAATGCTTTCAATTATGCCATGATTAGACTTAGGGTTTGTATGCAAAATCAAATTAACAAATAGTTTGACCTAATCAAAGACAAAAATACATGAAAAAAACAAACACAATGCACACTTGCACCCCTAGGGTTACAATCCACTTGTTGCCTTAAAAAATGGGCCATGATATGCATGTCAAGTACTTTGGCAAAACAAAAACAAAACAAAAGATCATAGTCCCTCGATGACGCTATCTGAGTTGCCTAAACAAAAGATGATCAAGTCCCTCAAGAAAATTGCCAAAAATACTTGACACTATTGCTATCATGGTCTATACGATGACCCGCGCCTGTCCCGTTTAACATCCTAAAACAAGGTTGTCCACCAAATACAATGGTGAAGCAACACTGTTAAAAGGGTTAAAAACATAAGAAAGATCTTTGAGTAAAATAGGGTAGACAACTCTTAGTTACTTGATCAAACTTGCAAAAAACATCCTTGTTATCTTCAAAACACACTTCACTACACAAATTTCAAAATCCTACTTTCAAAAACATTGAAAACTTTTCAAAAGACAAAAACACTTTTGTATACATTCAAACAAGAATCATTACAAAGGTTGCCACAACGATGGCCTCTTTTCAAAACATCTTTCAAAATCACACACAAAGCACCATTTCAAACAATTGAAGAGCACCATTTCAAACAATTGAAAAGCAAAGCAAGCGATCTAAGCAAGTAACTAAGAGCCCATGGAAAACCATGGATGAAAAGGGTGCTAGCACCTTCCCTTTTCATAATCTACCCCCCGAACCCAAGAAAACATCTCAAAGGTATTTCCTGTGCTTTTTGACCTTTCCTTAGGATAAAATAAAAAGTCGGTGGTGACTCTTGCTAAACCGAAACATTTGCGAACACAAACGCAAAATCCCAAGTCAGTTCTCCCACTGTATCACAAGTAGAAAATCCTAATTCAAAATAAAACAATTCATATAAATCAATGCATTTGCACACTTGCACCCTTAGGGTGATTCCACTTTGTTTCCTTATAAAAATGGCCATGTTATGCATGTGGGATATCTTAGCAAAAACAAATCAAAAATACAAGATCATAGTCCCTCGATGGCGCTATCAATGTTGCCTTTCAAAATGATCTTAGTCTCTCAAATATAATTGCTAAGATATTTCACAACATTGCTATCATGGCTATACGATGACCCACGCCCGTCCCTTTACATCCAAAGATAAGGCTTCTTACCAAATCAATGGTAAGATAGCAATATCAAAGGGAAGGAAGAAATGAACTAAGACTTTTGAGTAGGTAGATTGTTCCTAATTGCTTGCTCAATTTCAAAACAAACACCAACACTTTGAAAAACACTTTCATAACCTTTTCCAAACATGAAATATTTTCAAAAGCTTAACACTTTGTATACGTTCTTACGAACGAGAACTATTACAAAGTTTGCCTAAACGAAGGCGCCTTTTCAAAATACTTTCAAAAACCACACAAAGCACATTTTTAAACAAAAGCAAGTGATCTAGCAAGCAACTAAGAGCCCATAGATAACTATGGATGAAAAGGGTGCTAACACCTTCCCTTTTCATAATCTACCCCCCGAACTTAAGAAATAATCTCAAAGGTTTTTCTTGTTCTTTTCAGTCTTTCCTTTTGGATAAAAGAAAAGTCGGGGGCGACTCTTTCTAAACTGCAATATTTGCGATAAAACGTAAAACACCCAAGTCAGTTCTCCTACCGTATCATAATGGGTTAGGCGGAGTTTTAATCAAATGGGAAAAAATAATTTGAATGTAATAAAAATAATTATTTTAAGGGTTTAATCATATTTTTCTGATCGTTCCAACCTTAAAATAATTTTACCTCTTCAAGAAGTAATTCTTGATAAACATTTACCATACGGGATGAACACATTACTATGTATCATTCTCACCACATCGTTGAATTCAATAGTTGGTAAACCACATAAGGAATAAGCCCATTACAAACTTATTATTCAAATAATCATTTCTAATAATTAATCTTGAGATTACTCTTAAATGTATTGCTTTTATCATAACGGTTTACATTTGTCATCATTGTTCATCCTCGGGATCAAAGAATCAAAATTTTGTATACTTCTAGAGTATGTTGATGCTTTGTACAACTTCCGTTAAATAGTTATTTAGTCTTTGAAGCAATCCTAGAAAACAAGTAGGGTTTTACCTTTGGTGCTCATAATATCTTCTTGATCCCAGGTGTATTAGTCATAGATGATCTAAGATAATCTTTTTCAATTTAAAGCATAAGAGTTTTGAGTGTCTAGTTCTATCTTATATTGAGTGCTGGAAACTTCCCTTTTATGAGATCTCTGTTTTCTGATCTCAAGATCTTATCTTCCTTGTTGGGTTTCTTTGTGCATATTATTATCTTCTTCGTTTGAAGATGATTCTTTCACGATTCTACCACAAGGTTGATGTTTCGCTTCCTCTTTTTTGTTCTAATATGGAAGATCCATCTTTGTCTTCTTTGTCTTTCTTTTAACAAGAGGATCCTTCTTCCAACATTTATTTGTTCAACGTTTGAGTATTATATTTTGAAGGATTTGAACTGGGTTTGTAAGATGGAAGTAAGATGAGGACGATGATTCTTAGGTTTGGATTTACTCATCTTTAAGTGTTTGAGTAAGCTTGTCCATCTTCTTTATGATCTCATTCTTTCTTGATTTTTCTTGAAATTCATGAAGGCTTCCATCTATAGATTTAAGAGTGGGATTAATTTTTCAAATTCTTAATTCTTAGATATTTGTTAGTAAAACGATTCTTTAGTTAATTTTCTTATATGACTTGATCTAGGAAAACATTTAAATATTAACATATACTTCTTATTTGCCTCATGTGTTCATCTTCTCTTGTCGGATATTTTAAAAACATTTATATATCCTTTCCAGAGTATCCCATATTTTCTTGGCACGTTTATAATGATGAACAGTGAAGAGTTCATTATCACCCAAAAGTGTTAGGTTTTAAGGATCTATGTCTATCTTTCTCTTTTCTTCTTCGGTCCAAAGGGTTTTCCAACTACTTCATCATTAATTTGATGAGTAGGGTAAACCAAGTCATCAACTATTGTTTTTCAAAAAATAATTTAAAGTTTTAATTTTCCAAAAATAAAATAAAAAAATTATTTTCAAAAAGTTGGCGGTGAGTTTAAAATAGAACTTGTATATGAAGTCATCTTCCTCTTGAGACGATTAGTCCTTTAAACTGGAGTTAGGCTCTGATACCATTTGTTGGACTTGAGACTTCACACACAATAGGGGGTGAATTATATGGTTTGGAAAAACTTGGTTTTGAGAACTTTTTGGGCAAATTAAAATTAAATCAGAGTTTTAAAACCATTTTCAAATATTAAGAAGTAGGTAAATAGAATAAAGTAAAATAAAAGGGAAGAAGGAGAACACAAATAATTATAGAGGTTCGGTCAAAACTAAAAGACCTACTCCTCTCCCCAAGACTTAGTCTTGAGAGTTGATGACACCAAAATACATCATTTATTTGATCTGATTTATGCATGTTTTATTGTCACTCTGTTATACATTTCCACTATTATGCTGGTATTTTGTTTCTTTTAAGGTATTTAGCCGTTTAGAGTCACATGCAAAGAAACGAAGCAAAATAGACGAAACGCAGAAGAAATGGAGCAATTTTCACTCAAGGCGACCCCATAAGGCTCACAAACGAAGGAAGAGGAACAAACGGGCATGAGTTAGTAAGGTATGGCGTTCTCCACACCTCTCATGGAATTCTCCACACGTAGAAACGTGCAAACGGTTGCAAATGAGCTTTACTTAGTCTCCAAGTCTTCCCAAATCGTTCCTACCTTTTTCCATGACCTTTGAACCATTTTTGGTGATTTTTAGGATTTTAGAACCCTATAAATACCCTTCTTCACTTCACATTTGAGATCATCCAAGCATAGTTACAAACTTAATCCATATATTTTCGAATTCGTAAGCGATTAACTTTTCACATCGGAGAGTTATTGCACCGTTGATCGAGTCTGTAGTCGAGTTTGGATCACATTTACTTTGAAGTTATTATCTTTCTTCCATTTACATTCCGTCGAAGTTTATTTCTGTTGTACCAAATTCAAGCCTCCGTTTTGGAGCTGGTTCTTATTTAATTCATCATTATTTACATTCTGTCTGCTTTACTTTACTTTGCACGTTTATTTTATCGCACATTCTTCTTCTACCTTTCTTTTAATCGCACGTTTAACGCTTATATTTTTACTATGCTTTATCGCATGAGCAAATAAATCACTTTAGTTTATGTCATAACCATGTCTACCTAAATTTATAAGTGTTGGGATGTGAGGACTGTTGATTCAACAGTACTCTAAATTGTTGTTCTTTGAGAAATCCTATTGGAACTGTTTTGGTTTTAATCACAACTCTTCTAAACTTAATTTTGTCGGTTATTATGAAAGTAGAACCATTAATATGTTGGGTAAGATTGAAAACTGTACAGTACAAAAGAATAAAGTTGTTTAGTTTTTAATTGATAAAAACCACGAAAGCTATTTGTTAATTATTTAGGAGACTATAATATTTCTAGAAAGTGATTTTAAAACTATTTACGAAAGTTCGCCATTTATAGATTTTAAGATCCGATTACCCTGAGTGAAAGCATGGAACCCTTTTAAGTAAAACTTTCAAATCAAGATTACTTTTCATTTGAGTAAAGAGTCTAATTTCTTAAAATATGTTTTATTTCTTTAATGCAAACAACGCTTGCCACCGTGACAGTGGACGGTATAATTTAGAGAATAAAACTCAGTTCTGAATACGTGAAAGTGACCGTTCCTGTTCAATTAGTTCTTTTCAAAGTAGAAAATATTGTCCCATAGAAATTCAATTTATGAACAACAAGAGTACCAATGAATTGATGAGATCCATATTCCAACATTACATTTATGTTATTAATTCAAGTCTTTTATTTACTTTATTTGTAAAACTCTAATATTATTTTATTAGCCTTAGATAAACACTGTAACGATAGAAAATGATAGCTTGACTATTCGATCTCTGTGGATTCGATACTTTTTATATTACTTTGATACATTTTGTAGACTTGCGAAATATCCCCATCAAGTTTTTGGCGCCATTGTTGGGGACCAATCACGTCAAATATCATAACTCTGTTGTTGAACCGTATAGATTAAGACACTCTTGTCTCTATTACTATGTATCACCAAAAAAAATTCTACAATTACCACTTCTAGTTTTTTGAGGAACCACAAGATTCCCATAAATCTGACCTCGAAATGATAATGGAGAATTTCATTGAGACACAAGCTCGATGTAGGCTAGAAACCATGTGGAGGAGGTTTCTGGCAACATAAACTCTCTATAATAAAGAATTCAGAATGCAAAGTCTCCATAATAATGAAACCCTTTGGCAGTTGAACACTATGGTCGAGTCCCCCGTGACTCACAACATGACATTGGAAACTCAAATATCTCTGCTTACAGAGACACCTCTAGGAACTTCCCTGAAAGACATGCAAATGTTGCAACAACTAATAATGAAGAACAAGTCAAAAATCCTAAGAAGAGTGATAATGAGGTTGAGGAGAGTTATGGTGAGAAAAGAGTAGAGATTGAGAAAAATCTACTGACACCATCCGAAAGGGAGGTTTTCGAAGAGGTAAAGAAGAAAACACCTTATGTTATTATTCCTCCCTACAACCCACCTATTATTTTCCTACAAAGTTTTGTGGAAACTAAGGTAGATTCCCAAACCAAAAGGTATGTTGTGGTATTGGAAAATATCCACACCAATGCACTTTTGTCTAAGATCCTACGTAAAAAGAGAAAATCAGAAGACCATGAAACTAGGGAAGTTATTAGTGTTAAGAGGGGAAAGTCAACCTTTAAGGTGGTGGATGAAGGAAATAAACCCAAACCTGAAAAGCTAATACTCAGGATAGAACCTGAACCACCCCTACAACCTCAAAAGCATGAACAACCCTACAAAAGGAAGAAAATAAAATGTGAGGGATATGAGAGATGGCTCGATAAGTGGCCATGGAAACCTAAGATCATTTAAAGTTCGACCAATGAATCATTCTCGAAAGAACCTCCATGATTACACTCTTGAGCCGTCGTGCTACTGATGTTAAACGAAGCGCTGCGTGGGAGGCAACCCAAGGATTTGCATTTTCATAGTGGTTGTTTTAATTTCAGTCAATAAATATCTAACTTGTGTATGTTTCCTTTTCAGGGCTACCGCATTCTACTTAGCCAAATTTTATCCACTAATATTATTTCAGGATGCAACCATTTGATGACTTGCATATCATTTTCAAAAATGATAACCAAAGGAAGTGATTTAATATCCTAGCTAAGAGAACCATCTCACCTACTCGCTACCCGAATTTTCCTTCTTTGGTCCAACTAGGACTTGCTAACAGTGTCCGTTTTATGTTTAGCCAGATGAGTTAGGATAGGTTTTCAGTAGCAAAACGCCCAACCTGCAGAAACCTCACACTGGAATTCTTAAGTTCATTCTGTTTTCAGCCCCATGTTAAAATAAGACAAAACACATGTTTAGCTACCTTTAGATTGTTTGGCCTGAATTATCATCTTACCAGTAGAGAGTTAGCCAAATCCCTTGTATTTCAGCATAGTCCTAATGCTTATTCAGAAGTCCCTGATGATATGCAACGTGAACTAGATTATTTCTAGGGAGAAATCACTGATGATTTTCCCCATGATCATGAAGCTATGAATAACACTCTCATCCATAACCCTGCTATTATGTACTTTCGTATGGTCGCTGCCCAAATATTTTTTAGAAAAGATGAAAACCAAACTTGTGTGAGCAAAGAGGAGATGTTTTTCATCCTAAGTATTTTCCCAGACTGCCCTATAAACTCTGCAACCTTCCTACGGAAAAATCTTAACAAGGATGCTAACTAGACTATAGTGAATATTTATGTGGGTGGATTAGTTACCCATATTGCTATAGCCCTAGGCCTACGCAATCGTGTAGCTCACCTAACCCCCACCTTTGGTTATAACTTGCTAAATATTGAACATTTCTTAAACTATAGTTTAGTGAGGGGAGACAGACACGACCTATTCAAAATTCTCATTAACCATGAAGTAGTCCCCCACTTTACCTTACCTAACCATGGAGTTGTTTGATCATGAACTATTTTCTTTCTTTGGATGGAAGTGTATATGTTTTCTAATCTGAGAGCAACGCTTTCCTGAGAACATACTTGATTCCCTTTTTGATGAACATTCAACATTTTGTAGAACTGCTGATGTTTATATAGAAATAGTCTCAATAGTTCTTCTATTGAGTGCAATGGTTCTTCTGATGATATTTGCCTTCTTATGAATATTACTTCTGCTGATTAGATTGGTTTGAGAAGATATCATCCTTTGATCTTGTCTTCTGATGGGCTTTGAGATGTTGATTAGAAATTAGTCTACAAGATCTTTCTTTCTTTAATCCTTTCTTCTGGTGGAATACTTCTGATGTTGAATGAAGGTGCGTATTCCATGAACTTCTCCGAGTCTTCAGAATCTTGACTTTGTCTTCAGATACATGAGCAACAACTCTTCTGATGATTAAATCTTGACTTCTGATCTTGGAGTAGAAGCTTTCTATATATGTGTTTAGAATCTTGACTTCGCCTTTAGAATCATAAGCACCAAATCTTCTAATGAACTAATCTTGACTTCTGATCTTCTGGGTTGGAAGCTTGCTTCTTGTTTTCTCTTGATTTATGATCTTGAAGCAACAACTTATTAAAAAAAAATTCTTCTTGGAAACTTGAGATTCTTTTCTTGTCGAACATTCAACATTCCATATAACTACTAATGTTACATTAGAAATAGAACTCAATGGTTCTTCTTCTGAGTGGTAATGTGATTATGATGATATCTTGATTAAGACTATCCAAAATACTAACAATGTATCTGCATACTCAATGAAACCATTAGAACTAAAATTGTTCTGCATAAAATATATGCTTGTTATCATAAAAACTTAGAGATTAAACACATATCCAAATCTTGTTCTTACACAACCTAAAACATACGACGTTCAGTAACAATACAAGTAAAATAATGGGTAAAAAACCCCAATATTCGAAAAGATAATGTTCTGGACTGGTCCAACGGATAGAGTGGACCCAGTCTATACTCCACCTTCAGCACGACCATGGCCCGAAGTTCCTCGCCCTCCGTCGGGCACCACCGGCCAATTGCCCTCATAGACCAGTGAGACCGGCGGCGTCCGATAGACACTTCTTCGTCTGCCCGACATCAAGTCGTCCAGACAATCAGGAACTGACCAGATCATTGCCCGTAACATACCTCCTCATTGGGACCAATTGCTAGTTGCGGGCACTCTGCCCGGTTCGACCGAGTCCTGGAAGTTCTTATTTTCATGGACCCGAATATCTAAGCCCAAAAATAAGAATCAATGGCTATGCGTCAGGGGTATTATATAAATCCCCACACTTGTGAGGGCCAGGTATTCACTATTCATCTCCGAAACTCTAATATTTTGCTTGTATCTCCTTGCTCCCACACTTACTTGATCGTCGGAGTGTCTTGCAGATACAACCTTTTTTTCTCCTCAACTTTCCAGCCCGTCAAAGATCATCCTCCAGCCAACTTGCAGGTTCTGATCAACCGGTAAGATCAAATAAGACCATAAATATTGCTTTAAATTAGAAGGAACGACGCTCCAACAAAATTTCAACTGGAAAGAGCCACAAGATGGGACCATAAGCACACACGCAGAGGTGGAAGAGAAGAAAATGAGTTGGGGTTTTGGTTTGAATTTCGTGAAGTGATGAAATGGTTTAGAAATTTGAATTTTCATGTTTTATTCAATGTTATCTGTTGACCCACGTCGTCAAATAAAAACAAAACCAATCCACATTCGCAGATGAAACAATTCCATACTAACGGGAGGGATCAAATTTATGGCCGAAAAAACTACTTGTATAAGATGGTAAAGATTTCTTTTAGCTTAACCATTAATCTTTGTAATTGCGGAAATTATTCCCTCTATTTCAAAATAACTGTCATTTAAGTTTTTTCAGACATATTAAAAAATATAATAATATTATCATAAGATATTACTTTTTACTAAATTAACTTTATTATTTAATTAAAAATAATATACATAATAATAATTAAATAACACAATTGTAAAAATAAGTAATAAATAAAATTTACAATCAATTTAAAATAAATTTTATTTGATGTCACGACAGTCATTAAGAAATACTCTATTTCTATAAAACAAATTAAATTTATCGATGTGGAGAACACATATATTTAAATGAACTTAGAAAGTTCTTGGAAATGGTGTAAGGAGAACAACGAGAGTGACTAGATGGAATGCATCAATGAAAAAGAAACAAAGTGATTCCAACAGCATGTAACTTCCGACAACGTGTGGGTCCCACTCGACTCGTCTTGCCAGGTCAGTCTTCTCCTCCATCTTCTTCTTCTTCCTCTCCTCATCCCACATCTTCCACACAACCACAAACCAACCATGAAAAACCTCTTCTCTCTCCTCTTCTTCCTTTCCTTCTCCACACTCTCCGTCTTCTCCCACCTCTTCTCCCCTCCCGACAACTACCTCATCAACTCCGGTTCCACCTCCCCCACCACCCTCCTCAACAACCGTCCTTTCACCGCCGAACACTCCCTTTCTTTTTCCACTTCCTCACACCCCCTTTTCATCAAAAACCAAAACCCACTTCCCAATTTACCCCAAATCTACCATACCGCCAGGGTTTTCACTAAACCTACAAAATACTCATTTCCAATCAAACAAAAAGGTACCCACATCATCCGTTTCCATTTTCACGCCTTCAATTCATCGAATCTCGACCTGGGTCGCGCTAAATTTAACATCTTGGTTGATGGGTATGTTGTTTTGAGCGATTTCACTCGTTTTGTTGCTTCCAGTACAAGAAACCCTAGGGTGGTTGAGTATCTTATATGGGTTGATTCTGAAAAGCTTGTGATCGTGTTTGTACCTAGTAAAGATTCGGACTTTGCGTTTGTCAATGCTATTGAGGTGATTTCTGCACCTACAGATCTTATTCCTGAAACAGCACAGTATTTGATGACTTCAGGGAATTTGAAGAGTTTTCATGATTTGAACAAGCAAGCTCTTGAGGTTGTGTATAGGGTCACTGTTGGAGGTCCTAAAGTTACGCCTTTTAATGATTCCTTGTGGAGGACTTGGGTTCCTGATGAAGAGTTTCTCAAATCAAGTGTTGGGTCTGAGAAGTTTTACTTTGGTGGTAGGATCAATTATCATGTTGGAGGTGCTAGTCGCGAGGTTGGACCGGATAATGTCTATAACACTGCTAGGTTGATTAGAAGTAAGAATGATTCTGTGCCGAATGTTAATATGACTTGGGTTTTTCCTATTATGGGTGGATATAAGTATCTCGTTAGGTTGCATTTCTGTGATATTGCTAGCATTTCAGGTGGTTTATTATATTTCAATGTATATGTGAATGGTTATTTGGTTCTTGAAGATTTGGATATCTCTTATGTTACGAGTTCGCTGGCTTCCCCGTATTATGTTGACTTTGTTGTCGATGGAGAGAGTAGTGTAGGGGCTTTGAGTGTTGGTATAGGTCCTTCAAAGAGCAGTCTTCCGCACGTCATTGTAGGTATGTTGAATGCTGTTGAGGTTATGAAGTTGAACAATCGATACAAGAGTCTTGATGGAGATGTTTGTGCTGATTTTGTTCTTAAGAGCCGCCGGTCACGTGGAAATACTGGTATTTTTCTTACTATGGTGGCTGCTGTATGCATTGTGTTAAGCTTATCCATAGTGATTCGTAGAAGGATCATTGAGTCCAGGGAATCTGTATCATGGTCAAGGTTACCTGTGAGTTCATCTGAGGATAATGTCAAGTCTTAAGACCCACAACTTATAGTTTTATTGAAAGAAAAAAGTGAGTCGCAGTGTTTATTCTACAAGTAAAATAAGTTGTTTGTAGAATATCAGCAAATCTAGCAATCTAGGTGGCTTTGATACGAAAAGAGAAACACAAGAACATGCTGCTGATCAACTTATGAAGGATGCAAGAGTATGAAATTCCAACTGATAACCCTTTTTAGGAATTGCAGTAATATATCTAAGTTGTCTTACTTGTTTATATCATAATATTAAGGCATACCTTTTGCTATTACACTATTTTGTTATGATCATTTTTTGTTTTGTTTTGTTTTTAATATTGTACTGGCTTTGATCTTTGTAACTGTTTGAAGTGTGAAAATGATTATGCAACTTTCTTTTTGAGTAGTAATATGAGTTTACTGATGCACCAAAATATATATGTTTTGGTATGACCAATATTCATAGGAGAAAACTGAAATTGGCAAACACAAATAAAAAAACTAATATATTCCAAATTACTTTCCTCATAAGAGTAAGAACCCTTTGTTGATCTTGTTCAACATGGATTCAAATATGCTTTCAAGCTCCTTCATGAAGTCCACAAACACACATGTTTCTTGGTGTTGGTTGCACTGATTATCAATCAAATTTTTTCCGCTCATAATTGCAGAATTGATCTTCATTTTGTCTGCAGGAGTCAGCATGGAACTAACACTTTCATCTTTCATTACTTTACTCATCTTGTAAAGATAATTGTCCAGAGCATTCATTGCCCTAGCTTTCTCTTGGAACTTCATATCTTCAACCTTAAAACCCTCAGCTTCTTGGATCATTCTCTCAATTTCTTCAGTTGACAGTCTTCCATTTTCATTTGTTATTGTAATCTCTTTCTTACTTCCCGATGTTTCTTCCTCAGCAGTTACATTTAGTATACCATCTGCATCTATAGCAAAGCTTACTTTAATACTAAGGCCACGAGGAGCACGGGGAACTATGAGACCAAACAAACCCAGCAAGTTGTTCTCACTGGCTTTTTTTCTCTCGCCCTCGTACACATTAATTGAGACGCCAAATTGGTTGTCAACACTTGTTTGAAATCTTTCCCTTGTCATCTTGACAGGAATAGGAGTGTTCCTAGGAACCACCACATTCATGATATCGCCTTTTGTCAATATACCAAGAGACAATGGTGTAATATCTTGCAAAACCAAATTTGACAATGGTGTAATATCTTGCAAAACCAAATTTGGAACACTCTCGATGCCTTCAATTAGCAAAGCAGCCTGCACAGCTGCACCATAAGCAACAACCTCATCTGGATTCATGCTCATGCACAAATCCTTTCCCTTGAAAAAGTCTTGCAATAGCTGCTGCACTTTGGGAATTCTAGAAGAACCCCCGACAAGGACAATATCATCTATACTACTCTTGACCATGTTAGCATCGCGTAGACAACTCCCAACAATCTGCATACATTTTTCAAAGAGATCCATGTTGATTTGCTCAAATTTGGCTCGAGTAACTAATGAAAAGAAGTCAATACCCTGGAACTCTATGTCAATTGCGGCCTCAATGTCAAACGAAAGTGCCCTCTTTGCCCTCTCACAAGCAGTTCTCAGCTTCCTTAAAGCTTTTGGGTTCCCACTAATGTCAACATTATTCTTTCTCTTTAACTGTTCAACAAAGTGGTATACCATTCTGTTATCAAAGTCCACTCCTCCTAAATGAGTATCGCCAGCAGTGGCCTTTACTTCAAAGCTATTACCCTCAAGTGTGAGAAGAGACACATCAAAAGTGCCACCACCAAGATCAAAGATGAATACATTTCGTTTTCCAACAAAATCACCTCTCTTTTGAATGCCATATGCAAGTGCAGCAGCAGTTGGTTCATTGATTATTCGCATTACATTAAGGCCAACAATAAGGCCAGCATCTTTGGTGGCTTTTCGCTGAGAATCATTAAAATAAGCAGGCACAGTAATCACCACATTCTTTACAGGTAATTCCAAAAATCTCTCTGCAATATCCTGCATCTTTGAGAGGATCATAGATGATATTTCCTCTGCAACATAGCACTTCTCTTCACCCTTGTACTTAACAAGGATCTTGGGAGTGTCATCAGCACCAGCAATGACCTTAAAGGGCCACAACTTTATATCATTCTGAATAATAGAATCACTATATTTCCTTCCAATTAACCTCTTTGCATCTGCATAAATAAAAAATGTTTGGCATGTATAATTTGTTCTTCTCTAAGGAAAGCATAGAAAATAGGTAGAAACAAGTATAAAAATATTTATAAACAAAGTAAGAACAGAAAAAAGATATCAATTACCATAGACAGTGTTGGTAGGGTTATATGCAGCCTGATTTTTGGCGGCATCACCAATCAACCTTTGTGTATCAGTGAAAGCAACAAAAGAAGGTGTGGTTCTATTGCCTTGATCACTGTGGATAATCTCAGCTCGATTGTTATTATTCTGCCACACAGCTACGCAAGAATAGGTGGTGCCAAGGTCGATTCCGATAGCAGGTGCTTCATACTTCTTGGCCATTCTCTGGTAAGTGAAGGATTACTGTTCTAGACTATGGAAGAGAGAGATACAGCATTGTGAATATTTCAGGTAGGTTTTTATAAGGTGGAATATGAAAAATTAGCTGAAGTATGTCGTGTTTATCTTAAAGCTGTGTACATTAATTTATGTTGATTCCATAAAATGAATTTATATCTTCCTATTAGAAGCCATGGCTTTTATTCTCCCCGTGTGTATTAAAGAGAGTCCCTCGATTGGTAGTTGAAAGGAAACTGGAAATGACAAAAGATATTAGTGAAGTGCGTTCTTATAAATAGAGGTAATTATTGCATTTTTAACTCTTATGACAAAGTGCTTAGAAGTAGGTAAGTACCAAAAATAAATAAATTGAAAAGACAAATTGCAAGAAAGGAGTAAGTACAACATATGTAGTGAAATCCAATTGTAGAGGATTATTTTTATCAAATACTACTGGTATATGACTTGAATTTCACCTTTCTTAAAATTGAAACAAAATACTAACGAGTGCTCTAAGGACACTCATTGAATAATTGAAGTGTCGTAAATTTGAATTTGTTGTGATAATTGATGTCAAGAATGAAATAAAACTATAAGATAGAGAGAGTTTTTTTATCAAACACGAAACTAATCAATACACAGAGATGGAAAAAAGAGAGAAGAAAGGGGGAAAGCAGATTTGGTTTAAATGATTATTGCGTTCACTTTTTTATTGAGTGTTAAATTATTACAAGTGAAACAAAATAACAATCAACCTACTGTATCTCCTAACAAGTGAGAGAGCAGCTGAATTACAGACTACTAATACATGTATGTAATGTATGATGACAACTCTCATACATGACATATATAGCTACTACATAACATAATACATAAATTAACTTCGACCACTGCATGCTTCAATAGACTTCGACTGCACCATGCACATTTTCGATTACTGCACGTTTTGAACAGACTTGAACTACAACATGCACATACAAGTTACACATATCGAGACTAGAGTTCGATCCAATACTACAAATCTCTACCTTAGAACAAACTCTGAAACATCAAGTGAACAAACTAGTTAATGAAGATGTGAAAAACACAAGAAGGGGGGTTGAATTGACAAACTTGAAATTAAAAGCTCTATGACACAGTATTTTTATCCTGGTTCGTTTGATCTCAAACTACTTCAGTCCACCCGTCAAGGTGATTTCGCCTCTCTCCAACGAGGTCTTAATTCACTAATCTCAACAAGATTACAAAAGCTACTTTAACAATTGTTAAAGTCTTCCTGAGTGCAACCACAGTCCGATTAATCTCAAGGAACACTGTTTCAATACAATTATACAAGATATGTGTTGTTGTTTTTCTAACAAAAACTGTTTATCACAACTGTGATAAATTACACAGGATTATAGCTTGGAAATATAAAGAATATTGCTTGCAGCTTTGAATATGCGTGAGTGGTTATTTAGCAAAAATCGTTATTGATTTTGAATGCTGACTTTGTTTATATAGGCAGTGGAATAACGTTGATCATCAAGCATGTTTAATGTCATTAACACACTTTCCATTTGGAGAAGATCCTGTCTGAAAGAAATCGTTGGAATTGATGCTGTTATGAATGATCAGTAACGCTTCAGAATCTTAACTCCTTACTTGCTGATGACGCTTCAGAATATTGATGACTTGGATTGCCATGTTCCTATTCAGAATCAGAGTTTACTTTGCTTAAGCGCAGGTTCTGGTCATCAATCTTCAGTGCATATTCTGATTGCTTCAGCGTGTAGCTCTTATGGCTTATCTTCTGATGCTGCTATGGTCAGAACTTCTGCATTCATAAAACATAATTTTTAGGGTGCATATTTGTTCTTTGTATTTATTATTTATTCTTTGTATTTCTTATCATCAAAACTCTAACTAAGGGTTGTATCATCAAATTATGTTCTAACAATCTCCTCCTTTTTGATGATGACGAAAACTAGATTTTTTCAATTAAAAATAAAGAATAAAAAGTTTAAGAGAAACTCCCCCTGAGTTGATTACTTCCCTTAAGTTCCTTGAGCATCAGAATTTAGTTGCATCTTTCATCAGAATTTGTACCTGTTCAAACTTTTCAGAAGATAGAGGTTAAGTAATTCAGAATGTTTGAGACTTCTGTCTCGGTAAACCGTTATTGAAAATATCTACTTTCTCCCCCTTTTTGTCAGTTATCAAAAAGGCAATATAATCAGAGCCAAAATAGTTGAATTATATTAAAAGAAAACATGATGCAATGATAAGTTCCAAAACAGAAAAGGTAAAAAATTAAGCGTTACAGATAAACAGATTTAAAACAAAAAATCTAAGAAGGAGGAGGAAGACGTGTGAACAAATCTTCCAGCAAGCTCTTGATCTGAGAATTAGACTCTTCTTGCTTGCCCAAAATGCTTTTAATCTCTTTTTTCGTGTCCTCCTACTTATCCAACCTTGCATGGATTAGAGCATTTTCTTTCTTCAACTCTTCCAGAGTTTGCATGACTAAGGAAGGTGCTGGAGTTTCTTCAGGAGTTGGACGTTTCTCAGAGCATTCTGCAGCTTGTTCAGAGTGAACCATTTCTTCTGCTGTGATCATGTCTTCTGGAGCAGCAGTCAGGGAGAGACTTTCTGATTCTGGTTGAACTTCATCTGAGAGATGATGCTCTGTCCAGGGGGCATTATCTAGAGAGCGGATATCTTTCTTGAGCAGTTGGCTCATAACTTGGTCTTGAAAAGCTTTCAGCTTAACACTAAAGTTCTGCTGAACCCGTTCATAACTTTGTTCCTTCAGCTTTAGCGTTTCAAAACTAAGCCAATTTCTGAATTTTGTCCACATATAATCAGAAGCAGCAGGATTAGTCATCTCTTGACTAGCGTGCTTCAAAGAATTTATCCATTCCTGTATTCCTGTTTCAAAAATCAACAAACTTGTATCAACATCTGATGTGGTTTCAGATGGTTTAGGTTTGGGAATGGCAGTTTTGTGAGTGATAGAAGCTAGTCTTTTCAGCACAATTGGATCAATGACAAGTCTTACGTTGTCAGCTGGACTGCTAGTGGGTGAAGGAGTGGGAGAGTCTGGTATGATGATTGGACTGGTAGGGGAGTTTGGTGGTGTGGATTCCAGAGATGAAGGAATTTCTGGAATGTCGTGGATGGTGAGAGGCATGCGAATAGCAAGTGGTTCTGTGATTCTAGGTATTGGGATTGTTTCAGAATCTGAATGAGGTTCTGGTTCATGGATATCAGAAGATTGATTCTCAGAAGGTTGAGCTTCTGGTTGTTGTATTTCAAGTTGAGGTGATTATGTTTGGGGAATTTCTTGTTGTGGAGAGAGAGGTTGCAGAATTTCTGGTGTGGTATCAGAGTTTGGATTTTCAGGGAGTTGAGAATTTGGATTTTATGGTACAGGAGCTGAAAAGTCTTAGTCAAATGAATCAATATCAGACAGAACTTTGGTAAGTTCTGGTTGGGTTTGTGCAGGATTTGGATTATGAGAAAGGGAGTGAGTTTCATTCAGACCTAGAGTTTCTGATGGATCAAACCCTATGTCAAAGTCTTCAAATGTTTGTGGAGTTGGATGTTCTGGTTGAGTAGGCATGACTTCAGATGTTGATACGTTTATTGATTCTTGAACAGAGACAGAGGAAGGATTACCTTTCTTTTTGGAAGCTTTTGGAGTCCTCTGAGATGGTCCTTCAGCTGCAGCTTTCCTCTTCTTGGTCTTCTTTAAAGCAACTTCTGGAGCAGCCTTGTGTAAGTCCTGGATATTGATTTCTGGTGCAATACCATCTTCCTTGTAAGCGTCCAGATATCTGACTATTATTTCTGGCTTGGAGTCAATATCAGAAAATAGAGGAAAATCATCCAGAGATATCCTTCTTGAAGTGATGGTTGCATGAGAAGTAATAGTAGGTTCCTTCTTGATATTCTCAATGATTTTCATCTTCTTCAGATTTTTTGCATTCAGGGGCTTTTCAGCAGTTGCTTCCAAAGTGCTGATTTCCTGGGCTTCAGTCAAATGTTCTATCAGCCTATTCTCTGTCAGAATATCTGATATGAGTCTTCCTAAGGGTATCCAGTCCCTTTTGGTTCGTTCATCTTCTCTTGTTTCCTTCACACTAGTTCTAATATGATTAAACAACAAGTGTGAGAGGTTTACCTTAGTCCTCTTGGTAATGAAATAGATCAGAAACTGCTGATCAATGTTGATATAATCAGGAGAGCTAGTTGGCTTCCTATGGTTGATACACCCCAGAATAATTTTTGCCCAAATTCTATGGTGATCCTTCAGATCTCGTATTTTGCTGGAGGGAAGCCCATGAGTAAATATTTCCCTTGCAATAGAGCCTACGCCAGAGCATCTCTCAGCCATGTCAATGCATCTGACACCTCCACCATTGTAACCAATAAGCTTTGAAATAAGGTCTTCTGTAATGACAATTTTCTTCCCCGTGACATAAGAGGTAACTTGATGATTTGAAGAAGAAGCATGTATCCAGAATTCTTTGACAAGAATTGGAAATGTTGGCCCCATAAGACGGTCAAAGTATCTATTCCAACCTTGAGCAGTAACGTCTTCATACAGATTGAAGTCGTTTTCTTGCAAGCTTTCAAAGTCAATAATCAGTTATGAAAGAACTTTCAGATTATCAATGGGAGTGAGTAGTGTTCTGTAAGGTTCTTCGTATTGTTCCATTGAAGCAGATTCCTGAGTACTGATGTTTTGGACACTTGAAGAAGCCATTGTTCACACAAGATTTTGAGGAAGATGAAAGGTTTTTTTTTAAAATACGAACTTGAAACGATAGAAAGTATTTAGAGAGTAAAAAGAAGTGAATGTAAAAAGTGAGATTTGAGTTTAAATAGTTTTTCTTGAAAGCGTAAACAGTAAGAGAGAGAAATAATTAGTCATGATTATAAGCATTAATGACAGCTGAAATTAGGGGATTCAGAAAGATACTGGAACGGTTACCCATGACATGTGTCTTAATGCACCCAATCAGCGCTTTTGACCTTTCAGAAAAGTGAACGCGTGTTCAACCTTAGAAAGTAGCTGATGAATGGATGACAACGGTTTGATTATGTGAACAACACACTTTTATCCTTGAAATGAAACGTTCAGATCTTCATGGATAGATTCTGATGCAATCTGTTCTTCTAAACTCTGAAGACAGGTTGATCAGTAGTTCACAAAAAATAATAAAGTTCTGATGGTTAAGATATGTAAATAAAACAATTTATTCTGGGCATAGCTTCATACTGAGATGTTTCAGAATGAAGTTAAACCTATCTTCAGAAAGAGGTTTTGTAAAGACATCAGCCCATTGATGGTCCGTGTCAATAAGTTTTAAGCTAAGAATCCCTTTCTGAATATAGTCCCTAATAAAATGATGTTTTATTTCTATATGCTTAGCCCTAGAATGCAAAATTGGATTTTTACTGAGACAAATAGCATAAGTATTGTCACAGAGGATAGGAATGTTACTCTCAAATATGTTGAAGTCTTCAAGTTGATTTTTCATCCAGAGCATTTGCGTGCTACATCCAGCAGCTGCTATGTATTCAGCTTCTGCTGTTGATAGTGCTATTGTGGACTGTCTCTTGCTGGTCCATGAGATCAGATTTTCTCCTAGAAAATGGCAGCTTCCAGAAGTGCTTTTACGTTCTACTCTGTCTCCAGCGAAGTCAGCGTCACAATATCCTACTAAGCTATAATTTTTTGACTTTTTATAAAACAAACCCAGATTAGTAGTACCTTTCAGATACTTGAAAATTTGCTTAACTACTGTTAAGTGAGTTTCTCTATGATCTGATTAGAATCTAGCACATAAGCAAACACTGAATAAAATGTCAGGCCTTGAAGCCGTCATATAGAGAAGAGAACCAATCATACCTCTATAGATCTTATGTTCTACCTTTTTACTTACCTCTTCCTTTTCCAGAATGCACGTGGAATGCATTGGAATCTTTGAGGGCTTACATGAGATCAAATTTCTTCAGAAGTTCTCTGACATATTTGCTCTGATGAATGTAAGTTCCTTCTGGAGTTTGGTTTATCTGAATGCCCAAAAAGAATTTAAGTTCCCCCATTAAGCTCATCTCAAACTCTGCCTGTATACATTTAGCAAACTCTCTTCCCAGAGAGGGTTTAGTAGATCCAAAGATGGTGTCATCAACATAAATCTGACATACTAACATGTCATTCTTAACTGTCTTACAGAATAAGGTTGTGTCCACTTTCCCTCTAGTGAATTCCTTTTCTAACAGGAAGTTACTTAGTCTTTCATACCAAGCTCTGGGAGCTTGTTTCAGACCATAGAGTGACTTCTTTAGTTTGAAAACATATTATGGATTTTTGGAATTTTCAAACCCAGGGGGTTGGTGCACATATACCTCTTCATTTATATAGCCATTTAAGAATACACTTTTAACATCCATCTGATACAGAGTGATGTCGTTGTTTACAGCAAATGATATTAAGAGTCTGATAAATTCTAACCTGGCGACTGGAGCAAAGGTTTTTGTATAGTCTATCCCCTCTTGCTGACTATAACCTTGTGCTACCAGTTGTGCTTTGTTTCTGATGACTTCTCCTTGTTCGTTCAGTTTGTTTCTGAACACCCATTTTGTTCCAATGACGTTGAATCCTTTTGGTTTGGGAACCAGATCCCTTACGTCATATCTGGTGAATTGATTCAGTTCCTCTTGCATTGCCAGAATCCAGTCATTGTCCAGAAGTGCTTCATCAATAGTTGTTGGTTCAATCAGAGAGACCAGTCCCATGAGGGATTCTTCAGAGTTTCTGAATGTTGATCTTGTTCTGATTGGATCATCCTTCTTTCCCAGTATTGTATCTTCTGGGTGATCAATGCTTCTTCTGGATAGTCTTTTCTGGAGTTGATCAACAGAAAGTGTTAGATTGCTTGCAGAAACTCTTTCTGATGTTGAGGGAGTGTCTCTATTGAGAACTTCTGATGAGTTGTCTTCAGTACCTTTGAGTTCAACTTCCATACCTGTAAGGAATTCACTCTGCTTTGACTTTTAAGAGTCAAGCTTATCATCAAACATAACACTGATTGACTCTTCAACAATCTGTGTTTCTGTATTGTATACTCTGTACCCTCTTGAGCGTTCAGAGTATCCTAACATAATACACTTTTGTGCTTTAGAGTCAAACTTGTTCAAATAATTTTTTGTATTCAGAATGAAGCATGTGCATCCAAATGGATGAAAATAAGAAATGTTGGGCTTTCTGTTCTTCCACAATTCATATGGAGTCTTTTCCAGGATAGGTCTTATAGAGATTCTATTTTAAATGTAATACGTTGTGTTAATTGCCTCTGCCCAGAAGATCTTAGCAACGTTAGTCTCGTTGATCATGGTTCTGGCCATTTCTTGCAATGTTCTGTTCTTTCGTTCTACAACTCCATTTTGCTGGGGAGTTCTAGGACAGGAGAAGTCATGCAAAATGCCTTTTTCATTAAAAAATAATTCAAAATTTTTATTTTCAAATTCTCCACCATGATCACTTCTGACTTTGACAATTCTAAGATCCTTTCATTCTGAACTTGGTTGCAGAAGTTAACAAACAGAGTGTGACTCGTCCTTGTGTCTTAAGAACTTTACCCAAGTCCATCTGCTATAGTCATCTACGATTACTAACCCATACTTCTTGCCACTGACTGAAGCAGTTTTTACTGGTCCAAACAAGTCAATGTGCAGAAGTTCTAATGGCTTAGAGGTGGAAACAATATTTTTGGATTTGAAAGCAGGTTTTGCAAATTTGCCTTTCTGACATGCTTCACATAGAGCATCTGGGCTAAACTTTAATTTTGGAAGTCCTCTGACCAGATTGAGTTTGTTAATCTGAGATATTCTTCTCATACTAACATGCCCCAATCTTCTGTGCCAGACCCATTGCTCGTTGTTAACAGAAAGTAGGCATTTTACATTCTGACTCTTTAGTTCAGAAAGTTTTATTTTATAAATGTTGTTTTTCCTCTTTCCATTAAATAGGATAGTCCCATCTTTCTGACTAACAGCTTTGCATGAATTTTGATTGAAGATTATATCATAACCATTATCACTTAATTGAATTATGGATAACATGTTATGCATTAATCCATCAACTAATAATACATTATTTATAGAGGGAATATTTCCATTACCTACTGTTCCAGAGCCAATGATCTTTCCTCTCTGATTACCTCCAAAGCCCACGTAGCCTCCAGGCTTAAGTTCCAGGCTTTGGAACATATGCCTTCTTTCCATCATGTGTCGCGAGCAGCCATAGTCCAGGTACCATGATTGGTGTCTTAGCCTTGATGCTAAAGATATCTGCTACATGTATAATTTTATCCTTAGGTACCCACATTTTCTTGGGTCCTGATTTGTTAGTTTTACCAAAATTCTGATTGAATTTTGGTTTGACAGAATAATCACTACTTGTGTATTTTATGTCATGTGTGTGCCCATATATAAAATATGAATTGAGTGGTGTGCGTTTTATAACTAAGTCCATGGCATTTTTTGGTGTAGATACCTTACCTTGATATCCTATCCCTTTTCTGGCATTTCTGCTAACTCCATAGATCATTGAAGCCATCTTGCTTCTGTCTATGTTTTTAGCTAGAAACTTCTGAAAGCTGTGATCATACTCTTTGATGATCTTATCAGCATTAATGGGAGTTTCAGAGATTGTTTCCTTCTGAGGGTTTTGCAAATCATTTTCTAATTTTGAAATTTTTTCTTTTAACTCAGAATTCTCTAATCTAAGACTCTCATACTTTTTAGAGTCAGAGGCAAGATTCCTTTTCAGGTTCCTGAATTTGACTCTGATTTGCTGATACCTTTCCAGAATTTCATTTAGGCTTTCTGCAAGTTCAGCCTTAGTAAAGTTTATGGTAAAATCAGGAAATACCTCTTCAGTGTCTGATTTTGAGTCTGAACCAGAAGCTTCACTGTCTTCTGATACGTTTGCCATGAGAGCTATGTTTGCTCTTTCATCATCTGATTTTGAGTCAGCTTCAGATGTGTCAGAATCATCCCATGTAGCCATGAGGCTTTTCTTCTTTTCCTTGAAGAAATTCTTTTTAGGCTTTTCCTTATGAAGCTTTGGGCAGTCACTTTTGTAGTGCCCTTGCTCGTTACATTCATAGCAGATGATGTCCTTGTTGTTTGGCTTTCTGTATCCTGAAGAACCTTCAGATATTCTGTGTCCAGAGGAAGACTCCGACTTTCTGTATCTGGAGGAGGATTCATTCTGATTCTCTGATCTTCTGGGATTTCTGAACTTCCTTTGTCTCTGCTTCCACAGTTGGTTCACCCTTCTAGAGAGGAGAGACAGTTCATATTCTTCTGATGAGGATCCATCAGAAGTTTCTTCCACAACCTGCAAAACCTTAGAGTCATGTTTTCTGTTAGATTTTAAAGCTAGTGGCTTACCTTGCTTTTGAGGCTCATCTTCTTCTAGTTCTATCTCGTGGCTTCTGAGGGAGCTGACAAGTTCCTCCAGAGATATTTTGTTGAGATCTTTGGCTAGCTTAAGTGTTGTGACCATTGGCCTCCATTGCTTGGGAAAGCTTTTGATGATCTTCTTAACGTGATCAGCAGTAGAATACCCTTTGTCAAGAACCTTCAGTCCAACAATAAGGATTTGGAATCTTGAAAACATAGTTTTTATTGATTCACTATCTTCCATCTTGAATGCCTCATACTTCTGAATGAGCGCAAGGGCCTTGGTTTCTTTGACTTGAATGTTGCCTTCATGCGTCATTCTCAGAGAGTCAAACATGTTCTTGGCAGTCTCTCTGTTTGATATTTTCTCATATTCTGAGTATGAGATGGCGCTGAGGAGTATAGTTCTGGCCTTGTGATGGTTTCTGAATTCACGCTTTTGCTGATCAGACATCATTTTTTTGTCTATCTTCTGACCACGTCCATCCACTGGGTGCGTGTATCCATCAGTCACCATGTCCCACAGATCAACATCATGAGCCAGAAAGAAACTCTCAATTCTGTCTTTCCAATAGTCAAAGTTTTCTCCATCAAAGACTGGAGGTTTTCCACTGAATCTGTCCTTGTCTTCATGGTTGTCATTGCTGATGTTTTGGCTTGTTCCCACCATAGTGTTTTTCTGAAGCTTAGATCTTGTACTGACACGGTTAAGTGTTTAAGCTCAGAACCAGGCGCTCTGATACCTATTGAAGATGTGAAAAACACAAGAAGGGGGGGGGGGGGGGGGGGTTGAATTGACAAACTTGAAATTAAAAGCTCTATGACACAGTATTTTTTATCCTGGTTCGTTTGATCTCAAACTACTCCAGTCCACCCGTCAAGGTGATTTCGACTCTCTCCAACGAGGTCTTAATTCACTAATCTCAACAAGATTACAAAAGCTACTTTAACAACTGTTAAAGTCTTCTTGAGTGCAACCACAGTCCGGTTAATCTCAAGGAACACTGTTTCAATACAATTATACAAGATATGTGTTGTTGTTTTTCTAACAAAAACTGTTTATCACAACTGTGATAAATTACACAGGATTATAGCTTGGAAATATAAAGAATATTGCTTGCAGCTTTGAATATGCGTGAGTGGTTATTTAGCAAAAATCGTTATTGATTTTGAATGCTGACTTTGTTTATATAGGCAGTGGAATAACGTTGATCATCAAGCATGTTTAATGTTATTAACACACTTTCCATTTGGAGAAGATCCTGTCTGAAAGAAGCCGTTGGAATTGATGTTGTTATGAATGATCAGTAACGCTTCAGAATCTTAACTCCTTACTTGCTGATGACGCTTCAGAATATTAATGACTTGGATTGCCATGTTCCTGTTCAGAATCAGAGTTTACTTTGCTTAAGCGCAGGTTCTGGTCATCAATCTTCAGCGCATGTTCTGATTGCTTCAGCGTGTAGCTCTTATGGCTTATCTTCTGATGCTTCTATGGTCAGAACTTTTGCATTCATAAAACATAATATCAGGGTGCATATTTGTTCTTTGTATGTATTATTTATTCTTTGTATTTGTTATCATCAAAACTCTAACTAAGGGTTGTATCATCAAACTATGTTCTAACAGATAATATCATGCAATTTTATGAATTGCATACAATGGAAGAACTTGCTGCTTGACAATGACTTAGTGATCATATCAGTACCATTGTGATCAGTTGAAACCTTTATCACTTTCATTTCTTCCCTTTCAATTTTATCCTCGACGAAATACATCATAACATTAATGAGCTTGATTACTCATAATAAGTTGAATTTTACAACAAATGTATGGCACTTTGACTATCACATTTACAGTGATTGCTTGACCTTGAATTTTCAGTTACTTAGTAAAATCTTTAAGCCACAATGCTTCTTTTATAACTTTAGCAAGGACAATATATTCAACTCCAGTGGTTGATAAGGCTACAACTTTCTGACGTGTCACTTTCCAACTGACTGTTATACCAAACATCATGAAAATATATCTAGAAAGATATTTTCTGGTATCGGTACATCCTACATAGTCAGAGGCTACAAATTATTTGACTTCAACTTTGTTATCATCACTTTTTCTCCACCATAAATCAGGACTCTGCTCAGAGATTCTTTTATGTATCTTAGGATCCATTTCAAAGTTTTCCAGTGCTTTTTTTTCAGGGTAGGCCATGTACCTGCTTACAAAGCTCACTGTATATGCTATATTTGGTTCGGTACAAACCATAGCATACAACAAAGAATCCACTATGTTAGCATATGGTATTCTATTCATTTAGACTCTTTCTGTTGAAGCAAGTTTGGTTCGTCAACTAATCCTTGAAGTTTTGATGATAACAAGTACACTTGTATGGAGAATAATTATGTAATCTGACAGTTTGTTAAAGTGTGTAGATTTTATTCAATGACTCTGGACTCTGAACTTGCAAGTTATGGACTCTGAACAAGTGAAGTTATGGACTCTTGTCAATCAAATGTACTTTGAACCGTTGAAGAATGCAAAGAAGTGTTTACAATGAACTATCTGCTTCTACTAAGTATCAAGTTAACAATTGAAAGAACTTTATCCATATTGACTCTGATAACTTAAGAATCTGAAGACTCAACATTTCTCAAAGCACTGAATATTTCTCTCATCAAGCTTCATCTAATCTTATCAGAAGCCTATAAATTAAGTAGTTATATATGAATAAAGATAGTACTCTGGACTCTGATCAAGCTTCACCATATTCTATCAGAAGTCATGACTCAAAGAGATTATTATAAAGGGAGATAGTGTGAATATATTAAAATAAGTACAAATCAACATCATTCCACAATCCTGTGAGATTGGACAAAAGGATTATATGTCAGTATCCACTTTTTTAATAAGTCTTATCCTCACCTTCTATTATGTTGCTATTGTCACTCCACTACTGTACTACTCAACATCTTCATGTAAGTTGTGGATTATGAAATTCCAACTTCACCCTCCAACGGATTTATTCTCATATATTTAAAGAAATGTTTGAAGCTACGGGAAAGAAAAAGAAAGAGAGACAATGAACGAACAACAAGGAAATCATATTCAAAAAAGAAATAAGTCGAAACAAGAGAGAAACACTAGTCGAGAATTAACATAAAGAAGAAAGTTATTGTCATTTTGAAAGCTTCATAACTTTTATTCTTGTAAATCTTGTTGTATTGAAATTGTGTGCATCAGCTTTTTAAGAAGCACTTTGTAAACATAAAACTTTTTAACTTAACCAGGTTAATTAATATTCTTTAGGGGCTAAAGGATTAGTCAGGATCTTCGAGAAGACTTAGATGTGTAGTCTTTGTGGTTGTAATCAAAGGGTGTTTGATTAATGGGTTAAGTCCTTATTTATAAGGAGAAAAAAACACTCTGGTGGATGGACTTGAAGTAACCTTGTTAATTGATGAATCATGATAAAAATATTTGTGTCTTTTATTATTGTTGAATGCTTAGTGTAGGAATTTTATTTAAAGTTTAGGTATTCGAAAAGCTTTAAATTCTAGAAACCCAATTCAAACTTTCCATTCTTGTGTTTTATTGATCCTTCAATTGGTATCAGAGCTTCGATTTCGTTATTGATTGTTATCAAACATTTAATCGTGTCAGAAAAAGGTTCATCTTTGAACCACATTGGAAGTTTCTCCTTCACCTAGTATCAACAATAATAAGACAACCCTGAAGGTGTCCTCGATGAAGAAGATGAAGTGTATTTGTTGTCCAGACTCCTTCCGACAAAATGAGCTATATGAGATCAGACGTATATTCTTAGTCAACATCTGACATGAGAAGTTTGATATTGACAGAGATGCCATTTGAATATAACACATCACGACATTTGTATACAGGAGATGACTCAGAAGAAAGTATAATCAACTAAGTTTTGATGACGAATAAAGAAACATATGACTCTTGTAATAAGGCGGGAGAACTGACTTGGGTGTTTTGCGTTTGATCGCAATGTTGCGGATAGCAAGAGTCTCCACTGACTTTTCTTTTATCTAATAAAGGAAAGGGTGAAAAGAACAAGAAATACCTTTAGAGATGTTTTCTTGAGTTCGAGGGGTAAGTTATGAAAAGGGAATGTATTAGCATCCTTTTCATCCGTAGTTATCTACGAGCTCTTAGTTGCTTGCTAGATCAAAAAATGCTTTGTCTGAAGATGTGTTTTGTGATGGATGTAAGTTTGAAAGTATTTTGCAAAATGACTTTATTGCGGTTAACTTTATAATGATTCTCGTCTCTATAAGAATGCGTACAAAGTGTTGATTTTGAAAATAGTTCAAAGAGATGTTTGTTTTTGAAGATGTTTTGAAAATGTAAGTGTGGAAATGGTTTTAGTTTGTGAGCAAGCAACTACGAGCGTCCTACCTACTCAAAAGGTCTATGTTCTTTTCCTCCTCCTTTAGATGTTGTTATATTACCATTAATTTGGTAAGAAGCCCTATCATTGGATGTGAAGGGACAGGCGTGGGTCAATCGTATAATCATAGAAGGCAACTTATGAGATGTTTTAGCAACTTTCGTAAGGGACTAGATCATTTACCGAAGGCAACATCGAGGGACTACGATCTTTTTTTATCGAGGGTCTTTGATAAAACACCCATATTCGAGGGACATGACTATTTTCTGAGGCAACAAGTGAGATTACCCTAGAGGTGCACGTGTGTGAATAGTGTGTTTGATTGCATGCATTTTTATCTTTGAAATTAGGGTTTTCTAAGGGTTGATTTTATTTTTCCATACACACCCTAATTACTAACAATTTATATTAAAGCGGTAAATTGCGGCAATTAAAATCCTAAGCTATTACATCATTAGAGGATGGGGGATACAAATGTACAAATGGGGGGTGGAAAGCAATAAAAGTCCTAATTATTACAACCATGTTGAATAGCAATGAAAGAAAATATATAGAAAATATAAAAACGAAAAATAGCGCAAAAGAGAGAAAGAACAAGTCTTTCGATTCATACAACACGTCTGAAGCACTTGTCCTTCGATTCACACACCCCTTTTGTTTTCTTTCGTTTGGGCCTGCAAGTCAGTGTGTATCGAAGCATACACCCTTCGATTCACACCTTTTTTGTTTTCTTTCGTTTGGTCCTGCAAAGCAATATGTTTGAAGTATGCACCCTTCGATTCACACACCCCTTTTGTTTTCTTTCGTTTGGGACTGTGAAGCAGTGTGTATCGAAGCCTGCATCCTTCGATTCACACAACATTTTTTTCTTTTGTTTGGGCCTGTAAAGTAGTATGTTCGAAGCCTAAGGCTTTGTGTCGAACCATGCTGTTATTTTTTACTCCAACATTGTTTTATGGTCTATACAAGTTAGTTCTTAACATATAATTGACAAAAAGGAAGACAAACGAAAGGTTAGTTTTGAACGAAAGGGTTATTTACATGTTATGCTTGAAATGAAGGGTTTAAAATCAAGAAGACTTACCTTAAATCTGGAGTTGGTGTTTTGAACTTTGAGTTATTGCCCTGGATATTCTTGAATTCGAAAGCAAGGAACAGGGGTATTGTGTTTCTTTGGTTCTGGATTCGAAAGAAAAGAAAATAAGTATTGTGTGTCTGGTTATGGATTCGAAAGAAAAAGAAACAAAGGTGTGGGGTTTTTTGGTTCTGGGTTTAAGAGTGTTTTAAATGTTCTCTCCTTTCTTTTCCTTGCTGTTGTACCCCAAAATTTGCCCTCCCATATTTCTCAAGACATGTCAAGAATAGTCTCCAAGTTGCTCAAGAGTTGGACAGTCAAGTCATCTCCTAAGGCAGTCAATCTCAAATTAGGGTTTTGTGTTGCATCAAGGTCCTTACATCCAAGTGAACCCCAAGTGTTCCCCAATGTCCTAATATGTCCTCAAGGTCTTCCATGCCAAGTTTCAAGCCTTGCAGACGAAGTTTGGTCAGTCAATTGCTCAAGGAGTCCAAAAATTGACTGTGCTAGGACAAAAGTCAACTGTGACCTATAAACAGTCAAACCTCAAGATTTTTGTCAACATTCTCATTTTGAAGGATATTTCATCATTTTATCAAGGGTTGATCATGATTCATCAAGGATTGCTCAAGATTCATCAAGATTCAAAAGTTGCTAAATTAGGGTTTTGTAGGAAAAGTCAACTCAACTTTGACCAAGCATAACTTTCTCATACTTTATGAGAAATGACCCATCCAAAGCTCATTTTGAAGAGGATGTAATTTCCTACAATCCATCTTCATACCCCCAAGATCAAGAAATGCACTCACAAGAAGTTATAAATTTGGACATTATAGGTCATTTTTGAAAGTCAACAAAAACACCTTTTTTGCCAAAGCTTATAACTTGAGCATGGAATATCAAAATGAGATGAGAACAAAATGGTTGGATAGAGGACATCTCAAGGTTTCTAAAAAGTCCAAGAATACATCCAAAAGTTCAAGATTGAAGAAGTTATGCATTGTTGAAGTTGGGCATTTTTCCAAAATTGCCAAAAGTCAACTATCCCCAAAACATCAAATTTTGTCAAATGGGCCCACTTTTTTCCACTTGATTTGATCTTGTCACACTACACACGTGTCCTATCTTCATTATTGTGTCCAATTCTTAGATTTTCTATTTTATTTGATTTTTATTGAATTAATTCATTTTTAATCAATTTAAATCCAAATAAAATCCAAATCTTGATCACTTGGAATCTTTTTGATTGATACAGGTCTTAATTATCATTATGGACATGGTAAAACTCGTATCAAGCCATATCATGCACAAAATATTGGTTTTTGGACAAATTTGGAAGCTTTTTCATGGAGGATCAAATCAAATCCTAAATCATCAATGCATAAGGATTCAAAGCCCAAAACTTGACCTAATTCACTCCATGTTACTTATACAATGCAAAGGCACGAAAATTAGAACCTAGAGGCTGCATAAACATCAAAACAAAACTTGAAAAAAACTTGAAAAAGCTTGAAACTGAAACCCTTCTTAGAGGCCGATTCAAAGCAAAATCTCAACACTATTCTCTTGCTGGACATCCACTGAGTCTGTAGCAATCAAAAGCAAGGCCGTTCACCTCCTAAAACACGCTGTAAGTCTCTCTGAAACTCGCCTTTCAGTCGAATTTGTATCTCATAATTCTTGCACTTTTCTTGCCAAATCTTTGCATATTCAGGCTTTTCGCTTCATTTAAAAGCTTTTTGCATTATTGAATTGCATTTTCATGGCCTGTAACCCCCTAGCCGAATCTAGGGTTTTTGGTTCTTGTTTTTGGGCGTTTTAGTTTCAGGCAAAATCAATGCAAGCAATGGGCATAGACATGATCAGTGGAAGGAGATGAACACAACCATGTGTTTGGAATTAATTTCCATAGCCTAGAGAAGATTTTAGGAGGGACATAAGGATTTAGCCGCAGATAAGAATCCGCATGTAAATAACCAGGGGGCCAGTGAAGAAGACGAAGACGTGGCTCGTTCCGATTCACCCATTCAAAAAAATTCGCGCTTTTTTTGTTTCCAGCATAATTATTGTGTTTTCTCTTATAATAATCATTGTCTAATATGTTAACAAATAAAACACGCTGATGCAGTGGTGGAGGCGTTGCTCATTGACTCACAGGACCTGGGTTCGAATCCCAGGTCCCCAACATATTTGTTATATTTTTCTTTCAGATGTTCCAGTACAAGACCAAACGCATGGTACATGATACACCATCACCTAATCATTTGCCAGATGGCCCCAGGCCAGATCTGGTGGTCAAGAATGAAGATCCATCATAAGACCTAGTCAATGCACACGCGTGGAATCATGGAAAGTCAATACAGGCTTGCGCCTGTTGGGCCAAAAAGTTGTTGATCTCACCATCCAATTTGCCCCCCCCCCTTTGGTTATTTCTTTTTCTTTTCATTTTATTTATTTATTTGTTTTGTATTATTATTTTTATTATTATCACTAACCAATTAAACTTTTTCTCATAAAATCAAAAAAAGCAAAAATATATTTTATTTATTAAAATTAAACTCATCACTTTATTTTTGTAAATAAATATTAAATTAATTAATTTAGTTTTTAATTAGGTATAACTTTTAATATTTTTGCAATAATTAAAATCAATGTAGATAATTAGGTTTTATTAACATTAAATCAAATTTATTTTATTTTCTTTAAATATCCAAAAATCCAAAAAAATATCACTTTTATTAATTTATTTATTTATTTATTTAATTGTTAACTTAATTTAATTTCTTTTTAATTCAAAAATAAACCAAAAAATGCTTTCTTTCAAAAAAGGGGTCAAAACCCTAAAAAATGCGCCCGATTTAATTTCCCGCACGCGATCTATTTTACCATATTGATGTAATTGTTTCCGGAATGTAATAGCTTAAATATGACTTTATTTTATCGCTTTATTTTATTTTCCGCATTTTAATTTTAAGGGTTGTTTTTGGCGATGTAAATACCCGACGCCTTGTAATAGTTAGATTTAATTTCCGCAAATTTAATTTCCGCAACCTATAAATTGTTAGATGTTTGGTAATAGGGAATGCATGACAAGATCGAATGTATGAACTTAAAATCAACATAGCTCACCATTGACATGTACAAAGATAAAATTAACCGAAATAACACACTCGCACATGCACACTCTTAGGGTACACCTCACTTGGTTGACTTCGTACGCGGTCATTGAGTATAGGTAGTTTTAGAGGTTGCCCTCTTGTCCAAAGATCATAGTCGCCTCGAAATGGTTGCCTCGGATATTGTTTCCTCAAAACAAATGATCTAAGACATTAGGGTTACCGCTAAGGCGTCCTAACATTGCTTCAGTGACCGCACGTCCCTTAATCGAATTGACCCTCAAACTCCAACGACGGTGCTACCTACTCATCAATAGTAGGATAGCATTGTCTAAAGGAAGATAGCATAGAACGATTCCTTTTTCGAGTAGGTAGATGGTTCTTAAGTACTTGCTCTTTCAAAACAAAACAAAACTTTTCGCACTTACACCTTTCAAACAAAAACTTCTTTCAAACCCACAAACACAAAGAAAAGCAAAATTTTGAAAACACTTTGAGCAAGTACCTAAGAGCCAGTGGATAACCACTGATAGAAAGGGTGCTAACACCTTCCCTTTCTATAATCTATCCCCCGGACCCGAGAAACATCTCGAAAAAGGATTTTTTCTGTGCTTTTTTCCTTTCCCTGTTGGATAAAATAAAAGTCGGTGGAGACTCTTGCTTACCGCGACATTTTGTGAAAATAAACACAAAACACGAACCAACATTCCAAAACAGTCAGTTCTCTTCCCACCGTATCACAGAACTGGCGACTCTGCTGGGGAGACTTATAAGTGGGGTGTACCTTAGGAATAGTTCATATTGTTTTCAATTGCTTGACTTGTATGCTTTATATTTGTAGGCTTGTATCGGAGTTACTATAGATCCTAACCCGGATCTGGGGGATACCCTTTAGGTAAGTAGCAATAAACTGTGAGGGAACTGTACGGCGTAGACCGATACGGTTGAAGCAGTAGCTACATTGGTGTGGCACGTTAGTTTGTACCGATTCCTTGTGGCGCAACGAGGAGAATATGGGTCTTCTAAGGGGTCATTAAGCACCAACTGACCTTAGAACCTTTAAATTGACCAACTTGGCCATAGAACAGTAGCAGTATGCTACACTCATTGAGACTAAACTCTCGTGATGATTCCGGCCACAAGAAAAGGTTGCTAAACTTGAATTATGACCAATCGAGGGTAGTCAGTGATATTGAGATCCTCTAGAACCTGGTTACTATTTTTAGGACAGGTTGAACCAACTAAACTGAAAGAGGGTAATACCTAAACTCCATGCCAGCCTGAAATTTAAGGGCTATTGTGTGACTTGTGTGCTTTCAAACTTGAACTACTTGCACATTCTTGTTATCTGACAACATGAGTTCCTTGCAGGTTTTGTTTACAGTCCTTATCCAATAATCTGGATTTATTGCAGGGTTCACTTACATCACCTCGCACTTTTTCTTAAACGCATAGCATACACATCATAACATCATGCCTTAACATTTCCTTAACCATTTCAGGGATCTCAAGGGTTTGTGATGCAGGTTATGGTAAATTAAATGTCTAGCAAGGGGAAAAGGGGATTTATTTTCCTCTAGCCAAGGTTGTCTAGAAATCAAAACACGATAACTTGAGTCAGGGGCTATGACCCACTCGATATGGTGAGCTTGACTCTTGAAGGAAGATTCTCAACGACACGAAGTTCTTCAATCAAGTTGCAATCAAATTCTAACAGTTTCTTGTTTACCCCGTGAGATCCTTGAAAACATTGCATACATATATCATACATATCATTGCATAACAGGTCTCCCAGTACAGGTCTCTCATGTTCTCGCTGTTTATTTCAGCAATGGCTTTCCAACCAGACAACCAAGATCTTCATACTCAAGAGATTCAGTTCAGGGAAATCTTCCTAAACCCATCCAAGGGGCAGAAAGAGTTGAAAACACTCCTCGTTGGGAACTTGGTCAAGAAAAGTCCTGAGGACAATAAGGATGAATGGATGGAACAATTGCAAGCTGAGGTAGATACAATGAGAACCAGATGCTGGGGCAGATGGCTCTTATCCAAGGCCTAGCCTGGGAACAAGAGGAGTTGAGAACCATTATCAACCGGCTTCATCAAGACAGATACAACAACATGAAGCAAACAGTCAAGGCCAGGGACCAAGTCATTGATCAGCCTCCAAGAAGACAAGGGTTTGGTTTGGTAAAGAATTGACCTCTCCAAGTTGCCGCTACCTCACGGGTCCAACAACAACCTTGCCATAAACAACAGGTTGATCAGAGTAAGCCAAATATGCCCAAGAGGCAATTTACCAAGCTCAACATGTCGCTGTCTCAGGTTTTACAACACCTGTTGAAATTGAATCTGGTGACGTTAAGGGACCCTCCTAAGAATCCCAACATAGCCTCCCCAAGGTACAATCCTGATGCAAGGTGTGCATATCACTCCAACAGCCCGGGGCATGATACTAACATCTGTTGGGTGTTGAGCAACAAAATTCAAGACCTGATTGATGAAGGAGCATTGGAACTCACACAAGATGGTCAGATTGAATTCTTTTGCCATCCCCCCAAGGTTCACCATTTGAAGTGACAAGTACTGAGACGAGAAGACTTTTGTTCATTAGAATTTTCAATTTGTAATTTTCTTTTGATTGTTCAAACATTTATTCATGTCAAACTTTATTACTTTATCAATGCATTGCATATGTCTGTTTTGAATCAATCCATTCGTATTCACTATATTCAAATTGCTTTCATTTTTTGTGATGATCAACTCTCGATTAAAAAATTCTAAGCCTTTAGAGGGAGGATGACGAAAATGATATCAAAATCTCTACAGTATGCTTTTGAACAGACCCCGCTGACAAGGTACAGGCATTGTTTCAAATCCTAAATAATGGAGTTATAAGGAAGATAATCCCTAGTCAACCCCTTTGAGCCAAAGAAGTTGGAGTTTTTCTTTTCACAAATTAAAACCCTTAATTATAACCTGGGGCAGGGTAGTTTTCTCAGTTGATCCAGGTGCACAATGAATGGCATTAAAGAAGTCCTTCCGAAACAAAAGACGGTGTTAGTTTCGTATAATCGTAAGGACAGGCAGTCATTATCTCTCAAAATAAAAGCTCATTAAGTCAAAACCTATGAAGGAGACTTACAAAACTGGGGCATCCCGCTGACTGTAATTACAAAAGAAACAGTTCAGGAAAAAGACAGGGATAATAAAATCAAAAAGAAAGAGGTCCTGTAAACTCTCAACAAAAATGACTGTCTGTTCAAAATAAATTGTCAGTATCCGAACCATCACTGGAATATTAGAGCAAAGACTCAAACGGGATCTAAATGCACAATTAGCTGAGTTTAGGATCGAAGAAAATCACGAAGAACGGGTGGGTACAAATAAAATTTGAGCCTTTATCCTTTGTTTCTTAAACCGTGAACCAGGCCACGTTACAACCCTTAAAAGTCCTAGATGAAGCATGGGTTAGTTCGAAAGCATACTGTTATAAAAAGGTATCCTGACTCCTGTAGGGCTTGCTGTAAATCCTGAGTTGACGTCACATTTTACAAAATTTTCCTATCTTACTGAAAAAATGCATTTTCAAAAACTTCAAGACAGACATAAGCTTTGCATTCTTAAAATAACATTGTTTGCATATGACTATTTGTTCAAACAGAAGAGAAATTCGCACGACGAATATCTAGTGAACAAAAACCTTTTCAATAAAAAGGGTCACCTCAAGTGGAAAAAAACACTTCCAACCAAGGGGCACGGCATGAGAATTGTCTATCATCTGGGGTAATCAAGTCAAGATTCATAGAATCTCTCAAAGATGCCAAATAGCCAGGGGCAAATCTCCATCTGAACCACTTGGGGCATTGGACATGAATTCTAGCAACGAATCTTGCATGATCAAACGAAGATATTCTGGTAGTATGGCAACACAACACTACCGACAATGACACCTCCCTACATCCTGAGAGCATGGACATAGTAAAAAAGTACTACGCATAATCAAAGACCCGCTAGGTTGATTGGCCTAGGCAAAAATAAGGGCTTCCCGGCGAACCAAAAGGGTTCGGGAAAAAATAAGGGATGAAAATGAAAAAATTTGTACACTTGGCAAGTCGAAAACCTGAAAAGGCGGCTTGGGCATAAAAGGGTATCCCGGTGAACTGAAAACCCGAAAGGGCGGTCCAGGCAAAAATTAGGGATCAAAGCGTACGCCTATGTCTCGTCATCTCGTCACTGGCCTACCAGAAGAAGACTTGTCATTTTGACCGAAAGATACCAAGCACCTCATAGGTGGGGATAATACTCGATCCACAGGGCCTCCGCAGGCACCTTCTCCCGCAGAAACAGGGGCAATAAGAATTGTCCAAGCTGTATAGTTACTCTATCCACCAGGTACAAAGGTAGATTCAACTGAAGAATATGGCTAAGGTACTTTCACTCCCCGCAGAATAAGACAGTGCCGGTAGCTCTCCCCAGCTGAGGTTTGCAACTGTGAACCAATCAACAATACTCTCCCCAAGCAGAGTTCATCTACCATCAGCACTGAAAAGGCTTAATATCCCTGGCAGTCTTAATATTCCCCAACGGAGTACAAGAATGTTCCCCGGCAAAGTACAAGATATCCCCAGTGGAGTCGGTATTTCCCCAGCACGATCTGAAAAAAGCTTCCCCAACGGAGTTGAAGAATCATCCCCAGTAAACTCTGGAAGTTTACCCCTAGCAGAGTACAAAATAAATCTCCCCAGCCAAATTCAGAGGTTTATCCCCACAAAAGTATAACAGGGACATCCCCAGCAAGTTGCAACTGAAAGATCATCCCCAGCGAAGTTCTTTCCTTTCATAAAACAGGAATTCAATCCTCAACAGACTCAATATCACCAGCAACGGTAATCCATCCCCAGTAGAGTTTATCAGTGGAATCCTCAGCAGAGGATCTCTACCCCACAGAGTAATCTCCTCATCAGTTTATTCCCCAAAGGAGTTCTCCTCTCCTGCAGGTTTATCATCTTCATTCATCATCCCCAGCGGAAACGAAGAATTCAACTCTATTCTCCAGCAGCTCCGGGATTTATTTTCCCCAGCTAAAACATTACATTTCCATACATCATGATACATGCATAAACGCATCATACCGTACAATCTCATTTATGTTGAGAACATCATTGCTTGATCCATATCATGCATTGCATATGATTGGACTTTACCTTTCAGGAAAGATGCAGTTAAATTCTCAGCTATATCAAAAGACCTTGCCTGGTCCAGTTAAATCGATTCCTAAAGATTTTTCTGAAGCCGATCCAGTCAAAGGCCTTCTCTGGTCCAGTTAAATCGATTCCTAAAGATTTTTCTGATGCTGAGCCAGTTGAAGTTATTCCAAGACCTTGCCTGGTCCAGTTAAATCGATTCCTAAAGATTTTTCTGATGCCGATCCAGTCAAAGGCCTTCTCTGGTCCAGTAAAGACGATTCCTAAAGATTTTTCTGATGCCAATCTAGTCAAAGAAGAAAAGACCTCCTCTGGTCCAGTTAAATCGATTCCTAAAGATTTTTCTGATGTCGAGCCAATTGAAGTTATTCCAAGACCTTGCCTGGTCCAGTTAAATCGATTCCTAAAGATTTTTCTGATGCCGATCCAGTCAAAGGCCTTCTCTGGTCCAGTAATGTCGATTCCTAAAGATTTTTCTTATGCCAATCCAGTCAAAGAAGACAAGACCTCCTCTGGTCCAGTTAAATCGATTCCTAAAGATTTTTCTGATGCCGATCCAGTCAAAGAAGACAAGACCTCCTCTGGTCCAGTTAAATAGATTCCTAAAGATTTTTCTGATGCCAATCCAGTCAAAGAAGACAAGACCTCCTCTGGTCCAGTTAAATCGATTCCTAAAGATTTTTTTGATGCCAATCCAGTCAAAGAAGACAAGACCTCCTCTGGTACAGTTAAATTGATTCCTAAAGATTTTTCTGATGCCAATCCAGTCAAAGAAGACAAGACCTCCTCTGGTCCAGTTAAATCGATTCCTAAAGATTTTTCTGATGCCAATCCAGTCAAAGAAGACAAGACCTCCTCTGGTCCAGTTAAATCGATTCCTAAAGATTTTTCTGATTCTGATCCAGTCAAAGGCCTTCTCTGGTCTAGTAAAGTCGATTCCTAAAGATTTTTCTGATGCCAATCCAGTCAAAGAAGACAAGACCTCCTATAGTCCAGTTAAATCGATTCCTAAAGATTTTTCTGATGCCAATCCAGTCAAAGAAGACAAGACCTCCTCTGGTCCAGTTAAATCGATTCCTAAAGATTTTTATGATGCCAATCCAGTCAAAGAAGACAAGACCTCCTCTAGTCCAATTAAATCGATTCCTAAAGATTTTCCTGATGTCGATCCAGTTAAAGATAATCCAAGACCTCCTCTGGTTCAGTCAGATCGCCGATAAGATCTCCCTGATTCGTATTCCAGTTGAAGTTCAGACCACCTACCAACAATCTCCAAATGGCATCTATAAGCCCATTCCCGACATCACAATGCTGATATCATGTCATGCGAGTGCAAATTTCTGGGCACTCTAGTATTCAATCATCTTTCACTTTCGGATCACGAAAGGCCCGAAAGCCAATCTATATCCTCAGGTTTAAGAAAATTGAACAGGGGCAGCTATTTTACCCCAAAATTTTCCGTCCCATATTTCTCAATACATGTCAAGAATAGTCTCCAAGTTGCTCAAGATTGCTCAAGAGTTGGACAGTAAAGTCATCTCCTAAGGCAGTCAATCTCAAATTAGGGTTTTGTGTTGCATCAAGGTGCTTATATACAAGTGACCCCCAAGTGTTCCCCAATGTCCTAATATGTCCTCAAGGTCTTCCATTCCAAGTTTCAAGCCTTGCAGAGGAAGTTTGGTCAATCAATTGCTCAAGGAGTCCAAAAATCGATTGTGTTAGGACAAAAGTCAACTGTGACCTATAAACAGTCAAACCTCAAGATTTTTGTCAAAATTCTCATTTTGAAGGATATTTCATCATTTGATCAAGGGTTGATCATGATTCATCAAGGATTGCTCAAGATTCATCAAGATTCAAAAGTTGCTAAATTAGGGTTTTGCAGGAAAAGTCAACTCAACTTTGACCAAGCATAATTGTCTCATACTTTATGAGAAATGACCCGTCCAAAGCTAATTTTGAATAGTATGTAATTTCCTACAATCCATCTTCATACCCCAAGATCAAGAAATTCACTCACAAGAAGTTATAAATTTAGACATTATAGGTCATTTTTGAAAGTCAACAAAAACACCTTTTTTGCCAAAGCTTATAACTTGAGCATGGAATATCAAAATGAGATGAGACCAAAAGGGTTGGATATAGGACATCTCAAGGTTTCTAAAAAGTCCAAGAACATATCCAAAAGTTCAATATTGAAGAAGTTATGCATTGTTGAAGTTGGGCATTTTTCCAAAATTGCCAAAAGTCAACTATCCCCAAAACATCAAATTTTATCAAATGGGCCCACTTTTTTCCACTTGATTTGATCTTGTCACACTACACACGTGTCCTATCTTCAGTCTTGTGTCCAATTATTAATTTTTCTATTTTATTTGATTTTTATTGAATTAATTCATTTTTAATCAATTTAAATCCAAATAAAATCCAAATCTTGATCACTTGGAATCTTTTTGATTGATACAGATCTTAATTATCATTATGGACATGGTCAAACTCGTATCAAGCCATATTATACACAAAATATTGGTTTTTGGACAAATTTGGAAGCTTTTTCATGGAGGATCAAATCAAATCCTAAATCATCAATGCATAAGGATTCAAAGCCCAAAACTTGACCTAATTCACTCCATGTACTTATACAATGCAAAGGCACGGAAATTAGAACCTAGAGGCTGCATAAACATCAAAACAAAACTTGAAAAAAACTTGAAAAAGCTTGAAACTGAAACCCTTCTTAGAGGCCGATTCAAAGCAAAATCTCAACACTATTCTCTTGCTGGACATCCACTGAGTCTGCAGCAATCAAAAGCAAGGCCATTCACCTCCTAAAACGCGCTGTAAGTCTCTCTGAAACTCGCCTTTCAGTCGAATTCATATCTCATAATTCTTGCACTTTTCTTGCCAAATCTTTGCATATTCAGGCTTTTCGCTTCATTTAGAAGCTTTTTGCATTATTGAATTGCATTTTCATGGCCTGTAACCCCCTAGCTGAATCTAGGGTTTTTGGTTCTTGTTTTTGGGCGTTTTAGTTTCAGGCAAAATCAATGCAAGCAATGGGCATAGACATGATCAGTGGAAGGAGACGAACACAACCATGTGTTTGGAATTAATTTCCATAGCCTAGAGAAGATTTTAGGAGGGACATATGGATTTAGTTGCGGATAAGAATCCGCAGGTAAATAACCAAGGGGCCAGCGAAGAAGACGAAGACGTGGCTCGTTCCGATTCGCCCATTCAAAAAATTTGCGCTTTTTTTTATTTCCAGCATAATTATTGTGTTTTCTCTTATAATAATCATTGTCTAATATGTTAACAAATAAAACACGCTGATGCAGTGGTGGACGCGTTACTCATTGACTCACATGACCTGGGTTCGAATCCCAGGTCCCCAACATATTTGTTATATTTTTCTTTCAGATGTTCCAAGTACAAGACCAAACGCATGGTACATGATACACCATCACCTAATCATTTGCCAGATGGCCCCAGGCCAGATCTGGTGGTCAAGAATGAAGATCCATCATAAGACCTAGTCAATGCACACCCGTGGAATCATGGAAAGTCAATACAGGCTTGCGCCTGTTGGGCCAAAAAGTTGCTGATCTCACCATCCAATTTGGGCCCAACCCCCCCCCCCCCCCCCCCCCCCCCCCCCTTTGGTTATTCTTTTTCTTTTCATTTTATTTATTTATTTGTTTTGTATTATTATTTTTATTATTATCACTAACCAATTCAACTTTTTCTCATAAAATCAAAAAAACCAAAATATATTTTATTTATTAAAATTAAACTCATCACTTTATTTTTGTAAATAAATATTAAATTAATTAATTTAGTTTTTAATTAGGTATAACTTGTAATATTTTTGCAATAATTAAAATCAATGTAGATAATTAGGTTTTATTAACATTAAATCAAATTTATTTTATTTTCTTTAAATATCCAAAAATCCAAAAAAAACATCACTTTTATTAATTAATTAATTAATTAATTTAATTGTTAACTTAATTTAATTTCTTTTTAATTCAAAAATAAACCAAAAAAATGCTTTCTTTCAAAAAAGGGGTCAAAAACCCTAAAAAAATGCGCCTGATTTAATTTCCCGCACGCGATCCATTTTACCATATTGATGTAATTGTTTCCGGAATGTAATAGCTTAAATAGGACTTTATTTTATCGCTTTATTTTATTTTCCGCATTTTAATTTCAAGGGTTGTTTTTGGGCGATGTAAATACCCCGACGCCTTGTAATAGTTAGATTTAATTTCCGCAAATTTAATTTCTACAACCTATAAATTGTTAGATGTTTGGTAATAGGGAATGCATGACAAGATCGAATGTGTTGTACCCCAAATTTTGACCTAAGATACTGTCTTCCACCTGCATCATTACATTACAAGTATTTTGATCCATCGATTTTAAAATTCATAACTTTTCTGGCCAAGAGCTATTTATGCTGAACATTAAATCATTTAATCGATTCATTATTTATTATCTAAAATTTAAATAATTGAAATTCATTTTCGAATTATTATGTAGTTTAAAGATGTATAGATAATAAAATGAACATCAGAGAAGAGGCGCATTAATCGTGCATACAGTATTTATTTATTACTCATTATCTTAAATTTAAATAACTGAGATCTATTCTCAGTTATTACGTAATTTAAAGGTTATGAATAATATAATAAATATTCGAAAAGCTCATTGGTCAATAACGATTGTTTAATCATTTGTCATTCTAAGTTAAATAATTGAAACCATGTTTTAATTATTATAATTTAGTTATGAATGATGAATTAAATAATTGAGGATATTAGTTGATCAACGATAATTATTTATTTATCTGTTTATTATTTTGAATGTAGGTAATTGAAATTTGTTTTCAATTATTATTCGTTTGGAGAATTGTAAACGATAAATAAATAATTAAAGGGGAAGAAGAATTTAATTGGCAAATAGTGTTTTTTATTCATTTTTTTAATTGTACAGTTATTATGTAAACATTGTATCTATTACAATAAGTTACAATAATGAATTTACAAAAACTAAAATGAAATGAAAAAACTAATCTAATATTCCTAATCCTAAAAAACTTCCGATCCAATGCGTTTTGTCTGCTCGCTTAATGTTACCTGCAAAATTAAAAAAAAGAAAGAGATTAGAATTCGAATAAATGATTAAAAAGCGAAATTATTAAAGTTTCATCATTAAATGCAATGGCCGGAATCAGTTACTCTTTTTTGCAAATCACGGGATTGCTCCCGGTTCACAAAAAAGAAAGGAATTTTAAACATATGCACAAGTTTATGTTTTCCAAAAAAGTTGCATGTTTAAATTAATTACATTTTTTCAAAATCCCAAATGCAATTCAAAAACATACAGCATGAGCATACAAAGCCCTGCATGAACCACATATGCAAGCATGCTACGTAACCAATACCCACACAGCAGAAAAACAAAACAAGCTTTTGTATTAAAGGAAAAACATACAGTTTAACTACATATGCAAGCAATATAGAAATTCCATTTTCATCATTTTCTGGCCATTTGCAGTTTCAGAAAAAGTACAGCTTATCACTTTTTTATCAAAGCTATACTGAGAGAAAAAGAGAGGGGAGAAGTGTGGGTTATACAGGCTTGGCATAGGCAGAAAGAGGTTATACAAGACAAACTAAAATATAGCCAGTAGAGATAATAACACAAAAGAAGAATAGAAACAAATTGGAGGGACAGTATAGTGCAGAATGCCCAGAGATCCCAAGCATTTTTCAAATTTCCAGCCTGTAGCGAAAAGGAAGAGAAAAATTGTTATAACAACCAAAAAAGAAAACCAATAGCATATCAGATATCCAAGCCTTCAAGAAACACTTAGAGAGAAAGAGTTATCAGAAAAAACATACAAAGATCAACAAACCTGCATAGTTATCCAGATACTGTCAAAAAAACATTTCAACCATACACCAAAACTCTGCAATTTGATTGAGCCATTCAAGCCAACATCATCATCATCCCATTATCAAAGAAAAATATCAAAAATAATCTCACAGAACCAGTAAAAACCACACCATCAATATGGCCTAACAAAAGATTCACGCCCCAATTTCCATCAACCTATCCCAACCACACGAAATCCCTATACACATAACCATGTCCAACTATTATTCAAGCCAGAACATCATAAATCCAAAAGTCTGAAACGATCCAAGCTAGAACCAATTTCTAAGGCAACAGGCTAGGCTCAGTATCAACATCACTGGCCTTTCAAAACATATTTCTCAAGGCCAACATTATACCAAAAAATTATTCAGGCCAACAGAATCATCATACAGTAGCAGTTTCAACAAGAAGGAGAGAAGCAGCATCACGTTCAAGAAGAAGGAAAACAAAATACTGTACGAAGGCAAACGAAGGAAGAAGCAATCACAATACAGTGACAGCAACAAGAAGAAGAAAAATCGTGTAATACCGGTCACCGTAGCGGGCTCGCCTCCCCTCTCCTCGCCGCCTGGCCTCCGTCGCTCCTAGCTTCCTCCTCCGTCTCCACCTAGGTAACAGTCCTTTCTCTTTTTTATTTCTTTGAACAACCTCAATCAACATTATCGATCAAACATAAGAATCAATAAAGGTCAACATAATAGAACCGTGAAACCGAAATCAACATGCAAACCGATTTAAGCATTAAGCGTTAATCAATCGCGTTTCTTACCGAATCCGTAGCCGTCCTGTTTTTCGTTCAACTGGAGGGAAGAGGAGCTGGAGTGGGTGGCCATGGCAAGGAGAGACGGCAAGGTTCAAGGGCGAGTGTGAAGAAGAGATGCGAAGAAGAAGATACGAAGAAGAGGCGCCGTTTCTGCCCAAGACTAACCCTAAATCCCAATTTGTTAAAACATAAATTAACCCTAATGCCATATCAAGCTGACGGGCCTCCCTTTTTCCCTTAAGCCCACGACCTGCCTTTTGCACCCCCCCCCCTCCTTGAGCTTCTGCGTTGGGCCTTAAGCTCCCTGGCCCATCCACTTTTGTTTGTTGTATTTTTGATATATTTTCTTTTGTTATTTTTTTTTCTATAATTTGTTTTTTGTGGAATTATTATTTATGTTAATTGGTAATTATATTAAAAAAAAAACAAAATATGTCTAACTAGGTTTTATTTAAATAAGTTGACCTCTTAGTTTAAATTTTGGGTTTAATTTAAGAACTTTTATTTTTTCATTAAGGTAAATTATTAATCTTTAATTTAATTTGGAACCCCCTTATTTTTTAAACAAGTATTATTTTTTATACATAAAAAAAAAGCATAGATTTAAGGTTGTAGACATTTATTAATTAATTAATCTTTTCTTACATCATTATCAATCAAAAAATCCTAAAACACATAAAAATAGAAAAACTAAAAAATATTTTATTAACTCATTTTCTTGTCTTATTAATATTAATATCAAAATATATCAAAAACTTAATAACTTAATAACTTAATAACTTAATAACTTAAAACTAAAAAACGTTACGTCCTCGATAAATAATTCTTTTTTTTTATCCTTATCAAAAATGCGTAAAAAAAATTTAAATACTTTCTTCCCGTTAACATTAAACCAAAAAAATCATAAAAAACGCATTATTCGCATCTTTTATTCCATCATTTAGATTATCGTTATTTAATCGTTATTCGCATATTTTGTCCGTGTATTTATTTGTTTATTCGGTTTATGTTTAAATCCAAAGGAAAAACAGTAAATTTGTTGACTTCATGTCTTCAAGTCTAACTGCGCGAATTTTCGCATTTCATTAAAACTTAGGACAATTTCTCCTCAAATTTCGACCTTTTCAAGATTTATACCTTTTAAGCAAAAACTTCGACATCAGGTCGTCGTATCTTCAAAAACCCGTCCGTATCCCTTTTCGGCCAAAACGATTTATTTTCAATCAAGCAATCGATTTCAAATAAAACAGATATTTCAAAAGGTTCCTATAGAGTACTATAGATGCATTGGGTGCTAATACCTTCCCATTGTATAACCAACCCCCGAACCATAAGATCTCTTTTCAAAAACGCTTTGTATTTTTTATTAGTATTTACATTGCATATCTAGGGTTTTATTTCGCTCTTTTCCCTTTTCCTTTGGAAACAATAAAGCGCGGTGGCGACTCTTGCTTTTGTGAGACGAATTAATCAATAATTCGATCTCCGATTTACCCCGCTACATTTTTTATTGCTACAGAATGTATGAACTTAAAATCAACATAGCTCACCATTGACATGTACAAAGATAAAATTAACCGAAATAACACACTCGCACATGCGCATTCTTAGGGTACACCCCACTTGGTTGCCTTCGTACGCGGTCATTGAGTATAGGTAGTTTTAGAGGTCGCCCTCTTGTCCAAAGATCATAGTCGCCTCGAAATGGTTGCCTCAGATATTGTTGCCTCAAAACAAATGATCTAAGACATTAGGGTTACCACTAAGGCGTCATAACATTGCTTTAGTGACCACACGTCCCTTAATCGAATTGACCCTCAAACTCCAACGTCGGTGCTACCTACTCATCAATAGTAGGATAGCATTGTCTAAAGGAAGATATCATAGAATGATTCCTTTTTCGAGTAGGTAAATGGTTCTTAAGTACTTGCTCTTTCAAAACCAAACAAAACTTTTCGCACTTACACCTTTCAAACAAAAACTTCTTTCAAACCCACAAACACAAAGAAAAGCAAAATTTTGAAAACACTTTGAGCAAGTACCTAAGATCCCATGGATAACCACTGATAGAAAGGGTGCTAACACCTTCCCTTTCTATAATCTACCCCCCGGACCCGAGAAACATCTCGAAAAAGGAATTTTTCTGTGCTTTTTTCCTTTCCTTGTTGGATAAAATAAAAGTTGGTGGCAACTCTTGCTTACCGCGACATTTTGCGAAAATAAACGCAAAACGCGAACTAGCATTCCAAAACAGTCAGCTCTCTTCCCACCGTATCACACTTGCCAACAAACCTCTCTCCTGCCACTAAAAAGCCCCCTTAGATGTGTTGTGAAACATCTTATTTATAGAAGAGTTTTGCTACGGTTTTTTTTTTTTGGGGGGGGGGGGGGGGAACAAAAATAATTTGAACTGTTTGGGTATGCTTTTTTCATGGATTTTGAGGTGCAGCTCTTGTATGCAGATTTGGTGCAAATATGGGACTGAGAGAATGCAGGCTTGGACTGGTTTAGGGGCAGTATAACAGGATTGTCTTGCAACCGTTTTGAAGTGTTGTGGCAGCTTGGTGCAGGGTTGTTTCATTGCAGTACAACAAACTGTTTTTTGACATGGTTTTAGGTTGTTATATGGACAGTGCAGCAAGCTTGGGCTTGGCATCAAATAGGACTTCGTTCAGCAGCCTTCGACTAGACTCATCAAAAGACAAAACACCAATTGTGTGTTCTTCAAATGGACCTATTATATGTCCTTCGAATGGATCAATTGTATGTCCTTCGAATGGTCCAAATGCATGTTCTTCGAGTGGACCATATTGTATGTCCTTCGAATGGGCCAAATGCATGTTCTTCGAATGGACCATATTGTATGTCCTTTGAATGGGCCAAATGCATGTTCTTCGAATGGATCATATTGTATGTCCTTCGAATGGTCCAAATGCATGTTCTTCAAATGGACCATATTGTATGTCCTTCGAATGTTCCAAATGCATGTTCTTCGAATGGACCATATTGTATGTCCTCTGAATGGTCCAAATGCATGTTCTTCGAATGAACCATATTGTATGTCCTTCGAATGGTCCAAATGCATGTTCTTCGAATGGACCATATTGTATGTCCTTCAAATTATGCAAATGCATGTTCTCCGAGTGGACCATATTCATTTGAATGTACCATTTGAAGCAGGTTGCTCGAAGGAAGTCAATGCCCAGTCGAAGCTTTGTGAATCGAAGCAAGCTTGCTTTTCTTCAGTTTTGTCAAAAATCATTTTTATCTGTTTTTCCCTTTCAACAGTTCCCTCTTTGACTTGATGCTTAAAAAACCCAATATGATCCATGGAAACTATATGGGGCATTAAAAATCCAATTGTATTTGTGCAAACTAGAACTTTTGAAAATCCTTGTGAGAAAATTTCTTGATAAAAGAGAGGGCAAATTTTGGGGTACAACAACTCTGGATCTGGGTCATAGTCATGATTTGATGAAGATATCCAATGAGGGAAATTTAAGACATGGATCATGGAGGCTCATAATACCTATTTATTTAGGGAATGATCTAAGAAGCGTTACTTAAGATTTTTAACTATAGAAGCTCTAAATGAATTCAGAAGAATAAATTTTTCTATGAAGGTGTGTCAAAGCTAGCTAGGTTATAAGTTTGCAGATTTGTTGTCTGAGTTATCAATAGTTGAAGAAAATAATTATGGTTTTTGTTGGGCATAATAGAATGAACATGCTCAACCAGAAGCGACCAACACTCCAACACCTCTGAAGAAGTTAGGCAACATATCTCACATCCTGTCATAGAACCACTATCTATCAATGAAGCTCTTCTTGATTTGAGTATTAGATTCACAATTTCACGAATAAATGAATATTGAGAAGTTACAATTTTAAGAAAATGCCTTTTTCAATATTGTTTCTTGATTTTAAGTGAGTGATTTTAGAAGAGAGTGGTTTTGGAATGATATGAGAGTTCTTTCACTTAAGAATTTCTTTGAATGGTTGTGTGAGATATGAAAAGTGTTGGATTTACATTTTCCCAACAAATGATAATTTGTGAGAATTTTATTTTATGATAAGTGTTCTTTCAAATGATGATTCTAAGAAATACAATTTTAGCATAAATAATGAATGACGATTCTTGCTCTTCTTAAGATTTTCTTGAAATGAAATTGATGTGTTGGAGAGAAATGAGAAGAGTTATGTATAGAACATGTTGGAGAGAAATTATATTATAAGTTTCATTTAGACCATGTTGTTCTTAATATACACTTTAAATTACGATACTGGCATTGCTAGTGGAAATGGAAAGAAACAAATTTACAAATTTGCCACTAGGAAAATCGGATACTCTTGATGTGATGCTTATACTCTTTTTATTATCAGAATTAATTAACAACCATTATGGAAAGGGAATTTCTTTCTACACCTAGTATCCTTCTCCAAGACCTATTGCGAAAAACTCAAAATACCCCCAGAATTTGCAAGTTCACTTGCGAACGCACCATCAACGTGATTTCTTAGATTTACTTCGCATGTGCACATGCGAAGTCACCTGTTATTTTATTTCGCAAGTACATATGCAAATTTATATCTGGGAAAATCAACATTATTCAACATAATTCATAATATTCATTCAACAAAATTCAAAGAAATTACATAATTAGTTGTGAAGAAAATTAAAATTACATATTATTATAAACGGGAACTTGAGGACATTGCAACATCTTGATAACATCTGTTGTCGATCTTTGAAGTATCACATCCATCTCAATTGTACCCTTGGAAGAGTATTGTTGAAAGGTATCCCACATAACCTCTAAATCGTCATTGTTCTTGAGCTTAAACAAGGTGAACTTTACATTTCCTTCAGTGTCAAGTGAAGGTGAACCATACTCAAGCTTGACCATATTTCGATTCTCTGGATACTGCAAGAGAGAATGCAATATAGTAATGAGCTCGACGAATGGCGTGTCCTACGAGAACCTGAATTGAAGTGGCAAATGCTCACCACTGAAGTAGATAAAAGAAAGGTGTGGATATGTTTGTGTCGTTTCTGGTTTTGGTTTGTGATGGAGAATGAAATGGTTTGGAGACTCAATATATAGGAAATTTAGAGTAATGAGGACTAAATAAATCTTATCAGGACTTAATTATAAGTGCACATGCGAATTAAGGGGAATAAGAGGTGCATTCGCATATGCATATGAGAATTAAGCCAGGTTTTGTTTTTTAGAATTTAAGGTTAATTCGCAAGTGCACTTGCGAATTATGTAGAAGCAGAAACAAAACCATTGTTTGCACTAAATAGACATGGAAAAAATAAATAATTGTAAAACTAAATATAGATAATATGTTATATATGTATTGAAACGTATATATTTTACAATATGTTTGACAATACATTCAAAAGTGATTTCGATTACATTATAAAATGCACCAAAAAAGTTATCGCCGCTTAAATCTAAAACCGAATCTTTCTTCAATTTCTCCCTATTTGATTCTCTTTAAAGATCCATCAAATTGGTGAACTCCATCATTCTATCCAAAAAATGATCCAGACAAGTTTCCGCCTCTTTTGCATGATGTGTCGTCCATTCCACGGATGTGGCCGAAATCAGACAACCAGGTTTCAAATAAACCTGAACAAAATGACGTGACCTAAGGTACCTAATACACATGATACATCAGATGGATCTTTAGGCAGGATAGCCCGAAGAGGAAAAAAGTTTCTGAAAAACCATACCTTGTCAAGTCGATACACACCATCTCATTTGCATTTTCTATAAGATGGGCCATTTTGGGGAAGCTCATCCACTTTTCAACTGGTGCATGAACGGTAACACTTGGAGTAAGAGCATGGTGAACTTTATTAAATGCTTTTGTCGTCACATATAGTCGAGTGTAAAGTTCCCTATGGGTCGTCAACTCAGAAATAAGTGTTTGGCGCACAAGAGTGTGTTTCTCCTCTCCTTGACCAAGCAACCCAGATATGGCCTGATACCCGCAATTACCATCACTCCCAACATCCATTATTTTTTCAATGTCTATATGCATAAAAAGTCGCATTTCATCAATGTAGATTATCGTTGGTGGTGGTGGTTGTAGTTGTTTTATAATAGGCGGTGTACGAGATGGTTTGGAAATTCGAGCTCCCTTTTTAAAACTTGTTTTGGATTTTGGGATTGGAGAATCCTGGAATATTTCATCAATAACTTCATGGTAAGAAGGAGTACGCTTTTTTATGCTATCAGCTTGTGAAGTTCTCACCTTTTTAGGCGCACCTTTAGTTTTCACCAGTTGCGAGGGAGGTTTCAAATCAGTTGTTTTCAGAAATGCAACTTTTCTCAATTGTACTTTAATGTGCAACTTTTTAGCTTCATCCACTTTATAAAAATCGATCCATTATGACTTCCAAATTGGTTGTGATGGTTATGTTGGATTTACCTTCCTTTGCTGGCTCGTATTCATCGAATTGAAGCCTTTTCCAATGAGTGCAAACCTCATCCATACGTATGGGGGAATTGAGCTTTTTTTTAAATAATACAAGCACACAGAAGCCCGTAAGTCGTCCTTATGATATATCCATATTTAAAACTATCTGGACTCGTCATTTCCGCTCGTTTCGCTTCATAAAAAAAATTCAATGCCGCTCAGGATATGTTGTGAACCAACTGCGACTACAAAGTGTTTTCTTTGAATACGTGTTCCAATACAGTTTTGCTCCTGCCAAATGTTGTTTGAATTTTATTATGTTGGTTTTGGAGCATTTGGTTCACAACGTCCCATTCTCTACAAAGGTCCCCCTTACAATCACCCAACCACTTCTTCAACGTTGCATGTGCAAATTCCACTCTATTAGTTTTTGTGTTCCCCAAATGTCTAACACGATCCGTCCAAGCACATACAACTTTCTCTTTCACCCGATCAAGGATAATGGACTCAATGTATTTCAAGAAACTTGGATATTCGACACACAAGTTTCTAAAGTGTACCATATTCTCAGTATACAACTCTTCTGTAGTAGAATTAAGAATATTAGTCCATGCAGTCATTATCTTCTCAACCACAACACTAAATTTGACCACTTGCCTGTCTTCACCCTTTTCTCTTTGGTGCCAACCGCGAATTTTATCCATGCTCTCACATTTTTTTTATATGATACCAACAAAGTATTATGGTCGACGAAGGAAACACAATTCCAACCGCATTTATAAGGGCGTTATATCGGTTGGTAATAATAACCTTAGGCATATTTTTTGATCTTTCAACAAATTCTTGCAAATACCCAATGCCCAAGTGAAGTTGTCTTCCTTCTCACTTTCTAAAAAACAAATTCCAACCGAAAATGTCTTATCCGTAGAGGTGACACCAACAATTTATAGAAGCGGAAGCCTATACTTGTTGGTCCTGTACGTCGAATCAATCATAAGAACGGTTGGAAATGTGTTGAACAAGTTGATACTTTCCGGATGCGTCAAAAAAATGTCATGAATACTTACGTTATCTTCAAAAACTTTGTGCCTGGAAATATAGTGGTTATCGTCCAAACATTTCAATAAATGTTACATTTCTTACCTCGGACCTCTTTGTGCAATGTGTTGTTTATAATGATAATTGTAAACCGACTTGATATTTGAAACACATTCCACTTTATTCCATTTCAAACTAGAAAGTATGTTTCTCGGTGCAACTTTGATCAATAATAATTCAGAAATAAATTCCTTCTCTGCCGGCTTAAGCTGACATACAATTGGAGTCTAATGCATGATTATGCATACCAGACAAGACATTGAACTGACATATATCATCCACCCTACAATATGCGCTCATTTTAAACGGACACCCACATTTCCTCGATCACGTGTCATCGTGATTTATCTTGAAAATTTTTGGAACATATTTTCCACTTTTCTCGCATGTCATCACAACAAATGGTTGTCAATTAATAGTCCCATTGTCAGACCTTTCAATCACAACTCCAAACCCAAGTTTTCTAGCTTCCATTCGAGTGACAAAAGTTTTATTATTTGGAAATTGTTGACCATGATCTATAACAAAATCAATCATTTTATCAACCTCCTTCACCTCATCCTGCTTATCATATTCATTGACCTTGTCCGGAACCTTTACGATAGCTTTGACAATGTTGTCGGGGTACACCATAACTAACAATTAAAAAAACATGAATTCTGTTAAAACTGAATTCTGGTTCTGTAAGAGTTAATTTTGCAAGTGCACTTGTGAACTTTAGCAAGTGGACTTCACAAGTGCACATGCAAAGTGACACAATTTTCTTCTCCAACAAAACAAATTTAATGCAGCTAATGTATGATGAAGGGATGAAAGTTTACCTCAAATTGCAGCTTTCAATGCTCACTTTGCTAAACTCAAACACTTGAAATTTGATTTGGAGACGAAAAAATCATTTAGATTGATTGAGGTTTGTTGATGGTTTTTGTTATAGGAAAATAAAATGAATGAAATAGTTGAAATAAGTGACCATGAAACATTCTAATATGGAAAGGGAAGTTTCGCATGTGCACTTGCGAATTCACCTTTTAGGATGTTTCGCATGTGCACATACGAAATCCCTTCAATATTTTAAAATCCAACATTTAAATATTAAAATGTGCAAAGTAGGGTGTCTTCGCATGTGTACTTGCAAAACATGCTGATATGTGAATTCGCAAGTGCACGTGCGAAGGATATTTTTGGGTTTTCAGTGGTGAAAATCACCACTACTAGGTGTAAAGAGAAATTCCTTATGGAAAACCTAATACTTTTGATGATGCAGAATGACAATAACGCCATTAAGAGATTTTCATGATACTCAAACCTGAAATAATCTATTTTCTTTTAACCAAGTGTTTTCCTTCCCTTGTAATGAGCTTAATAATAAGTTCGAGAGTAATTGTTTTTTATCTAATTGATAATAAATTGTATACATGTTTTTATTATTTATTTACACTCAAGAGCATATATCAAATAACAAATAAGATCATAATCTTAATTCTATATATTTAAAAGTTTTTTTCTTTCAAAATATCAAATATATTTTTCCTCAACATTACCATCATGCGTCATCATATCTCTCAAACTTAGTACTCATAATTGCTCTAGGAAATCAATCTCATCTTTCTTTGTTTCACTTAGCTTGTCCTTCTAGTCTTTGTAATTTGAGGAATATGGGGTAAGCAATCCCATGCCAAAAATGGCGTGTACCTAAATCCTACATCATCTACTAGTCTTCTTTGTCTCAAATAATAAGAAGAAGATTCATATATTGAGTGTAAATCCAAGCCCTCCATAGAGGATCTTGAATCAATACCACATGCGTATTAAAGTATAAGTACTTAAGATCTACCCCTTGAAGTCACCCAATAAAAGTTTTCTTTCTCTTTACACTGGTTTCTAACACTACATTGTCTTCATGTCTAGTGTTTAATATATGTAGATCTGTCCGAGAGGTCTTGACCATGGTGTCGTTATTATATAACAAATTGACATTAGCGTGAAAGATAGTGAAAGAGACGCTGACTCCAAAATCAATACCACATAAGTATAAAAGTAGAAGTACTTAACTTCCACCCCTTGAGGTCACCGCATACAAGCTTTTTTCCCCTTCTACACAGGGTTCTAACACCACATTGTCTTCATTTCTAGTGTTTAATATATCTAGATTTGTTCCGAAGGCCTTAACCATAGTGTCGTCATCATATGGAAAACTAACACTTACCACTTCCTCACAAAAGTTAATGCTTCATGAATTTTTAGCCACCATAAGAGATTTCATTGATCTTGAGAAAGAAGACATCAAGTTAACATCATTATCACAAGGTGCATCGCTGCCAGAGCTATCATGAGATAAGCTCTTATAACTCCCAGACATTTATGTCTCATTAAATCTACAATTTACTTAACCATCAATCCATTTTAAACTCGTCAAGCATCGAGTCCATAACTCGCATCTCTCAAAATTTAATTAGGCTCAATCATGTTCCTAGTCGAATCACACTCTCTAACGAAAATCATGACCAGATAAAATAAAATGAAAGGACAATAGAGAAGAAGAGAAAAATACATGTGTTGGGACTTCATGATTGATGGAAATTTGATTAAGAGAAAGCAACAATCGAGGCCAATAAGGATGCCTTTTTCAAAACAAGATTTGCAAATCGAAATGATAAAAGAAAGAAACAGAAAGTTAGGCCTTTATAAGGAAGATCATCAGTGTGGGTGGTTGACATGATTGAACATAGAATTTATGAAGGCAAAGATGCACGAGCCCTAGTTTAATATGCTTATTCTCAAGCTATTTTAATATTTATGCTAGTTAATGTGAGATATTTAAAAGAGCAACACAATTGTAGATGTCAAAAAGAGGGACACGATAGAGGAAAAAATCGATCAATGGATTACATAATAATCACTTCACCTTTACAGGCTTCGTGCATGAAAGACTGAACCACTATGTTTCCTAATTAATCATTCTACCTTTGTAGACCTTGTACTTGTAAAATTACGAACCACCATGTTTCCTACTTAATCACTTATCCCCGCCATGTTTACTACTCAATCACTTCTCCTTTCTCCCTGCTATGTTTCCCACTTAATCCCTTCTCCCCACCATGTTTCCGACTTAATCCACTTCTCCTTTTATGCTTGGGAAACTACCATGTTTCCTACTTAATCACTTCTTCCCACCATGTTTCCTACTTAATCACTTCTCCTTTTCCTTCCGTGCTTGGGAAACTATGAACCACCATATTTTCTACTTAATCACTTGGTCCTTACAGAGCTCGTGCTTGATCAGGAGTGTGAACCACGCCATGTTTTCTACTTAACCACTTAGCCCCTAAAATCCTTGTAGCTAGAAAATATAATAGAAAAATTAATATTTTATTGATATAATAAAATAATTTGTAATTTAAGACAAGTTTTTTTCATAATAATTTATAATGAAACTGGAACTACTTTAATGCTATGTTGTTAATCTCGGAAAACGGCACGACATGATCAACCCAAAAATGGGAGCTACGTGGGTGCTATTTTAGTGACGCAGACACTAAAAAATAAATATTTTAATGGCCCTTACATGCTGAAAACATACTAGAAAATACCTAAAAAAATCAAATTTCATGAAGTCTTAGCAATAAAATACTTCCAAATATATAATAACATAAGTCTTAAAGCAAAACATTGAAACATACTTCCAAATAACAATAAAAATCAATAGAACAAATTGTTCTGGACTGGCCAATAGGCCCAATCAATGCTCCACCCTCGACACGGTCGACTCGACCACGGTCGGGCATCCCCGCCCTCCGTAAGGAGACACCAGTCAATCGCTCCTCTAAGCCAATAAGGTCATCAATGTCCCAGGACCCGAAACCTGTTCTGGTCAACTGATACTTCCTCGTCTGCTCGACACTAGTCGACCAGACAACCAGGAACCGACCAGACCACATGTCTACCCGCGACCTACCTTGTATCCCTGGAACCAACGACTAGTTACGGGTACACCTTCCCGGTTTGACCGAGTCCTGGAAGTTCCCTGTATTTATGGACCCTGATATCTAGGCTTAAATATAGGAACCAATGGCTACGAGACGAGGGTATTATATAAACCCTTACACTTGTGAGGGCCAGGTATCCAATATTCACTCTCTAAAACCCTAAATACTTCTTGTACCTCTTTTCACCCTTTCTTACTTTAGCATCAGAGTGCCTTGCAGGTACACCCCTCCTTACAAATATATTCCTGCCCAGCAGATCATCGTCCTTTCGACCCACTCCAGGTTCTGATCAACTGGTAAGATCAGTGGCGCCGTCTGTGGGAATAAATGTTATCCCATTCTTTCTTTCCCCGAAAACCAAAGATCAAAGCATATATTTAAGACCATGTCCGATAACAATGATATCCACCTATCTGGAAAAACCATCATTTCTTCTATTCGCAAGCTGAATAGAGGCAATACACCTCCTCCCCTCGAGGAGATCCACCACGGCAAAGATAGTATGACCGCATCCCCCGATCCAATCGATGCCACCAGAGAAGATGTTCATTTCTTGGATCACCAAAAATCTAAGAAACCTTCAGAAGTGATCCCCGCGATCCTCTAACCTGTTCCCATGTCGGTCAACATCAATTCGACCATAGAAGTGATCCTGCTGCCCTAAGCCAAACCAACACCCTCATCCTACAATAAAGTTAGAGGATTGATGCCTTGGAAAAGATCAACCTAAATCTCCTCCTCGGGGGACCGGATACCGCGATTCTCGGAGTCCCGTACAACCCAGGCGAGGCAAGCTAGAAAGGTGAGGCATTACTCCCCCCTCTCCCTGCAAAGACCGACACTCTTATATCCACAAGGTAGCCAAGAACGAGTTACGACCAGACCACGATCGATCACCATCGCCCCCGCTAAAACAACACATGAGCATCTCTCCCCGTCAAGGGGGGAACGATCGTTCTTCACCTTCCTCCGCAGAAAAAAGTGATGACGATGAGCCCCGCAGACCGTTATCCAGAGATTTCATGGAAATTCGTCTACCAGCAGGTTTGGAAAAACCTCCCCATCTAGGGATGTACAATGGAGCGACAGACCTAGACGAGCACATCAAGATTATCAATGCTCTGCTCGATTACCGTGGGATCCGAGGAGACATCAAATGCCGATTATTCCCCACGACGCTCCACAAAGAAGCAATGGCCTGGTACAAAAGCCTTTTCAACGAATCAATAACATATTGGAAACACCTGGGGAGACAATTCTTCCGACACTTCACGGCATCTCGATTCCACCCAAAATCAGAAGCCTCCTTGGAAGCCATCATCCAGGGAAGGGACGAATCTCTATGAGCCTACATCAAGAGGTTCAACAAAGAAGTTGTTCAAGTCTCGACTACCGGCAGGATGAAAAAATATCTCCTCGAAAGAGGACTATGACAGCGCATCGACTTCGCTAAGGCTGTGGGTATTGAAACCCCAACGACCTTGGACACATTCTTGCTGAAAGTGCAATCATACATCCATTACGAGGAAAAATAAGCCGCGAACAGCGCAAGAGATTTTCGACATCTGGAGAACATAAAAAAGAATGAAGACCCCTCAACGTCTCGCCAGGGAGGTGAAAAGAAACAGGAAGATAAACCCTGTGAATCGAGGGATTAAAAAGGACCCTATGGTATAATTCATGACTACACTCCACTCAATGCATCATGCAAATGGAACCTTACCGATTGCGTGAATGGCGAGTTCAATCTTGTCAGTGTTCGCTTTCCACGCCAAACTCCGTCCAAACCTGGGACAGACAAAAACAAATATTGCAGGTTTCACAAAAGCCACAGGCATAAAATGGAAGAAATCATCCACATCAAAGATACCATCGAGATTCTCATATGAGACGGGCATCTAAAATAATACAAAAAGAAGGACAATCCCCGGGAAGACGCTTTCGGATCAAGCAAGATCGAGGAAGAGAGATCCTCCCTAGAGCTGGGTCTCATACCAGCGGCTATGAGCATCACGAGACTGGAAAATTTCTACTTCCCCGATATGGAAAAAACCCCCCATGTACTTCATGACGCACAACCCGTGGGAGACCTTCCCCGTGGCAATGGTTATTTCTGGGGGAGGATTCAATAAATGCATAATTGGTTCGGTGAAAAGGTAGTTTGAGCAGTTGATCGAGGCCTACTCAGGGATGAATGCAACTCTTGATAAGGTCAAGGGTAATACTCATCCACTCGCTTTTTATCGGGAGGAGCTCTTCGGTGGAGCGCCCAATTCCAGCATCCCCCTCCTCATACAGACTCGAATGGCGAATTTTGACCCCACTACAACTGAACAAGACGCATCTAACCTCGTACTTGGGCTCAAACCTCCAAGGATTAAACGGCTACTTCACAAAGCCATTGGGGTAAGTCAAGCTAATAGTCACCTTCGGGGATGGGGAAACATCCAGGGCGATCAAAACCTAATTTATAGTAGTGGATTGCCCATTGTTGTACCAATGCATCTTTAAGAAACCAACTCTGGCCGAACTGATACTGGTACCCTCCTAAGTACACTTGAAGATGAAGTACTACACAACATGGGAGATGGTCTCTGTTGTACATGTGATACGGTGGCAGAATCGACTGTTTTGAAAAATGTTGGTTTGTGTTTTGCGTTTTTTGTTTGCAAAATGTCGCGGTAAGCAAGAGTCGTCACCGACTTTTATTTTATCCAACCGGAAAGGAAAAAAGCACAGAAAAATTCCTTTTTCGAGATTTTGAGTACGGGGGGTAGATTATAGAAAGGGAAGGTGTTAGCACCCTTTCTATCCATGGTTTTCCATGGGCTCTTAGATACTTGCTCATCTTTTAAAATTGCTTGTGTGTGTTTGTTTTGAAAAAGTTTTGTTTTAGTTCGTTTTAACCCTCGTTTCTGCCCTCAAGAGTGTTACGAAGTTGTTTTTGAAAACTTTGTTTGAAGAAGGTGTAAGTGTGAAAAGTTTGATTTTGGGCAAGTACCTACTAGCATCTACCTACTCGAAAAAAGATTGTTTCTATTCTTGTTTCCTTTAGACAGCGCTATCCTACTATTGAGAAATAGGTAGCACCGTCGTTGGAATTGTAAGGGTCAATTCGAAAGGGACGTACGATCACTAAAGCAATGTTAGGACGTCTTAGTAATAACCCTAGAGTCTTAAGATCATATTCGAGGCAACATTTCTGAGGCAACATTTCCGAGGGGACGTTTCTGAGGTGACGTTTCCAAACGGGACTTTTGATCTTTGTTAAACAGGAGGGCAACCACTAAGACACCCCTTACTTAATGATCGTTTACCGAAGGCAACCGAAGTGAGAGTATACCCTAAGAGTGCACATGTGCGAGTGATTTTATTTCAGTTATTATCTTTGCACCTTAGGGTTTTCTAGCCTTTTTAAATTATCATGAAATCTTGTCATACAATCCTATTAACATACACCTAAACAGTTAATATTTGCGAGGAATAAAACCTACGCTATTACAAGGCTTCGGGGTGGGGATTAATATATAGCCAAAAAACCCGTAAAAGACGGTAAATAAAGAAAATCCTAATTAAACTATTACATACCGTGAGCAGTTACATTAATATTGCAAAAATGATAAACGCGCGCGATGAATCGAAAACGAGAGATTTAGGGTTTTGACCCAAACTACCTAATTGCAATTTAAAAGGAAAATCATTTTTTTGTGGTTTTTGTACTATTTTGAGAAAATAAAGTTTAATTGAATAAATAAAAAAAACTAATTACTAATTAATTTTAATTAAGAAAAATAATTAAATTAACCTATTTTTGTATTTTTCATTTTATTTGAGAAAGAAATACAAATTAAATCAAAAGTTAAACCCTAATTTTTCTAATTGATTTTTAATCATAAAAAAAGTTAGAATTACCTTAAATTAAATTTAAACTAATATTAAATTAAATTTGATAAAATGAAAAAAAATAAAGAAAACCTAATTCTAAATTTTGTGAAACTTGATTTTATGATTTTTTGTGAAAAAAGAAATTGATTTTGTTAGAAAGTAATTAAAAAAATTAATTTAAATAAAAGAAGTAAATAAAAAAAAGAAAAGAATGAGCCTGGTGTTGTTCTAGCAAAGGGGGGTGCCATTTGCAAATCTGAGCCCAATAAACTCATGGCATGTTTGACTTTTTCCAATCCTATGTGCTTGCTTGACTGGGCGCATGGTGGACCCTCATGGGGGAAGCCTTGGATCTGGCATGTTGATGATCTGAGGGTTGGATGCTGATGATGTATGGTGGACGCAGGGGACACTTGTGCACCTGATTATGCCAAGAAAAATAATATGAAGCAATGTTGGGACCTGAGGATCGAACCCAGGCCCTGAAGCATTATCACATTGCACGCTTGCCAACTGAGTTGGCTATGTTAGTTGTACATATGACCAATAACAATCATAATATGATAAAAGCTAAGTGTCATATTTAAAAATGTGCAAAATTCAAACTGGCAAACCATGAAGTGCCACGTAACCTTCTTCTTCCTCCCACCGTCGCTGTAAATTTCATGACTTTTGCCTACGGACACTGAGTGTAGGTATAACCTTGTGCATTTCCAAAATCTCATACAAGCATGATAAATGAAAACCAATAGTACCAATCAACTCGTTGCAACCTCACGAGCATCATGGTACCATTATTAATGGCCAATTGTTCCTGTATGAAAAATCCCTAAAAATGAACCACGAACCCTAGCCATGGCAACTTGATATATAGTCAACAAAAATGAAATTAATCATAACCATTAGCTTGCAAACATCTCAAGGATTAAGAATATGGAAATTAATCATGCTAAATATGCCAGAATTAATGTAATCGATTTCAATAAAAGGGACAAACTGTGTGACTCTTACAGTGTGATTCTGAGCGTGGGGAAGCTTGCTAACGGTTGCAACACGATCCAGGGATGTCCAGCAAATGATTGGGATGGCTAGAATACCTTGAAGTGATCTGAAATGTGGAAATTGGTCTGCAACTTTTTCTTGAATTTTTGAAACTTGTTTTCTCTCTTGCAAGCCTCCAGCCTCTTGTTTTTGGCCTGCCCTTGTTCCTTATGTATCCAAGAATGTATTAGGGTTACAATTTGTTTCAAATCTTCTCCAATTATGAATATTGATTCATGATTTGATCCTTGTGCAAAATCTTTCCAAATCAAGCAAATCCAATCTTTTTCTGTCCATTTTGCACCTTGCACAATTTGATCTTGTTTCCAGCTGTGTAATGGACCTAATCATGCACAAAATCTCAAGCTTTAATTAGTTTTTTTTTGATATTTTTACTATTTTATATTGATTTTATTTGATTTAAATGAAATAAAATCAAAATAAATGAAAAAAAATAAAAGAATGACAAGTGGAAGATCTCATGGGTCGTGGGTCATATTACAAACTCAGTGCAAGCATAAAAAGTTGGGCCCCTTTAGCAAAAAATGCAATTTTAGACACATTTGACTTTTGGCAATTTTGCAAAAAGGGTCAACTTTACCAATGCATAACTCTCTCAATTTTGGCCCTAGAGAGGTGTTCTTGGACTTTTTTAGAAAGCTTAAGATGTCCTCTAAGCAACCCTTTTGGTATCATCTCAATTGAGTCTTCAATGTATGAAGCTTTGACCCAAAAGGTGTTTTTGTTGACTCTCCAAAGTGACCTATAATGTCCAAATTCATATCTTTTCGTGAGTGCATATTTTGAACTTGGGAGATGAAGATGAATTGTAGGTAATTGCATCCTCTTCAAAATGAGATTTGGATGGGTCATTTTTGATAAAGTATGAGAAAGTTATGCTTGGTCAAAGTTGAGTTGACTTTTCCTGCAAAACCCTAATTTAACAACTTTTGGGTTTTGATGAATTGTGAGCAATCCTTGAGGAATCATGATCAACCCTTGATAAAATGATGAATAATACTTCAAAATGAAAATGTTGACCAAAAATCTTGAAGTTTGACTGTATGTGGGCCACAGTTGACTTTTGCCCTAGCACAGTCGATTTTCAGGCCTTTGAGCAATTGACTGAGCAAATTTCCTCTACAAGGCTTGAAACTTGACATGGATGATCTTCAGAACATATTAGGACAATGGTGAGCATTTGGGATCCTTTGGACTCAAGCATCTTGATGCAAAGTGAAACCCTAATTTGAGGTAGACTGTCTTAGGAGAGGGTTTGTCTGGTCAACCCTTGGACTTCCTTGAGCAATATGAAGACCTCACTTGAAATGTACTGAGAAATATGGGAGGGAAAATTTTGGGGTACAACAGCTGCCCCTGTTCAATCTTCTTAAACCTGAGGATGTAGATTGGCTTGTCTGCCTTTCGTGATCCGAAGGTGGAAGATGATTGAACATTAGAGTGCCCAGAAATTTGCACTCGCATGAAGTGGTACCTGTCTTGCGATATCGAGAATGGGCTTATAGATGTCATTTGGAAGTCAATGACGGAAGATGGGCTTAAAGATGCCATCAGAAGAAGTGTCGATCGCATAAGAGATTCCTTTGCGAGAGCCCGTACACCTGTTGTTGAGGAGGACTACGTTGGGGAATGATGTTCTCTGTCTTGAGAGGAATAGAGTTTTAGGAACTTCAGTTGTCCGTTACTCTATTGGGGAATCATCTCTTAGTTGAGGAGGTGAAAATGCACTGCTATCTGGTCGTGCTCCAGGTTTTTCAATTTCTCAATTCTTAGCTGGTCGTGCTCCAGGCTTCAGAAGGAATTAGGTGGTTATCCGGGCTTCAACTTGAATTTAAGGCATACTAATATTCGGTCGATTTCCGAGCTTCATAGTAATTGGCCGAGTAAACTGCTATTTGGTCGAATTCCAAGCTTCACAGTACCTTATACTGTTATCTGGTCGTGTCCCAGGCTTTAGTGTCTTTTGCCACTATCTGGTCATGCTCCAGTCTTCACAGCGTCTTATACTGTTATCTGGTTGTGTGCCAGGCTTCACGGTGTCTTATACCACTGTCTGGTCGATTCCATGCTTCCTGGTATCTTGTATTGCTATCTTGTCGATTTCCAGACTTTACAATAACTTGCTGAGGGGTTAAGCTGTTTTCTGGTCGATTTCCAGGCTTCATAGCTTGTATTTAAGACATACCACTATCTGGTCGATTCCAGGCTTCGTAGTATTTTGGGAGAAATCAAGATGTTATCCGGTCGATTTTCGGGCTTCATAGCTTGAACTGGAATAGAAATCTTAGTATCGATTTGACTGAATCGGAGAAAACATGTCATGATGTATGTGTGATCGGTGGATCTGGAACTGACTGTTTTAAAGCTGGTTCGCGAAATGTCGCGGAAGCAAGAGTCGCCACCGTCTTTTATTTTCTCCAAATGGAAAGGACAAAAGCACAGAAAAATTCCTTTAAAGAGATTGCTCTCGGTTCGGGAGGTAGGTTATAGAAAGGGAAGGTGTTAGCACCCTTTCTATCCATGGTTATCCATGGGCTCTTAGGTACTTGCTCAATGTGTTTTCAAAAAATGTTTGCTTGCTTTTCAATGTGGGTTTCAAAAATATTCTTTGAAAAGTTTCAGTTTAACTCGTACGTCAGAGTGTTTGAAAAGTTTGTTTTGAAAGTGTGTCGGTGTGAAAAGATGTTTTGATTTGTTTTGAAATTAGAGCAAGTACCTTTGAGAACCTACCTACCCTAAGGAATTCGTCTGTGTAGATGTCCTTTAAAGTAGTGCCATCCCACCATTGAGAGGTAGGTAGCACCACCGTTGGAGGTGTTCGGGTCAATTCGAGGTTTAGGGACATGGTGATCACCGGAGCAATGGGAAGACACCTTAGAAGCTACCCTTATGCCATTGATCTTTTTATTCCGAGGCAACTATTCCGAGGCAACTTGTTTCGAGGCAACTAGATCAATGGACACAAGGACTTACTAAAATATCCTCTACTCGATGATCACCTTTCGAAAGGCAACAGTGAGGCGTACCCTAGGGGTGGTGTGTGCGAATTGTGTGTCATTTTCAGTTTATTGTTTGTCTTGTCATGCGTTGGTGATCTAACGATTCAATTTTATTTTTGGGCATTCATTCTTTCATGTTATCGTTTAACAGTTAAAAGTACGGGAATTTAAAGTGCGGAAAAGATAAAAGTCCTACGCTATTACAAAGGGCGAGGGTCTACAACGCCAAATTAATCCAGACCCGTTTTAAAATAAATTGCAGAAAAGAAATGTCTAATAGCTATTACATGGCTTTGGTACAAATACATTATTATTTAAACGATTATAAAATAAATGCGCGAAACAAAGAAATTAAGACAAAACTAGGGCGTTGGACCCTTTTGCAAACAATTACAATTAACAAGGAATTTAAAATTAAAATTAAATGAGAATGATATTTTTGTGTTTTTTAAATTTGATGAGAAAAAGGAGTTAATTGAAATTAAATTAAATATTAGAACTAATTCTATTGTTTTTTAAGTTTATTATGAAAATATTGACTTTTAACCTAATTTAATTCTAAATTAATTTATGTACATTTTTTAATTTATGAAAATAAATAAATAACATTATTATTCTGAAAAAAGAGGGAGAATTAAAAGAAAATAAAAAGTTATTAAACCTAAACTCTATTTTTTGGATTTTTAGTTATTAAGAAAGTATTAAAATCTAACCTAAAATGCAACCCTAGTTTAATTATGAAAAATACTAATACTATGGCAAAAAACAAGGAAAGTTAAAAGGAAAAAGTCATTAACCTAATTCTATGTTTTTGTTTTGATTTTTATTAAAAGGAATTAAAGTTGAAAACCTAATTAAAACTAAATATTTACATGTTATTATTTATGAAAATAATTATAATATAAATTATATATTTTGGCATTTTTTGATTTTATGATGTTTTTATTATATTTATGTAAAAATAATTAATTAAATAAATAGCAAATAAAAGAAATAAAAAAAAGAAAAGTTAAAGAAAGAATAAAAATTAATAAGGCAAACCAGGGGGGTAGACCCCAAAATTGTGAGGTGCAGGCCTAGCAAATCAGGCCCATTTGCATTGAATTGGTTGACTTTCCTGGATAGAGTGCTGCACATTGACTGGAGTCTATGATACACCTTTGGTCATGGCCCTTGGATTGCTTCTAATGGACGCGTGGAGGTTGATTTTTGAGTGTGCATGGTGTACCTGGACATTAGCAAAGCATAGCATTTCATTTTGAAAAATAATATGGAATTTTGCCAGACCTGGGACTTGAACCCATGTCATGAGGGTTAATGGGATTCACGCTTACCACCTGAGCCAGCACGCACATGTTATCATATTACAACAAATAAATAACAAAAAGAAATATTGGTCAGTGTCATTTAAAAGCGCGCGAGATTTAAAGTGACCAATAGCTGATGGACACGAGACCGTCTTCTTCCTTTTCCTGAAACAAAAACATATTGGCAACGGTTTTGCAACCATGGTGTTAGGGTGGCTATGGAAAAATAACGAATAGGACTGTGGTGCACATAAATTGATCGCGAGGTATGCTTCTTCTTCGTTGGAGCACGCTGATTGCAATGGTAGTGATCTTGGGCCCCAATTTTTCCTTGGGTGAGAAACCCCAATTCAAAAACTCTGAAAACCTAATTTTCAATCATGGTAAAATCCCATACACGATGCAAAAATCAAATTAAATGTAAAGGTTAGCTTTGAAACTTCATTGTGATCATGAATACATAAATAAAAATGAAAGAAAATGCTTGAATTATGCTATGCGATTTGAGATTTTTTGCTTCACAGTTTGACTTGTAGATACCGTTTCAGGGTGTTTTGATTGATGTTAGGAAGTGGAATGCGTTCAGAAATGCCTCAGGATGCTAATGGACAAAGAATTAAGGCTTGAAAGCTCCTCTAGCACTGATTTCAGATTTGTGTTTTAAGGAGAAATTTTCAATATTCAAAAGCTTGTTTGGGCGCAGCTTGTGATGTCTTAGGCCTAGGGTTTGACTCAGTGATGATCATGGAATGGAATTGGCTTGCTAACTCACCTTAATTCAAGCTCATGAAGGAATTAGTCTTAGGGTTTTCACTCTTAACCATTTTTCCTCCTTTTTAGCCAAAACCTAGACCTAGTGTGCAAATGAACCCTAGCCTGATTTCTTGAGTTGGTTCATGATACATAGAAATTGTCCAAGTTCATATGACACTATTCCATTGGTTTTTAAATTTTATTTGAATTTTCAAAGAATTAAAATGAATTAAATCATCAAAAATTAAATAAAATAAAAAAATCAATATTTGGTCTTGAAATTAACCATGGGACACGTGTGTGGCATGACAAGGATGAACCAAGTGGAAAAAATGGGGCCCTTTTGTCAAAAATTGGATTTTCAAGGATAGTTGACTTTTGCCATTTCACAAAAATTTCCCAACTTCTACAAGGCATAACTTGCTCAATTTTTAAGCTTTTCACATGTTCTTGGACATTTTGGAAAGGTATTTGAGTCCTTTAACCAATGCCTTTGGTCCCATGTCATTTTGATTTTCCAATCTCAAGTTATGGCCTTTGACTTAAAGTCCCTTTTTGTTGACTTTTGAAAATGACCTATAATGTTGAAATTGATAACTTTTTGTGAGAGCATTTCTTGGACTTGAAGTATGAAGATGAGTTGTAGGAAATGTCTTTCTCTTCAAAATGAGCTTTGGATGGAATTTTTCTGATAATCCATGTGAAAGTTATGCCCTGGTCAATTTCAGTTGACTTTTTCAGCTGTCCAAATATAGCAACTTTTGCATCTTTGATGATTTCTGAGCCAAACTTTGAGAATCATGATCAAGCATTGATCAAATGATGTTTGTGGCTTCAAAATGATATGTTGACCAAAAATTTGAACTTTTGACTGTCAAATGACCATTTTGCCCCTACAGTTGACTGTAGTGCAATTTAGGGTTTTGACTGTGCAATCTTGAGCTGAATGCCTTGAAACTTGATATGAGGATGCTTGACCATGTTTGTAAGCATATGAGACTTGATTGAGCCTTTGAAAACTTCCTTTTCTTGGTCAGAACCCAAACCCTAGTTTTGACTGTATAGGAGACAGTTGCATTGTGCAACCCTTGGGGACTTTTTCTAGCTTGGCTTGGCAATTTCTTGAGGAATATGGGAGGGCAAATTTTGGGGTATAACAGTTGCCCCTGTTCAATCTTCTTAGACCTGAGGATGCAGATTGGCTGACGTGCCTTTCGTAATCCGAGGGTAAAAGATGATTGGACACTAGAGTGCCCGGAAATTTGCGCTCACATGTTAGCAGTGTGATGGAAATGGGCTTATAGATACCATTTGGAGGTTGTTGGATAGGATGATGGGCTTATAGATGCCATCTGGATGTTGATCGCGTAGGAGATTCTTTAGCGAGAACCTGCATACCTGCAAAAGAGAAAATGAGTACCTGACACGTTGCAGGAGCTGATTTTAGATGCTTGGTATAGATATGTCCTGACTGGTTACAGGAGCTGAGTCTGGAGCTTCAAACGGCGATGAAAGAACCAGGGATGATCACTTCCTTAGCATGAATGGTAAGAGAGCCTTGGACGATTTTAACCTCAATAACGCTCATTGAGAAAAATCTGGGGTGTCTTCTACTGGGATAAGAATCAGGGAGATCTTAAGGTCGATCTGACTGAACCAGAGAGGCCTTTGACTGGGTAAGCATCAGGAAAATCTTGGGACGATTTAACTGAACCGGTCTAGGTCTTGAAATGTCTTCAAAGGGATAAGCATCAGGAAAATCTTGGGATGATTTAACTGAACCAGAGAAGGCCTTTGACTGGATAAGCAATCAGGAAAATCTTGGGACGATTTAACTGAACCGGTCTAGGTCTTGAAATGTCTTCAAAGGGATAAGCATCAGGAAAATCTTGGGACGATTTAACTGAACCAGAGAAGGCCTTTGACTGGATAAGCAATCAGGAAAATCTTGGGACGATTTAACTGAACCGGTCTAGGTCTTGAAATGTCTTCAAAGGGATAAGCATCAGGAAAATCTTGGGACGATTTAACTGAACCAGAGAAGGCCTTTGACTGGATAAGCAATCAGGAAAATCTTGGGACGATTAAACTGAACCGGTCTAGGTCTTGAAATGTCTTCAAAGGGATAAGCATCAGGAAAATCTTGGGACGATTTAACTGAACCAGAGAAGGCCTTTGACTGGATAAGCAATCAGGAAAATCTTGGGACGATTTAACTGAACCGGTCTAGGTATTGAAATGTCTTCAAAGGGATAAGCATCAGGAAAATCTTGGGACGATTTAACTGAACCAGAGAAGGCCTTTGACTGGATAAGCAATCAGGAAAATCTTGGGACGATTTAACTGAACCGGTCTAGGTCTTGAAATGTCTTCAAAGGGATAAGCATCAGGAAAATCTTGGGACGATTTAACTGAACCAGAGAAGGCCTTTGACTGGATAAGCAATCAGGAAAATCTTGGGACGATTTAACTGAACCGGTCTAGGTCTTGAAATGTCTTCAAAGGGATAAGCATCAGGAAAATCTTGGGACGATTTAACTGAACCAGAGAAGGCCTTTGACTGGATAAGCAATCAGGAAAATCTTGGGACGATTTAACTGAACCGGTCTAGGTCTTGAAATGTCTTCAAAGGGATAAGCATCAGGAAAATCTTGGGACGATTTAACTGAACCAGAGAAGGCCTTTGACTGGATAAGCAATCAGGAAAATCTTGGGACGATTTAACTGAACCGGTCTAGGTCTTGAAATGTCTTCAAAGGGATAGGCATCAGGAAAATCTTGGGACGATTTAACTGAACCAGAGAAGGCCTTTGACTGGATAAGCAATCAGGAAAATCTTGGGACGATTTAACTGAACCGGTCTAGGTCTTGAAATGTAGCTTGAGAACTTAACTGGATCTTTCCTGAAAGATAAAAGTCAGTCATATGCAATGCATGATATGGATCAAGCAATGATGTTCTCAACATAAATGAGATTTGTATGATGCAGTGCGTTATGCATGCTATAATGATGTATGTGACGTTTTATGTATGTTTTCGTCTAGGAAAGTAAATCCTTGACGGGTGCCGGGAAATCGTATCCTGGGCTGATGTCGAAGGATAGATTTTGCTTCCGCTGGGGATGATAACTGCAAGGATACCGGTAGGAGAAGATGACTCCGTTGCGGAATAAACTTGGCGAATGGAAGATTCTGCGGGGAGAAAAGATACTCTAGCGATCATGCTGGAAAGCAATACTCTGTGGGAAGAGTGATGCCTTGTTGAATGTTGATAGTAACTCTGTTGGGGATACCGTTGTTGTATTGGAAGTGTGAATTGACTTCGCTGGGGATAGGAAAGAACTACGTTGACGACGGCCTTTCCGTGGCTTTTGGCTGAGGATAACCCAGTTATATCCTGTTAAGGAAATAACTCTTTGAATAAAGCCGGACGGCGCGTTCGTGCTCTGCGATGGGATAAGCTTCCAGAATCTACTGGGGATAAGCTTACTGCTTGGAGAGATGAATTCCAATTTTCCTGGGGAAACTGGACTCTCCTGGGGAAATCTTGAACTGTAATTTCTGTAAGTTGAAAGAGGGAACCTATGTAGGGTTGCCTGATGATGAGCTCGTGTAAAACCACATCTTGGAAAGAAGGACACCTGTGTAGGGTTGACTGATGACTAGCTCGTGTAAAACTGCATCTTGGAGGAAGGAAACCTGTGTAGGGTTTACTGATGACGAGTCCGTGTAAAACTGCATCTTTGGGGAGAGAGAACATGTGTAGGGTTTCTTCGGGATAAGTTCGTGTAAAACTTTTGGCGGAACCGGGGTAAGGTTACTGCAGGGTAAGTTCGTGTAAAACTTCTTGATGAACCGGGGTAAGGTCATCTTGAAATAAGTCCGTGTAAGACTTCTGGAGGAACCGGGGTAAGGTTACTGCAGGATAAGTTCGTGTAAAACTTCTTGAAGAACCGGGGTAAGGTTATCTGGAGGTAAGTTCGTGTAAAACTTCTTGATAAATCCGTGTAAGACTTTAGGAGGAACCGGTGTAGGGTCACTTTGATGATAAGTCCGTGTAAGACTTCTGGAGGAACCGGGGTTAGGTTACCTGGACAAGTTTGTGTAAAAACTTCGGGAGGAACCGGGGTAAGGTTACTTGGATAAGTTTGTGTAAAAATTTCTGGAGGAACCGGGGTAAGGTTACTTGGATAGGTCCATGTAAGACTTCTGGAGGAACCGGGGTTAGGTTACCTGGATAAATCCATGTGAGATTTCTGGAGGAACCGGGGTTAGGTTACCTGGATAAGTTTGTGTAAAAACTTCTGGATGAAAATTGAGAAAGAACCGGTGTAGGGTTGCATGATTTTGATTAAGTGGATGATTGTCCACGATCTGGAATTTGTAAAGGTAGATGGTAATCATCCTTATGTTGATCTTTACTTTGTACTTTGGTTGGCAGAGCAATTGGATCGCCTGGATAACTCATTATTGCCCCTGCTTCGGAGATGAGGGAAGAGGATACCTGTGTGGGTGATTGACCAATCTTCGGGTAGACAAATGATGAGATACCGGAACATAGTCGTATGCTTTGATCCCTAACTTTTGCCTGGACTGCCCTTTCGGGTTTTCAGTCCACCGGGATATCCCTTTTTGCCCAAGCCGCCTTTTCAGGTTTTCGACTTGCCGGGTGTACATGTTTTTGTTTTCATCCCTTATTTTGCCCGAACCCTTTTGGTTCGCCGGGAAGCCCTTATTTTTGCCTAGGCATGTCAACCTAGCGGGTCTTTGATGATGCGCAGTATTTTTTTCGACTATGTCCACGCTCTCAGAATGTAGGGAGTTGCCCCTGTTGGAAGTATTTTGCCATGCCCCAGATAATGAGCAATGTGCCCCTTGATTGGAGGTACTTCTGTTCATTAGGCATTCGTCGTGCGAATTTCCTTGCTGTTCGAACAAAAAGTCATATGCAAACAAAGTTATGTTAAAAATGCAAAGCTTATGTCTGTCTTGAAGATTTTGAAAATGCATTCTTTTTCATAAAACAAGTAAATGTTTGTAAAAACATGATGTCAACTCCGTATTTACCGTAGGCCTTAAGGAGTCAGGATACCTTTCGTAACAGTATGCTTTCAAACTAACCCATGCTTCAGCTAGGACTTTTAAGGGTTATAACGTGTCCTGGTTCATGGTTTAAGAAACAAAGGATAAAGGCTCAAATTATTTGTACCCACCCGCTCTTCGTGATATTCTCCAAACCTAAACTCAGTTGATCATACGTTAGACCTAGTTTGAGTCTTTGTTCCGATTTTCTAGGGATGGTTCGGATATTGATGATTTATTCTGAATAGGCAGTCATTCCTTTTTTGTCGAGGGTTTGTGTGACCTCCTTTTTTGATTTTGTGATCCCTATTTTTTGCCTGAACTGTTTCTTTTGTGATTACAGTCAGCGGGATGCCCCAGTTTCGTAAGTCTCCTTCATAGGTTTTGACTTAATGGTTTTTTTATTTTATTTTGAAAGATAATGACTGCCTTTCTTTATTGATTATTCGGAACTATCACTGTCTTTCTTCATTTTGTAAGGACCTCTTTGGTGCCATTCGTTATGTACTTGGATCAACTGAGAGACTACCCTGCCCCAGGTTATGATTAAGGGTTTTGATTTTCGAAAATAAAACTCCTACTTCTTTGGCTCTGATGGGTTGACGAGGGATTATCATCCTTATAACTCCAGTGTTTAGGGATTGAAACAACGCCTGTACCTCATTAGCGGGATTTGTTCAAAAGCATACTGTAAATTATGGTATCGTTCTCGTCATCCTCCCTCAAGAGGCTTAGAATTATTGATTGAAAGAGTTGACATCAGAACAAATATGAAAATAATTTGCGTATAGTGAATACGAATATATTGATTCAAAATAGACATAAGCGATGCATTAATGAAATAACAATGTTTTAACAATGAGTAAATGTTTGAACAAAAGAAAATTGCAACTTGAACATTCGAAAAATTTCTAGTCTCAGGGCTTGTCACTTCAAATGGTGAGCCTTGGAGGGATGGTAGAAAAATTCAGCCTGACCATCTTGTGTGAATTCCAGTGCTCCTTCATCAATCAGGTCCTGGATCTTGTTTTTCAAAGCCCAACACTCGTTTGCGTCATGTCCTGGACAGGCAGAGTGGTAGGCACACCTTTTATTAGGATCATAAGCAGGATGTGCTGTGTTGAGGTTCTGGGGATGAGCCCTTAATGTGATCAGGTTCAATCTCAACAGACGTTGTAAAGCTTGAAACAGCGACATATTGAGCGGGGTGAACTGCCTCCTGGGCTTGTCTGTCTGAAGTTGGTGAAGTTGCTGCTGAATTGGTGATACTGGAGCCATATGAGGAGCTTTCTCCTTGCCTCTTTGTCTCAAAGGTGGTTGAACGATGATTGGCTTTTTACCCTTAGATGTTTGCCCCAGTTGGTTACCCTGAAGCAGTTTGTGGACGAGAACCCCGAGCTCATCTTGTCTTTGAGTTAAACCCTGAATGGCGTTCCTCTGCTCCAGCATTTGGGCTTTCATAGCATCCATCTCAGCTTGTAGGTGTTTCAGCCTTTCATCCTCAGCACTGTTCCTGGCAAAAGTCTCTATGAGAAGTGTTCTTAGTTCCTCCTGCCCTTTGGATAGATTCAGGAGGATTTCCCCGAACCGAGTCCCTTGAGCAAGAAGGTCCTGGTTGTCTTGTTGTGAAACCATTGCTGAAATAAACAGCGGGAAAGGTAAGTGACCTGCAACAAAGATACCTGCTATGTAAGGATGAGTATGATATGCATGCAATGTTTTCAAGGATCTCGCGGGGTAAACCAGAAAATTAGCATTGGAATTTAGAGCTTGATTGAAGGACACCCATGTTATTGAGAACTCTTCTTCAAGAGTCAAAGGCTCACCATATCAAGTGGGTCATAGCCCCTGACTTTAGTCATCATGTCTGGTTTTGATTTCCAAACAACCTTGGTTAGGGAACCTTCTTCAGGAGTCAGAGCTCACCATATCAAGTGGGTCATAGCCTCTGACAACATTGGCTAGAGGAAAATAAATCCTCTTTGCCCCTTGCTAGATGTTTGATTTATATGACCTGTATCACAAGCCCTTGAGATCCTTGAAATGGGTTAGGAGGTATGCAATGGTATGATGTCATGATATGCATGGGGTAATGTGAGTAACCCTGTTATGAGTCCCAATTAAGGACTATAAACAGACCCTGCAAGAAATTCAGTATACTTTGTTATGAGTCCCAATTAAGGACTATAAACAAAACCTGCAAGAAATTTGGTAAACCTTGTCATGAATCCTAGCTAAGGACTATAAACAAAACCTGTAAGTAGTTCATGTGTCAGCTAACAAGCATGCAAGTAGGCAAGTACAAAGGCACACAAGTCACACAAGAGAAACCCTTAGGGTTTAGGCCAGCATGGGGTCTGGGTAGTACCCTCTTGAAGTTGGTGGGATCAACCTGTCCTAATCAAAGTAACCGGGTTCTAAAGTTCCCAATATCACGGGATTGCTTTCATTGTTCATCGTTTCGATTTAGCCACTGAACTGGCGACCGAAATATTCCAGGAAAGCAACCCTCAATTGAGTGTAGTATCGAGTATCAACCAACCTCGGACTGCACCAAAGTCAGTTATCTCACTACCCTAAAGAGGCCAAGATAGTTCAATTAAGGTTCCTAAGGTCTGTTGATGCTTCATGACACCACATGGAGGCCCCGTACTCTCCTTGACTGAACTCAAGGGTTACCGGTACACACCAAGGTGCCACATCAACGTAGCAGACTGTTTCAACCATGTCGGTATACCCCGCACAGTTCCCTCACAGCCTTGTTGCTACTTTCTAAGAAGGTATCCCCCAGATCCGGGTTAGGATCTATAGAACTCCCAAGACAGTCCCACAATTTAAAGCAAACAAAGCAATACAATTGAGAACACAGTTATGAACTATCCCTAAGGTACACCTCACTTTAAGTTTATCCCCAGCAGAGTCGCCAGTTCTGTGATCGGTGGATCTGGAACTGACTGTTTTAAAGCTGGTTCGCGAAATGTCGCGGAAGCAAGAGTCGCCACCGTCTTTTATTTTCTCCAAATGGAAAGGACAAAAGCACAGAAAAATTCCTTTAAAGAGATTGCTCTCGGTTCGGGAGGTAGGTTATAGAAAGGGAAGGTGTTAGCACCCTTTCTATCCATGGTTATCCATGGGCTCTTAGGTACTTGCTCAATGTGTTTTCAAAAAATGTTTGCTTGCTTTTCAATGTGGGTTTCAAAAATATTCTTTGAAAAGTTTCAGTTTAACTCGTACGTCAGAGTGTTTGAAAAGTTTGTTTTGAAAGTGTGTCGGTGTGAAAAGATGTTTTGATTTGTTTTGAAATTAGAGCAAGTACCTTTGAGAACCTACCTACCCTAAGGAATTCGTCTGTGTAGATGTCCTTTAAAGTAGTGCCATCCCACCATTGAGAGGTAGGTAGCACCACCGTTGGAGGTGTTCGGGTCAATTCGAGGTTTAGGGACATGGTGATCACCGGAGCAATGGGAAGACACCTTAGAAGCTACCCTTATGCCATTGATCTTTTTATTCCGAGGCAACTATTCCGAGGCAACTTGTTTCGAGGCAACTAGATCAATGGACACAAGGACTTACTAAAATATCCTCTACTCGATGATCACCTTTCGAAAGGCAACAGTGAGGCGTACCCTAGGGGTGGTGTGTGCGAATTGTGTGTCATTTTCAGTTTATTGTTTGTCTTGTCATGCGTTGGTGATCTAACGATTCAATTTTATTTTTGGGCATTCATTCTTTCATGTTATCGTTTAACAGTTAAAAGTACGGGAATTTAAAGTGCGGAAAAGATAAAAGTCCTACGCTATTACAAAGGGCGAGGGTCTACAACGCCAAATTAATCCAGACCCGTTTTAAAATAAATTGCAGAAAAGAAATGTCTAATAGCTATTACATGGCTTTGGTACAAATACATTATTATTTAAACGATTATAAAATAAATGCGCGAAACAAAGAAATTAAGACAAAACTAGGGCGTTGGACCCTTTTGCAAACAATTACAATTAACAAGGAATTTAAAATTAAAATTAAATGAGAATGATATTTTTGTGTTTTTTAAATTTGATGAGAAAAAGGAGTTAATTGAAATTAAATTAAATATTAGAACTAATTCTATTGTTTTTTAAGTTTATTATGAAAATATTGACTTTTAACCTAATTTAATTCTAAATTAATTTATGTACATTTTTTAATTTATGAAAATAAATAAATAACATTATTATTCTGAAAAAAGAGGGAGAATTAAAAGAAAATAAAAAGTTATTAAACCTAAACTCTATTTTTTGGATTTTTAGTTATTAAGAAAGTATTAAAATCTAACCTAAAATGCAACCCTAGTTTAATTATGAAAAATACTAATACTATGGCAAAAAACAAGGAAAGTTAAAAGGAAAAAGTCATTAACCTAATTCTATGTTTTTGTTTTGATTTTTATTAAAAGGAATTAAAGTTGAAAACCTAATTAAAACTAAATATTTACATGTTATTATTTATGAAAATAATTATAATATAAATTATATATTTTGGCATTTTTTGATTTTATGATGTTTTTATTATATTTATGTAAAAATAATTAATTAAATAAATAGCAAATAAAAGAAATAAAAAAAAGAAAAGTTAAAGAAAGAATAAAAATTAATAAGGCAAACCAGGGGGGTAGACCCCAAAATTGTGAGGTGCAGGCCTAGCAAATCAGGCCCATTTGCATTGAATTGGTTGACTTTCCTGGATAGAGTGCTGCACATTGACTGGAGTCTATGATACACCTTTGGTCATGGCCCTTGGATTGCTTCTAATGGACGCGTGGAGGTTGATTTTTGAGTGTGCATGGTGTACCTGGACATTAGCAAAGCATAGCATTTCATTTTGAAAAATAATATGGAATTTTGCCAGACCTGGGACTTGAACCCAGGTCATGAGGGTTAATGGGATTCACGCTTACCACCTGAGCCAGCACGCACATGTTATCATATTACAACAAATAAATAACAAAAAGAAATATTGGTCAGTGTCATTTAAAAGCGCGCGAGATTTAAAGTGACCAATAGCTGATGGACACGAGACCGTCTTCTTCCTTTTCCTGAAACAAAAACATATTGGCAACGGTTTTGCAACCATGGTGTTAGGGTGGCTATGGAAAAATAACGAATAGGACTGTGGTGCACATAAATTGATCGCGAGGTATGCTTCTTCTTCGTTGGAGCACGCTGATTGCAATGGTAGTGATCTTGGGCCCCAATTTTTCCTTGGGTGAGAAACCCCAATTCAAAAACTCTGAAAACCTAATTTTCAATCATGGTAAAATCCCATACACGATGCAAAAATCAAATTAAATGTAAAGGTTAGCTTTGAAACTTCATTGTGATCATGAATACATAAATAAAAATGAAAGAAAATGCTTGAATTATGCTATGCGATTTGAGATTTTTTGCTTCACAGTTTGACTTGTAGATACCGTTTCAGGGTGTTTTGATTGATGTTAGGAAGTGGAATGCGTTCAGAAATGCCTCAGGATGCTAATGGACAAAGAATTAAGGCTTGAAAGCTCCTCTAGCACTGATTTCAGATTTGTGTTTTAAGGAGAAATTTTCAATATTCAAAAGCTTGTTTGGGCGCAGCTTGTGATGTCTTAGGCCTAGGGTTTGACTCAGTGATGATCATGGAATGGAATTGGCTTGCTAACTCACCTTAATTCAAGCTCATGAAGGAATTAGTCTTAGGGTTTTCACTCTTAACCATTTTTCCTCCTTTTTAGCCAAAACCTAGACCTAGTGTGCAAATGAACCCTAGCCTGATTTCTTGAGTTGGTTCATGATACATAGAAATTGTCCAAGTTCATATGACACTATTCCATTGGTTTTTAAATTTTATTTGAATTTTCAAAGAATTAAAATGAATTAAATCATCAAAAATTAAATAAAATAAAAAAATCAATATTTGGTCTTGAAATTAACCATGGGACACGTGTGTGGCATGACAAGGATGAACCAAGTGGAAAAAATGGGGCCCTTTTGTCAAAAATTGGATTTTCAAGGATAGTTGACTTTTGCCATTTCACAAAAATTTCCCAACTTCTACAAGGCATAACTTGCTCAATTTTTAAGCTTTTCACATGTTCTTGGACATTTTGGAAAGGTATTTGAGTCCTTTAACCAATGCCTTTGGTCCCATGTCATTTTGATTTTCCAATCTCAAGTTATGGCCTTTGACTTAAAGTCCCTTTTTGTTGACTTTTGAAAATGACCTATAATGTTGAAATTGATAACTTTTTGTGAGAGCATTTCTTGGACTTGAAGTATGAAGATGAGTTGTAGGAAATGTCTTTCTCTTCAAAATGAGCTTTGGATGGAATTTTTCTGATAATCCATGTGAAAGTTATGCCCTGGTCAATTTCAGTTGACTTTTTCAGCTGTCCAAATATAGCAACTTTTGCATCTTTGATGATTTCTGAGCCAAACTTTGAGAATCATGATCAAGCATTGATCAAATGATGTTTGTGGCTTCAAAATGATATGTTGACCAAAAATTTGAACTTTTGACTGTCAAATGACCATTTTGCCCCTACAGTTGACTGTAGTGCAATTTAGGGTTTTGACTGTGCAATCTTGAGCTGAATGCCTTGAAACTTGATATGAGGATGCTTGACCATGTTTGTAAGCATATGAGACTTGATTGAGCCTTTGAAAACTTCCTTTTCTTGGTCAGAACCCAAACCCTAGTTTTGACTGTATAGGAGACAGTTGCATTGTGCAACCCTTGGGGACTTTTTCTAGCTTGGCTTGGCAATTTCTTGAGGAATATGGGAGGGCAAATTTTGGGGTATAACAGTATGAAATGTATTGAGTAATGATGTTATCAAAATAAATGAGATTGTGTTGTAAGGTGCATATGCGCATGCCATGATGTATGGATATGCAATGTTCTTTGATATTCTCTAGCAGGGGAGAATAAATCATGGACTGCTGTTGGAGAGTATAAGGAGTTGAGTTCTTCGTTCTCGCTGGGGATAATGACTGAAGATGATTGGAAGAGACTTGCGTCCGTTCTGCTCGAGAACAATCTGCCAGGAGAGACTCTGTTTGAGAATAATCCTGTGGGAGAATAACTCTGTGGGGAAGAGAGATGCTCTGTTGGACGATCTGCTGATTTGGAGAAATAAACTTAGCTGGTGGTAAACTTCTATTGCTGGTGATAGATAAACTCTACTTGGGGAGAATTTTGCCGACTCATTTGCTATTATGAACCTTGGCTGGGTAGAGCTAACACCATCGTCTTCGGATACTTCCTTCTCTGTGGGGAGTGTATGTACCTTTAGTCATATTCTCAAGTTGGCTCTATCCCTGTACCTGGTGGGTAGAGCAACTGTAAGGTTTGGACACTTCTTGTTTGCTCCTGTTCCTGGAATTACGAGTAATTGTCTTTTTCTTTTATGTAAATATTTATGAGCAGCAATTATTTTTCAAATGCATATATAAAAAATGAATCATTGGATGTTCTTGCAAAACAAAACAGAAAAAGAAAAACAAATTGAAATTTCTTGTGAAAATAAATTGTATTGATTTTTGAAATTGGCCTGTAACAGGCGTTTTGTACAAAGAGGCTGACGTCCTAGTAAGAGAACACCGCCGTAGGATAGAAATTATACAATTTGTGAAAAATAAAGAAGAACAACTATGTGAGACAATCCCATCGGGTTCCAACTTTGCTATTGCCTTTATATCTTCAAGCGTCTCATCACTTTGCTACTTGGTCGAAGGCGGATCAGAATGATTGGTGCCGTCCGAGCTCGATAGTCGATACCGAAGTCTGGTTGCAAGATGATCCAATGAGACATAGTGTTACGCTTCAATCCCTAATTTTTTCCTGGACCGCGCTTTCGGGTTTTCAGTCCACCGGGATACCCTTTTTTGCCCAAGTCGCATTTTCAGGTTTTCGACTTGCCGGGTGTACAGTTTTTTTTATTTTCATCCCTTACTTTTGCCCGAACCCTTTTGGTTCGTCGGGAAGCCCTTATTTTTGCCTAGGACAGTCAACCTAGCAGGTCTTGAATTAGGCGTAGTATTTTTTCACTATGTCTGCATTGACGGGGTGAGGAAGGTCGTCCCCATCCATGGTGGTTAGAATCATAGCTCCTCCCGAGAAAACGTTCTTAACCACAAATGGCCCTTCGTACGTGGGGGTCCATTTTCCCCTAGGATCACCTTGAGGTAATATGATGCGTTTGATCACCAGATCCCCGACTTGATATTCTTGACGTCTGACTTTCTTGTTAAAATCCTTGATCATCCGCTTTTGATACGTCTTACCATGACAAATAGCAGTAAGTCTCTTTTCATCGATTAAGTTCAGCTGATCAAGTCCGGTATGGATCCAATCGTCTTCGCTCAAACCCGCATCCTTCATAATCCAGAGAGATGGTATCTGGACTTCGATGGGTAGGAATGCTTCTATGCCATACACCAGTAAGTAGGATGTTGCCCCTGTTGACGTCCGCGCTGAGGTGCGATACCCATGAAGAGCGAATGGTAGCATCTCGTGCCAGTCTTTGTATGTCACCGTCATCTTCTGCATAATCTTCTTGATGTTCTTGTTAGCCGCTTCAACAACCCCATTCATCTTCGGCCGGTAGGGAGAAGAGTTGTGATGATGTATCTTGAACTGTTTGCAGAGCTCAGTGATCATTGTATTGTTGAGATTTGTACCATTGTCAGTAATGATCCTATGGTACACCATATCGACAAATCAGATTATGTCGGATAAACCGCGCCACGACGTTCTTGGTTACTGGAGCAAAGGAAGTTTCCTCAACCCACTTCATGAAATAATCAATAGCTACCAGAATGAAGCGATGCCCGTTAGACGCAGTAGGTCTAATCTCACCTATCATATCAATGCCCCACATTGTGAAAGGCCAAGGAGCTGTCAAAACATTCAGGGGAACCGGAGGTACATGCACCTTATCAGCATAGACTTGGCACTTATGATAGGTCCGAGAGTGCTGATAACAATCGGCTTCTATAGTGGACCAATAATATCCAGCCCGTAGGATTTTCTTTGCCATGGTATGTCCACTGGAATTAGTCCCGAAGGTACCTTCATGTAATTCTGCCATGATCCTTTCTGCCTCGCTCTTGTCCACACATCGCAGTAAGGTTGAATCATGGTTACGCTTATAAAGGATCCCATTTCTAATGAAGAACTTCGCAGCGAACCTTCTCAAGAACTTCTTATCATTAACAAATGCACCCTCGGGGTATTCTTGAGCCTCAAGATACCTCTTTACCTCGTGAAACCATGGTTTATCTGCCACTTCTTCGGTCTCAATATCACAAAAATGTGCGGGTTCTTCCAACCTCCCGATGGTAATCTGGGGAGCTTCATTGTCCCACCTGACTTTGAACATAGAAGACATGGTAGCTAGCGCGTCCGCTAACTGATTCTCCTCTCTTGGGAAGTGTTCAAAGGTTATCTCCTCGAAATGTGGGAGCAATGTCAGTACGTATTCTTTGTAAGGAATAAGATTTGGGTGCTTCGTATCCCACTTGCCTTTGATCTGACTGATCACTAAAGCAGAATCTCCAAATACACTCAAGAACTTAATCCTCAGGTCAATAGCAGCTCGAAGACCCAGGATACATGCTTCATACTCCGCCATATTGTTGGTGCAATTAAAACATAATCGGGCGGTGAACGGAGTATGACAGCCCTCAGGAGATATGATCACAACGCCAATGCCGTTTCCCAATGCGTTTGATGCTCCATCAAAATACATAGACCATTGGGATCCTTCCTCAGGTCCTTCATCCGGTCCAGGTTCTTCACAGTCGGTCACCAACATGACGTTCTCATCCGGGAACTCGAAATTCATGAACTGGTAGTCATCCACTGCCTGATGTGCCAAATGATCCGCCAATACACTCCCCTTGATTGCCTTTTGGGTTGTGTATTGGATGTCATACTCAGTTAAGATCATCTGCCATCTTGCTATTCTTCCGGACAAGGCAGGCTTTTCGAAGATATACTTAATTGGATCCATCTTTGATATCAATAGGGTAGTGTGAGTCAACATATACTGTCTCAGTCGGCGAGCAGCCCATACCAAAGCGCAACAAGTTTTCTTGAGCAATGAGTATCGGGTCTCACAGTCGGTAAACTTTTTGCTAAGGTAGTAAATAGCGTGCTCTTTTCGGCCAGACTCGTCGTGCTGCCCCATCACACACCCCATTGAATTATCCAGCACTGTCAAGTATAAGATCAAAGGTCTTCCTTCAACTGGAGGCATCAGAATTGGTGGCTCTTGAAGGTATTCCTTGATTCTTTAGAAAGCGGTCTGACATTCATCATTCCATTTTACCACTTGATCTTTCTTCAGCAGCTTGAAGATTGGCTCACAAGTAGCAGTCAAATGTGAAATGAACCGGGCAATGTAATTCAGACGTCCCAAAAAGCCTCTAACTTCCTTTTCTGTGCGGGGAGCCGACATCTCCTGTATGGCTTTTACCTTGGCAGGGTCCACCTGAATACCCTTATCACTGACGACGAAACCCAGCAGCCTACCAGACCTTACCCCGAAGGTGCACTTGTTCGGGTTCAACCTCAGCTTATACGTCTTCAACCTGTCGAATAGTTTCTGGAGATGGTCAAGTTGCTCTTCCTCAGTCTGGAACCTTGCTATCATGTCATCAACATAAACCTCAATCTCATGGTGAATCATGTCATGGAACAAAGCGACCATGGCGCACTGATAAGTTGCCCTAGCATCCTTAAACCCGAAAGGCATTACCTTGTAACAGAAGGTGCCCCACTGTGTAACGAAGGTTGTCTTCTCCATGTCCTCGGGAGCCATCTTGATCTGATTGTAACCAAAGAAACCATCCATAAAGGAGATGATCTTGTGCTGCACGGTGTTGTCGACCAGAACATCGATGTGAGGAAGTGGGAAATCATCCTTGAGGCTTGCCCTGTTCAGATCTCTATAGTCCACACACATCCGTACCTTACCATCTTTCTTAGGCACCAGAACAACGTTGGCAACCCACTGCGGGTAAGAAGTGACAGCTAAAAGTCCTGCGTCGAACTGTTTCATGACCTCAGCTTTGATTTTCTCAGACATTTCAGGGCGCATACGGCGAACCTTCTGCTTTACCGGAGGGCAGTCTGCTTTGGTTGGCAAGCGATGAACCACAATATCGGTGTCCAAACCAGGCATATCTTCGTAGGACCAGGCGAAGATCTCAACATAGTCACGTAGCATCTGTATCAATCGTTGCTTGACACTAGGCTCCAGATTCGCACCTATCTTAACTTCTTTCCTATCTTCTCCTCTACCCAAATTCACTGATTCAACTAGCTCTTCATGAGGCTGTATGGCCCTTTCTTCCTGTAGTAACAGTCTAGCAAGTTCTCCAGGCACCTCACAATCATCCTCACCTTCATCCTTAGCTTGGTTGATCGGATTTTCAAAGTCATAACTGGCAGTAGCAGAGTTGTTATCAATGGGATCCAGAGTGGATATGGATCTGGATTATGATATGTGAGTGTGTGTAAGAGAATAACTGTTTTTTGATAAAGCGAGAGACAGAAAAATAAAAACAAGGAGCGCAAAATTTGTAATGCAAGAAACGTCCAATGTTTTATTAATGATATATGAAATGACAAATAATAAGCCCTCACAAGCAAAGCCAAGGTGCCTCGGGCAAGGCACCGGGCCGTAAAGTTTCAAACTGTCTATTACAACTTTCAAAACAAAAGTCCATTACTGTGGAATAAAAGAAACAGGTATGAAGTCCTTCGCCGTCCAGTTGTTCAATCCACCATTGGTTGTTGGGTAGATCCAACTATCAATATCCGGGCTCTCATCATCAGCATCTTCTGTGGCAGAGACAACCTCAATAGCATTGATTGTCGAGCCATGCTTGGGCATGGGTGCAGTTATGACGTTGGGCTTCTACGGAGCGTCAAACTCAATCTCTTTGGCTTCGATCAAGTCTTGCACCTTATTTTTCAAGGCCAAACAGGCTTTTGTATCATGACATGGACTTTCAAAGTGATAGGCGCATCGGGCATTCGGGTTATAGTAAGGAGAAGTGGTGTTGGGGTTCTTCGGGGTTTCCCTCAGAGTTACCAGGTTGGTCTTCAATAATTGTGGTAGAATTTGAGTCAGGATCATATTGAGCCGAGTGAACTGCCTCTGTGATCTTTCCACCCTTTGTGTATTGTTGCGTTGTGGTGCAACTGTGGGTCTTGATATCACTACCGCATTTACTGCTTGACGGTGTTCATGTCTGTTTTGGTCCCTCGAGCCATAGACTGCACTAGCTTCTTTCTTACCGGTGAAAGGCTTCTTTACTGCACTTGATGAAGTATCCTTCTGTATCTTACCACTTCGGATACCAGTTTCTACTCTCTCTCCAGTCAAGACCAACTCAGTAAACCCAGATGACGAACTGCCGATCAGATGATTGAAAAATGGACCAGATAGCGTCCCTAGAAACATGTCAACCAACTCCCTATCAGACAAAGGGGGTTATACTCTTCCAGCCAAGTCTCTCCACTTTTGAGCATAGTCCTTAAAACCTTCACTAGCACCCATAGACATACCCTGGAGCTGAGTACGAGTGGGAGCAAAGTCGGCGTTATACTGATACTGCCTGTAAAAAGCAGCAGCAAGGTCTTCCCAGTTTCGGACATTGGCTCCTTCCAATTGATAAAACCATTCAAGCTGAGTCCCTGACAGACTATCTTGAAAGAAATGCACCCACAAATTTCTATCAGCAGTGTGGGGTTGGATTTTCTGGACGTACGAGCAGAGATAGAGTTTTGGACAGGATACTCCATCGTACTTGGCAAAAACCGGAGCTTTGAACTTATGAGGGATCACCACTCCAGATACCAGTCCTAGTTATTTGAAATCCAAACCGGGTATCTTCTGGATTTCCATAGCACTCAGACAGTCTTCTAGCTTCTTGTACCTATCCTCGGTAGGAGGATATTGCTCATCATCAAAATCAGTATCATTATCAGAGATTGCAGAACTGGGGCCCTTTTCTTCTTCTTGGTTCTCCCCTTCCCTGGATGAAGAGGTCAGATCAGCTTGCTGCTTCAACCTATCCCCATACCTTTTGCCAATATTCAGAAGAACAACCTTCTTCTTCTTGCCCTTTAGCCAAGTTTAAGAGCATCTGTTAGAATTGGGCGTTTTGTGCCTGAAGATCTTTGATGGCTTAATCAGAAGACATTTCTGCTGAAATAAACAGCGAAGGAGATGAGAAACTTGTAATGGTACATGTAATGATGTGCATGATAATGGGATGCGTATTAATGATTTCAAAGACTTTGGGAGATTTAAATTTGCAAACCAAAAAATAAACAAACTTTATTAGATTAACTTGTAGAAGGTTCAACAATGCCTTTGAGGCGTTACAAAGAAATAAATGAAAAACAAATCTAAAACTAGAAAAGCAAAAATAAAAAACCCCATGGAAGCTTCCTCTTTATGCTGATGTAGTCATTGATCACTCTTTCTTCCTCGAGCTGCCTGGTGAGCTTCAAGATCTTCCTTTCTTGCTCATGGTACTTCTCCTGGTAGGTATCCCTTTCCTCTTTCAGCTGAATCCAAGACCACTGCAATGCCCCAGGATCAGTGGGCATGTAAGGATAAAGAACCGTGTAAGGAAGGCCTTCTTCATTGGTGGGCTCCACAATCACTGGAAATACAGCTTCATAGGGTATCCCAAGCTTCTTGGCACGAGCTCGGACCCATTGGAGGTAAGGCTTCATAGGAAGGGAATTCCTTTGTCCCAACTCTTCGGGGTCAGATCTGTTCACCATGCCCCAAGCTCGTATAAACCTCCGGCGATGCTCCTCAACGTCTTCCTTGTAGTCAAATGCAATATCCTCAAGAAGTAGCTCATGGGGACCATCTCTCCGAGCACGACCAAATTGTCGCAAAGCTATACAAGGATTGTAGGTTATTCCCCCTCTGATTCCAAGAAACGGGACATTAGGGTATCCCCCACAACGATCAATAACGATAGTGTCTTCCATAGCCCGGGAGCTCCAAAGAATATCTGTATGGGCAAGTGACATTATTATGTAGGACCAACCCAGACCTTCTTAGTTCTTCAACACAGACTTAGGGAGGTGCGAAATAAACCACCTCGACAGCAATGACATGCAACACATAAGAGTCCCTCTTCTTCGCACAGTACGAGTATAAAGGGCATGCAAGATATCACCCAGTAGAGTAGGCACATGATTGCGAGAAAGGAAAATTTTAACCGCATTCACATCTATAAAGGAATCTGGATTCGGGAAGAGGACCAACCCATAGATAAGGAGAGCCAAGATGTCTTCAAAAGCCTGAAAATCCAAATTATCCCAGAATAGTTGAGCCTGGTCTATCAAAAATTTGGCTAGGAAACCTTCGATCCCGCTTCGTGTTTCCCAATTGGATACTACATCAGCCCGTTTCAGATGCAGAGCTGAGGCAATGTCTTCTGGTCTAGGAGTCTCTTCCATACCTGTGAAGGGCATCTATTCAAGGATGGATATACCCAATAAGTGAGAGAACTCTACCAAAGTGGGAACCAGCTGGTAATCTAGAAAGGTGAAGCAATGATGCACATGATCGAAGAACTGGAAAAGTACACTCATCATATGCTCATCAAGCTTTGAGGTGACCAGGCTAAGAAGCTGACCATGTCTTTTAATGAACATAGAAGTCTCCGAAACTCTTGAGTCTAACTCTTTGAGTTGAGCAGGTATTTGCACAAAGTTAACTCAAATGGTATTTCTACGCATGGAAGCCATAATCTGCAAAACAGAACAAAGATAAATCCCCTTGGTCTTTGAAATGGTTAGTGTATTGAAGTATGCATGCTATGTTTTGATGCATGATGTCATGATAGAAACAACAGGTATAGCATATAAAAGGCATGGCAAAGGCAAACAAGTCACACAAAATCCCTTAAGTTTAAGGCTTGCATGGGGTCAAAGGTATTACCCTCTTGAAGTTCAGTTGGTTTCAACCTGTCCTAGCAAAAGTAACCGGGTTCTAGAGGTTCTCAATATCACTGACCATCCTCCATCGATCATGGTTTCAGCTCACGCAATCTTTTCTTGCGGCCGGAACTATCTTGAGAGTATGGTCTCAATGAGTGTAGGATCGAGTATCAACCAGTTCTCAGCTTTACACCGAGGCCGGCTATCTCACTACTTTCTAATGGACAAGTTGGTCGATTAAAGGTTCTAAGGTCAGTTGATGCTTAACGACACACGTAGCGGCCCTGTATTCTCCTCGTTTCTCCACAAGGGATACCGGTACCAACAAGTGTGCCACATCAATGTAGCTACTGCTTCAACCGTATCGGTCTATGTTGTACAGTTCCCTCACAGTTCATTGCTACTTACCTAAAAGGTGTCCCCAGATCCGGGTTAGGATCTATAGTAACTCCCAAACAAAACCCTTAAAAGTAAAGCAACCAAAACAAACAAGAGAAGCAAATATGATGAACTAGATCCTAAGGTATACCCCACTTATTATCCCAAACAGAGTCGCCAGTTCTGTGATACGGTGGCAGAACCGACTGTTTTGAAAAATGCTAGTTTGCGTTTTGCGTTTTTTTGTTCGCAAAATGTCGCGGTAAGCAAGAGGCGCCACCGACTTTTATTTTATCCAACCGGAAAGGGAAAAAACACAGAAAAATTCCTTTTTCGAGATTTTGAGTACGGGGGGTAGATTATAGAAAGGGAAGGTGTTATCACCCTTTCTATCCATGGTTTTCCATGGGCTATTAGATACTTGCTCATCTTTTAATATTTCTTGTGTGTGTTTGTTTTGAAAAAGTTTTGTTTTACTTCGTTTTAACCCTTGTTTCTGCCCTCAAGAGTGTTACGAAGTTGTTTTTGAAAACTTTGTTTGAAGAAGGTGTAAGTGTGAAAAGTTTGATTTTGATCAAGTACCTACTAGCATCTACCTACTCGAAAAAAGATTGTTTCTGTTTTTGTTTCCTTTAGACAGCGCTATCCTACTATTGAGAAATAGGTAGCACCGTCGTTGGAATTGTAAGGGTCAATTCGAAAGGGACGCACGATCACTAAAGCAATGTTAGGACGTCTTAGTAATAACCCTAGAGTCTTAATATCATATTCGAGGCAACATTTCCGAGGCAACATTTCCGAGGCGACGTTTCCGAGGCGACGTTTTCGAACGAGACTTTTGATCTTTGTTAGACAGGAGGGCAACCACTAAGACACCCCATAGACATACCACTAAGACACCTTGCACAATTTGATCTTGTTTCCAGTTGTGTAATGGACCTAATCATGCACAAAATCTCAAGCTTTAATTAGTTTTTTGATATTTTTACTATTTTATATTGATTTTATTTGATTTAAATGAAATAAAATCAAAATAAATGAAAAAAATAAAAGAATGACAAGTGGAAGAGCTCATGGGTCGTGGGTCATATTACAAACTCAGTGCAAGCATAAAATGTTGGGCCCCTTTAGCAAAAAATGCAATTTTAGACACATTTGACTTTTGGCAATTTTGCAAAAAGGGTCAACTTTACCAATGCATAACTCTCTCAATTTTGGCCCTAGAGAGGTGTTCTTGGACTTTTTAGAAAGCTTAAGATGTCCTCTAAGCAACCCTTTTGGTATCATCTCAATTGAGTCTTCAATGTACGAAGCTTTGAGCCAAAAGGTGTTTTTGTTGACTCTCCAAAGTGACCTATAATGTCCAAATTCATATCTTTTCGTGAGTGCATATTTTTAACTTGGGAGATGAAGATGAATTGTAGGTAATTGCATCCTCTTCAAAATGAGATTTGGATGGGTCATTTTTGATAAAGTATGAGAAAGTTATGCTTGGTCAAATTTGAGTTGACTTTTCCTACAAAACCCTAATTTAGCAACTTTTGGGTTTTGATGAATTGTGAGCAATCCTTGAGGAATCATGATCAACCCTTGATCAAATGATGAATAATACTTCAAAATGAAAATTTTGACCAAAAATCTTGAAGTTTGACTGTATGTGGGCCACAGTTGACTTTTGCCCTAGCACAGTCGATTTTCAGGCCTTTGAGCAATTGACTGAGCAAATTTCCTCTACAAGGCTTGAAACTTGACATGGATGATCTTCAGAACATATTAGGACAATGGTGAGCATTTGGGATCCTTTGGACTCAAGCATCTTGATGCAAAGTGAAACCCTAATTTGAGGTAGACTGTCTTAGGAGAGGGTTTGTCTGGTCAAACCTTCGACTTCCTTGAGCAATATGAAGACCTCACTTGAAATGTACTGAGAAATATGGGAGGGAAAATTTTGGGGTACAACAGCTGCCCCTGTTCAATCTTCTTAAACCTGAGGATGTAGATTGGCTTGTCTGCCTTTCGTGATCCGAAGGTGGAAGATGATTGAACACTAGAGTGCCCAGAAATTTGCACTCGCATGAAGTGGTACCTGTCTTGCGATATCGAGAATGGGCTTATAGATGTCATTTGGAAGTCAATGACGGAAGATGGGCTTAAAGATGCCATCAGAAGAAGTGTCGATCGCATAAGAGATTCCTTTGCGAGAGCCCGTACACCTGTTGTTGAGGAGGACTACGCTGGGGAATGATGTTCTCTGTCTTGAGAGGAATAGAGTTTTAGGAACTTCAGTTGTCCGTTACTCTATTGGGGAATCATCTCTTAGTTGAGGAGGTGAAAATGCACTGCTATCTGGTCGTGCTCCAGGTTTTGCAGCGAATTACTGGGGAGATGAGATTAAACTTACTATCTGGTCATGCTCCAGGTTTTGCAATTTCTCAATTCTTAGCTGGTCGTGCTCCAAGATTCAGAAGGAATTAGGTGGTTATCCGGTCGTATCCGGGCTTCAACTTGAATTTAAGGCATACTAATATTCGGTCGATTTCCGGGCTTCATAGTAATTGGCCGAGTAAACTGCTATTTGGTTGAATTCCAAGCTTCGCAGTACCTTATACTGTTTTCTGGTCGTGTCCCAGGCTTCAGTGTCTTTTGCCGCTATCTGGTCGTGCTCCAGTCTTCACAGCGTCTTATATCGTTATCAGGTTGTGCGCCAGGCTTCACGGTGTCTTATACCACTGTCTGGTCGATTCCATGCTTCCTGATATCTTGTATTGCTATCTGGTCGATTTCCAGACTTCACAATAACTTGTTGAGGGGTTAAGTTGTTTTCTGGTCAATTTCCAGGCTTCATAGCTTGTATTTAAGACATACCACTATCTGGTCGATTCCAGGCTTCGTAGTATTTTGGTAGAAATCAAGATGTTATCCGGTCGATTTCCGGGCTTCATAGCTTGAACTGGAATAGAAATCTTAGTATCGATTTGACTGAACCGGAGAAAACATGTCATGATGTATGAAATGTATTGAGTAATGATGTTCTCAAAATAAATGAGATTGTGTTGTAAGGTGCATATGCGCATGCCATGATGTATGGATATGCAATGTTCTTTGATATTCTCTAGCAGGGGAGAATAAATCATGGACTGCTGTTGGAGAGTATAAGGAGTTGAGTTCTTCGTTCTCGCTGGGGATAAAGACTGAAGATGATTGGAAGAGACTTGCGTCCGTTCTGCTCGAGAACAATTCGCCAGGAGAGACTCTGTTTGAGAATAATCCTGTGGGAGAATAACTCTGTGGGGAAGAGAGATGCTCTGTTGGACGATCTGCTGATTTGGAGAAATAAACTCAGCTGGTGGTAAACTTCTATTGCTGGTGATAGATAAACTCTACTTGGGGAGAATTTTGCCGACTCATTCGCGATTATGAACCTTGGCTGGGTAGAGCTAACACCACTGTCTTCGGATACTTCCTTCTCTGTGGGGAGTGTATGTACCTTTAGTCATATTCACAAGCTGGCTCTATCCCTGTACCTGGTGGGTAGAGCAACTGTAAGGTTTGGACACTTCTTGTTTGCTCCTATTCCTGGAATTACGAGTAACTGTCTTTTGTTTTTTATGTAAATATTTATGAGCAGCAATTATTTCTTAAATGCACATATAAAAAATGAATCATTGGACGTTCTTGCAAAACAAAACATAAAAATAAAAACAAATCGAAATTTCTTGTGAAAATAAATTGTATTGATTTTTGAAATTGGCCTGTAACAGGCGTTTTGTACAAAGAGGCTGACGTCCTAGTAAGAGAACACCACCGTAGGATAGAAATTATACAATTTGTGAAAAATAAAGAAGAAGAACTATGTGAAACAATCCCATCGGGTTCCAACTCTGCTATTGCCTTTATATCTTCAAGCGTCTCATCACTTTGCTACTTGGTCGAAGGCGGATCAGAATGATTGGTGCCGTCCGAGCTTGATAGTCGATACCAAAGTCTGGTTGCAAGATGATCCAATGAGACATAGTGTTACGCTTCAATCCCTAATTTTTTCCTGGACCGCCCTTTCGGGTTTTCAGTCCACCGGGATACCCTTTTTTGCCCAAGCCGCATTTTCAGGTTTTTGACTTGTCGGGTGTACAATTTTTTTTTATTTTCATCCCTTACTTTTGCCCGAACCCTTTTGGTTCGTCGGGAAGCACTTATTTTTGCCTAGGACAGTCAACCTAGCGGGTCTTTGATTAGGCGTAGTATTTTTTCACTATGTCTGCATTGACGGGGTAAGGATGGTCGTCCCCATCCATGGTGGTTAGAATCATAGCTCCTCCCGAGAAAACGTTCTTAACCACAAATGACCCTTCGTACGTGGGGGTCCATTTGCCCCTAGGATCACCTTGCGGTAGTATGATGCGTTTGATCACCAGATCCCCGACTTGATATTCTTGATGTCTGACTTTCTTGTTAAAATCCTTGATCATCCGCTTTTGATACGTCTTACCATGACAAATAGCAGTAAGTCTCTTTTCATGGATTAAGTTCAGTTGATCAAGTCCGGTCTGGATCCAATCGTCTTCGCTCAAACCCGCATCCTTCATAATCCAGAGAGAGGGTATCTGGACTTCGATGGGTAGGACTGCTTCTATGCCATACACCAGCGAGTAGGGTGTTGCCCCTGTTGACGTCCGCGTTGAGGTGAGATACCCATGAAGAGCGAATGGTAGCATCTCGTGCCAGTCTTTATATGTCACCGTCATCTTCTGCACAATCTTCTTGATGTTCTTGTTAGCCGCTTCAACAACCCCATTCATCTTCGGCCGGTAGGGAGAAGAGTTGTGATGCTGTATCTTGAACTGTTTGCAGAGCTCAGTGATCATTGTATTGTTGATATTTGTACCATTGTCAGTAATGATCCTATGGTACACCATATCGACAGATCAGATTATGTCGGATAAACCACGCCACGACGTTCTTGGTTACTGGAGCAAAGGAAGCTGCCTCAACCCACTTCATGAAATAATCAATAGCTACCAGAATGAAGCGATGCCCGTTAGACGCAGTAGGTCTAATCTCACCTATCATATCAATGTCCCACATTGTGAAAGGCCAAGGAGCTGTCAAAACATTCAGGGGAACCGAAGGTACATGCACCTTATCAGCATAGACTTGGCACTTATGACATGTCCGAGAGTGCTGATAACAATCGGCTTCTATAGTGGACCAATAATATCCAGCCCGTAGGATTTTCTTTGCCATGGTATGTCCATTGGAATGAGTCCCGAAGGTACCTTCATGTAATTCTGCCATGATCCTTTCTGCCTCGCTCTTGTCCATACATCGCAGTAAGGTTGAATCACGGTTACGCTTATAAAGGATCCCATTTCTAATGAAGAACTTCACAGCGAACCTTCTCAAGAACTTCTTATCATTAACAGATGCACCCTCGGGGTATTCTTGAGCCTCAAGATACCTCTTTACCTCGTGAAACCAGGGTTTATCTGCCACTTCTTCGGTCTCAATATCACAAAAATGTGCGGGTTCTTCCAACCTCCCGATGGTAATCTGGGGAGCTTCATTGTCCCACCTGACTTTGAACATAGAAGACATGGTAGCTAGCGCATCCTCTAACTGATTCTCCTCTCTTGGGAAGTGTTCAAAGGTTATCTCCTCGAAATGTGGGAGCAATGCCAATACGTATTCTTTGTAAGGAATAAGATTTGGGTGCTTCGTATCCCACTCGCCTTTGATCTGACTGATCACTAAAGCAGAATCTCCAAATACACTCAAGAACTTAATCCTCAGGTTAATAGTAGCTCGAAGACCCAGGATACATGCTTCATACTCCGCCATATTGTTGGTGCAATTAAAACATAATCGGGCGGTGAACGGAGTATGACAGCCCTCAAGAGATATGATCACGGCGCCAATGCCGTTACCCAACGCGTTTGATGCTCCATTAAAATACATAGACCATTGGGATCCTTCCTCAGGTCCTTCATCCGGTCCAGGTTCTTCACAGTCGGTCACCAACATGATGTTCTCATCCGGGAACTCGAAATTCATGAACTGGTAGTCATCCACTGCCTGATGTGCCAAATGATCCGCCAATACACTCCCCTTGATTGCCTTTTGGGTTGTGTATTGGATGTCATACTCAGTTAAGATCATCTGCCATCTTGCTATTCTTCCGGACAAGGCAGGCTTTTCGAAGATATACTTAATTGGATCCATCTTTGATATCAATAGGGTAGTGTGAGTCAGCATATACTGTCTCATCCGGCGAGCAGCCCATACCAAAGCGTAACAAGTTTTCTCGAGCAATGAGTATCGGGTCTCACAGTCGGTAAACTTTTTGCTAAGGTAGTAAATAGCGTGCTCTTTTCGGCCAGACTCGTCGTGCTGCCCCATTACACACCCCATTGAATTATCCAGCACTGTCAAGTATAAGATCAAAGGTCTTCCTTCAACTGGAGGCATCAGAATTGGTGGCTCTTGAAGGTATTCCTTGATTCTTTAGAAAGCCGTCTGACATTCAGCATTCCATTTTTACCACTTGATCTTTCTTCAGCAGCTTGAAGATTGGCTCACAAGTAGTAGTCAAATGTGAAATGAACCGGGCGATATAATTCAGACGTCCCAAAAAGCCTCTAACTTCCTTTTCTGTGCGGGGAGCCGGCATCTCCTGTATGGCTTTAACCTTGGCAGGGTCCACCTGAATACCCTTATCACTGACGACGAAACCCAGCAGCCTACCAGACCTTACCCCGAAGGTGCACTTGTTCTGGTTCAACCTCAGCTTATACGTCTTCAACCTGTCGAACAGTTTCTGGAGATGGTCAAGGTGTTCTTCCTCAGTCTGGAACCTTGCTATCATGTCATCAACATAAACCTCAATTCATGGTGAATTATGTCATGGAATAAAGCGACCATGGCGCACTGATAAGTTGCCCTAACATCCTTCAACCCGAAAGGCATTACCTTGTAACAGAAGGTGCCCCACTGTGTAACGAAGGTTGTCTTCTCCATGTCCTCGGGAGCCATCTTAATCTGATTGTAACCAAAGAAACCATCCATAAAGGAGAAGATCTTGTGCTGCACGGTGTTGTCGACCAGAACATCGATGTGAGGAAGTGGGAAATCATCCTTGACGCTTGCCCTATTCAGATCTCTATAGTCCACACACATCCGTACCTTACCATCTTTCTTAGGCACCAGAACAACGTTGGCAACCCACTGCGGGTAAGAAGTAACAGCTAAAAGTCCTGCGTCGAACTGTTTCATGACCTCAGCTTTGATTTTCTCAGACATTTCAGGGCGCATACGGTGAACCTTCTGCTTTACCGGAGGGCAGTCTGCTTTGGTTGGCAAGCGATGAACCACAATATCGGTGTCCAAACCAGGAATATCTTCGTAGGACCAGGCGAAGATCTCAACATAGTCGCGTAGCATCTGTATCAATCGTTTCTTGACACTAGGCTCCAGATTCGAACCTATCTTAACTTCTTTCCTATCTTCTCCTGTACCCAAATTCACTGATTCAACTAGCTCTTCATGAGGCTGTATGGCCCTTTCTTCCTGTAGTAACAGTCTAGCAAGTTCTCCAGGCACCTCACAATCATCCTCACCTTCATCCCCAGCTTGGTTGATCGGATTTTCGAAGTCATAACTGGCAGTAGCAGAGTTGTTATCAATGGGATCCATAGTGGATATGGATCTGGATTATGATATGTGAGTGTGTGTAAGAGAATAGCTGTTTTTAATAAAGCGAGAGACAGAAAAAGAAAAACAAGGAGCACAAAATTTGTAATGCAAGAAACATCCAATGTTTTATTAATGATATATGAAATGACAAATAATAAGCCCTCACAAGCAAAGCCAAGGTGCCTCGGGCAAGGCACTGGGCCGTAAAGTTTCAAACTGTCTATTACAACTTTCAAAACAAAAGTCCATTACTGTGGAATAAAAGAAACGGGTATGAAGTCCTTCGCCGTCCAGTTGTTCAATCCACCATTGGTTGTTTGGTAGATCCAACTATCAATATCCGGGCTCTCATCATCAGCATCTTCTATGGCAGAGACAACCTCAATAGCATTGATTATCGAGCCATGCTTGGGCATGGGTGTAGTTATGACGTTGGTCTTCTACGGAGCGTCAAACTCAATCTCTTTGGCTTCGATCAAGTCTTGCACCTTATTTTTCAAGGCCAAACAGTTGTTTGTATCATGACCTGGACTTTCAGAGTGATAGGCGCATCGGGCATTCGGGTTATAGTAGGGAGAAGTGGTGTTGGGGTTCTTCGGGGCTTCCCTCAGAGTTACCAGGTTGGTCTTCAATAATTGTGGTAGAATTTGAGTCAGGATCATATTGAGCCGAGTGAACTGCCTCTGTGATCTTTCCACCCTTTGTTGATTGTTGCATTGTGGTGCAACTGTGGGTTTTGATATCACTACCGATTTACTGCTTGACGGTGTTCATGTCTGTTTTGGTCCCTCGAGCCATAGACTGCACTAGCTTCTTTCTTACCGGTGAAAGGCTTCTTTACTGCACTTGATGAAGTATCCTTCTGTATCTTACCACTTCGGATACCAGCTTCTACTCTCTCTCCAGTCAAGACCAACTCAGTAAACCCAGATGACGAACTGCCGATCAGATGATTGAAAAATGGACCAGATAGCGTCCCTAGAAACATGTCAACCAACTCCCTATCAGACAAAGGGGGTTGGACTCTTCCAGCCAAGTCTCTCCACTTTTGAGCATAGTCCTTAAAACCTTCACTAGCACCCATAGACATACCCTGGAGCTGAGTACGAGTGGGAGCAAAGTCGGCGTTATACTGATACTGCCTGTAAAAAGCAGCAGCAAGGTCTTCCCAGTTTCGGACATTGGCTCCTTCCAATTGATAAAACCATTCAAGCTGAGTCCCTGATAGACTATCTTGAAATAAATGCACCCACAAATTTCTATCAGCAGTGTGGGGTTGGATTTTCTGGACGTACGAGCAGAGATGGAGTTTTGGACAGGATACTCCATCGTACTTGGCAAAAACCGGAGCTTTGAACTTATGAGGGATCGCCACTCCAGATACCAGTCCTAGTTCTCCGAAATCCAAACCGGGTATCTTCTGGATTTCCATAGCACTCAGACGGTCTTCTAGCTTCTTGTACCAATCCTCGGTAGGAGGATATTGCTCATCATCAAAATGAGTATCATTATCAGAGATTACAGAACTGGGGCCCTTTTTTTCTTCTTGGTTCTCCCCTTCCCTGGATGAAGAGGTCAGATCAGCTTGCTGCTTCAACCTATCCCCATACCTTTTGCCCATATTCAGAAGAACAACCTTCTTCTTCTTGCCCTTTAGCCAAGTTTAAGAGCATCTGTTAGAATTGGGCGTTTTGTGCCTGAAGATCTTTGATGGCTTGATCAGAAGACATTTCTGCTGAAATAAACAGCGAATGAGATGAGAAACTTGTAATGGTACATGTAATGATGTGCATGATAATGGGATGCGTATGTAATGATTTCAAAGACTTTGGGAGATTTAAATTTGCAAACCAAAAAATAAACAAACTTTATTAGATTAACTTGTAGAAGGTTCAACAATGCCTTTGAGGCGTTACAAAGAAATAAATGAAAAACAAATCTAAAACTAGAAAAGCAAAAATAAAAAACCCCATGGACGCTTCCTCTTTATGCTGACGTAGTCATTGATCACTCTTTCTTCCTTGAGCTGCCTGGTGAGCTTCAAGATCTTCCTTTCTTGCTCATGGTACTTCTCCTGGTAGGTATCCCTTTCCTCTTTCAGCTGAATCCAAGACCACTGTGTTGTACCCCAAAATTTGCCCTCCCATATTTCTCAAAATATTTCAAGAAAAATTCACAAGTCCAACCCGGCGCGTTATATTCAGGTGTTCTTTCGCCAAGATATCTCTGATAACATATTCTCAAATTCAGGTTCGGCTCAAGAGTCAATTCTTTAAAGAAGGTATCCGAATGTGTGAGTTTTCTTGAAGAAATATAGTGAAAAAGTGTGCTGAAAGTGCAGTTTTTACGCGCTAAAAAATTCATAACTTGAAGATCGTGACTCGTTTTGAACCCGTTCCGGTGGCCAAAATTCCGTCTTGACATTATCTACGTTTTCATCTCTCACGGCTGGAAGCCAATTTCGATCAGAAGGTCTTCAAAAATGTGGATTTATCAAGTATTTTCGTGCAGAAAATTTGTGACAGAAGTTTATTTGCGTCATGTTCAAAAAATCATAACTTGGTCGATTTTCATCGTATCGAGTTGGTTCTGGCGCCAAAATTTCACAAATTGAGTTGGCTACATTTTCACATAAGGTATTGAGTTCAAAAGGTATTCAAAAGGCCTTCATTTTTTGCTCAGAGTGCGTGACACGCCGAAAATCCTGAATGCTGAATATTATTTCATCTGAGCCGAAACTTCGAAAATTCATAACTCGGTCAATTTTTATCGGATTGGACTCATATTTTTACACAAGGTCACTGACTCATAGATCTACAACTTTGCTTCAAAAGTCGAGACCAAATTATGCACCGATCAATACCAGTTTTTTATTGAAGAACGTGTCAGAGTCGACACTGGAGCCCAAAATAAGTTTGTCTGAGCTGAAACTTCAAAAATTCATAACTAATTCACCGTTTATCCGATTGAGTCGATTTTCGGACAGGAGTTAGTTCTCGATATCGGCTACATTTTGTCTTCACATTTAAACTTCAAAAAATGCACTTAAGTCCCTGAGATTTAGCCTGGAAAGTGACGAATTCAAGTGAATATTGGAGGCCCAATTGCACATTCAAAGCCCATTTGCTTTACCCTAATTTCCATTATATAATCACCTTCTTTTCACACAAACAGGAGGGGAGAAAAAGAAAAAAAAGAGAGGAGAAAAAGAGAGAAAAAACCTTGCCACAACACTGTTAGAATATCAAACTCTTTCAAGAACCCTAAAACCTTGAAATCCTTATTACAAATCCCTCTCTCACTACAAACAAAGCCATCTCAGTTACAAACCAACACCTCACTACTTCTCCAGTAAGGATAAGGCTGACTTGATCTCCATGATCCTAATTTTCCAGTAAGGCATAAAAGCATCCAGGTCACTAATTTTCCAGTAAGGGTAAGATTGATTTGATCTCCATGATCAAAAGGGTATAATCATTCATACATGCCATATTGTGCCTAAACATTAAATTTCTTCATATATTGGCTTTATTTGCATTTTATGATTTTATTTAATGTGTTCGTGAGATTCAAGACAGGATCCCATGCAGGTTCATTAATGAACGTTGAGGCCAAAAGCCAAATGGCCAAAAGCCAAAAGCCAAATGGCCAAAGTAGAACATTTTATGCATGACACCAATACATGGCGAGGCAGACATTAAGCCAGACATTAAGGAACGTTGAAGCCAGAACACAAATGCCCAAAAGCCAAAATGCAAATGGCCAAAAGCCAAAAGCCAAATGGCCAAAGTAGAACAACTTATGTATGATGAGGCCAGAACACAAATGGCCAAACCACTCCAATTCACCTCCAAAAAGGGGACAGAAGCCCCCCAAGGTATTATATTTTCTTTCTTTTCCTTATTTTATTTATTTCAATTATTTTTTTTAATTAATTCCTTTAATTTAATTTATTTTCATAAAATATAAAAAATAGTAAAAAACAGAAAAGTCATAAAAATCAAAATATATTTATTTAATTAATATTTTTTGTAAATAAATTTCACTAATAATTAATTATTTATTTTTATAAATCAAAATTGCATGTAAATAATTAGATTAATTTTAGGTTTAATTTTAACATGTTTTTCTTAATAAATAAAAAAAATTAGAATTAGGGTTAATATTTTAATTTCATTTAATCTTTCTCATAAAAATACATAAAAAAACATAAATACCAAAAACTAAAAAAAAATAATAATTTCTTTTTTCTCTTTAATTTAATTAATTTGCTCAATATAATTTAATTTCATTAAAAAGGGTCCAACGCCCTCGCTTTCAATTTCAATTCAATTCGCGCATCTTTATTCCTTCTTTTAAATATTTATGTAATTCTCCCAAAGCCATGTAACTCGGACATTTTATATTTCTCGCACTTTAGTTCTTTATTTTTTGTCAAATCGGGTCCTGGATTTTAATTTGGCGATGTGGACCCGCGTCTTTGTAATAGTTTAGGAACTTTAATTTCCGCAACTTTTTTAACTGTTAATAATTGCATGCAAGAATGAATGTCTAAATAAAAAACAAACGCATAGATCACCTTGACATGATAAGACAAAAATAAATGAATCTGACACACAAATCACACACCACCCTTAGGGTACGCCTCACTGTTGCCTTGCCTCGAAAGGTGATCGTCGAGTAGAGGATGTCTTAGTAAGTCCTCATGATCCGGGAACCTGGCATGAGGGTAGCTTCTAAGGTGTCTTCCCATTGCTCTGGTGATCCCCATGTCCCGAACCTCGAATTGACCCGAACACCTCCAACGGTGGTGCTACCTACCTCTCAATGGTGGGATGACGCTACTTTAAAGGACATTTACACAGACGAATTCCTTATGGTAGGTAGACGACTCTAGATACTTGCTCTAATTTCAAAAAAACAAATCAAAAATACTTTTCACACCAACACATTTTCAAAAAGCTTTCGAAAGCATTTTTTCAAACACTCTTGAGGACCGATACAAGAGTCGAACTGGAATTTTCAAAGAAACCTTTTTAAAACCCACAGTTGAAAAGCAAACAAACCATTTTTGAAAACACAAATGAGCAAGTATCTAAGAGCCCATGGATAACCATGGATAGAAAGGGTGCTAACACCTTCCCTTTCTATAATCTACCTCCCGAACCGAGAGCAATCTCTATAAGGAATTTTTCTGTACTTTTGTCCTTTCCATTTGGAGAAAATAAAAGACGGTGGCGACTCTTGCTTCCGCGACATTTCGTGAACCAGCATTTAACAGTCAGTTCCAGATCCACCGATCACAGAACTGGCGACTCTGCTGGGGACTTTACTTAAAGTGAGGTATACCTTAGGACTAAGATCACTGTGTTTTCAATTGTATTGACTTGCTTGCTTTAATATTATGGGTTGCATGGGAGTTACATAGATCCTAACCCGGATCTGGGGATACCCTGTTTAGGTAGCATAAGCTGTGAGGGACCTGTCCGGCGTATACCGACATGGGTGAAGCAGTGGCTACATTGGTGTGGCGCCTTGGTCTGTACCGATATCCCTCGTGTTGAAACGGGGAGAATATGGGTCTTCCAAGGAGTCATTAAGCACCAACAACCTTAGAACCTTAAATGACACAACTTGGCCATTAGAACAGTAGCAGTATGCTACGCCCATTGAGGCTAAACTCTCGTGATGGTTCTGGCCGCAAGAAAAGATTGCGATGCTGGAGTTATGACTGATTGAGGGTAGTCAATGATATTGGGATCCTCTAAGAACCCGGTTACTTTGATAGGACAGGTTGAGCCCACCAACTTCAAGAGGGTAATACCCAGACCCCATGCTGGCCTAAACTCTAAGGGTTTCTCTTGTGTGACTTGTGTGCCTTCGTACTTGACTACTTGCATGCTTGTTATCTGAGACATGAACTACTTGCAGGTTTTGTTTATAGTCCTTAATTAGGACTCATAACAGGGTTTACTAAGTTTCTTGCAGGGTTTGTTTATAGTCCTTAATTAGGGCTCATGACAGGTTTTACTTGAGTTTCTTGCAGGTTTTGGTTTATAGTCCTTAATAGGGACTTGTAACAGAGTTACCCACATCATTCCATGCATAGCATAACATCATACCATTGCATACATCCTAACCCATTTCAAGGATCTCAAGGGCTTGTGATACAGGTCATGATGAATCAAACATCTAGCAAGGGGAAAAGAGGATTTATTTTCCTCTAGCCAAGGTTGTCAGGGGCTATGACCCACTTGATATGGTGAGCTTTGACACTGGAAGAAGATTGCCCTAGCCAAGGATGTCAGGGGCTATGACCCACTGGATATGGTGAGCCTTTGACCCTTGAAGAAGAATTCTCAACAACCCGGGTTTCCTTCAATCAAGCTATAAATTCCAATGCTAACAAATTTTCTTGTTTACCCCGCGAGATCCTTGAAAACATTACATGCATGTCATACATATCATTGCATAACAGGTACCCTTTTGACAGGTCGCTTACCGTCTCCGCTGTTTATTTCAGCAATGGCTTGCCAACAAGATAACCAGGACTTCCATGCTCAAGAGACTCGGTTCAGGGAAATCCTCCTGAATCTATCCAAGGGGAAGGAGGAGCTGAGAACACTTCTCATGGGGACTTTGGTCAGGAACAGTGCTGAGGACGAATGGTTGAAACATCTGCAAGCTGAAGTGGATGTAATGAAAGCCCAGATGCTGGGGCAGGTGACTGCCATTCAAGGTTTAGCTCAAAGACAAGATGAGCTCGGGGTTCTCGTCAACCAACTGCTTCAGGGTAACCAGCTGGGGCAAACGTCTAAGGGTAAAAATCCAGTCATCGTTCAACCACCTTTGAGACAAGGAGATAAGGGGAGAGCTCCTCAAATGGCTCCAGTGTCACAAATTCAGCATCAACCTCACCGGCTTCAGCCAGACAAGCCTAAAAGGCAGTTCACCAGGATCAACATGTCGCTGGATCAAGCACTGCAACAAATGTTGGAGGCAGGGCTGATCACCTTAAGGGCTCCTCTCTGGAATCCAAACACTTATGCTCCTAACTATCATCCCAACGATAGGTGCGCATACCATTCTGATAGCCCGGGGCATACTACGGACAACTGCTGGCCTCTCAAAAACAAGATTCAAGACATGATCGACGCTGGAGAGATTCAGTTTGAAGTACCAGAGACTCCGAACATAATCACTGCTCCCTTGCCAAATCAGGGCTAGGATTGAGAAATTTCTGTTCATTCGAATGTTCAAGTTGCAATTTTCTTTTGTTCAAACATTTACTCATGGTAAACATTGTTATTTCATTAATGCATCGCATATGTCTGTTCTGAAACAATATATTCGTATTCACTAAATGCAAATTATTTTCATATTTTTTCTGATGTCAACTCTTGATCTAAAATTCTAAGCCTCTTGAGGGAGGATGACGAAAACGATACCATAATCTACAGTATGCTTTTGAACAGACCCCGCTGATGAGGTACATGCATTGTTTCAATCCCTAAACACTGGAGTTATAAGGATGATAATCCCTCGTCAACCCCTCTGAGCCAAAGAAGTAGGAGTTTTTCTTTTCGAAATTCAAAACCCTTCATCATAACCTGGGGCAGGGTAGTTCTCTCAGTTGATCCAAGTGCATAACGAATGGCACCAAAAAGATCCTTACAAAACAAAGAAAGACAGTGATGGTTCCGAATGATCAATAAAGAAAGGCAGTCATTATCTTTCAAAAAAAAAAAAACCATTAAGTCAAAACCCATGAAGGAGACTTACAAAACTGGGGCATCCCGCTGACTGTAATTCCAAAAAAGGAAACAGTTCAGGCAAAAAAGAAAGGGATAACAAAAAAAATCAGACAAGAAAGAGGTCTTACCAACCCTCAACAAGAAAGGAATGACTGCCTATTCAAAATAAGTTATCAACATCCGAATCATCACCGGAAAATCAGAGCAAAGACTTAAACAAGGTCTAACGTATGATCAACTGAGTTTAGGTTTGGAGAACATCACGAAGAGCGGGTGGGTATAAATAAAATTTGAGCCTTTATCCTTTGTTTCTTAAACCGTGAACCAGGCCACGTTATAACCCTTAAAAGTCCTAGCTGAAGCATGGGTTAGTTCGGAAGCATATTGTGACGAAAGGTATCCTGACTCCTTAAGGCTTACTATAAAGAAGGAGTTGACATCACGTTTTACAAACATTCATTTGTTTTATGGAAAAAGAATGCATTTTCAAAATCTTCAAGACAGACATAGGCTTTGCATTTTTAACATAACTTTGTTTGCATATGACTTTTTGTTTGAACAGCATAGAAGTTCGCACGACGAATGCCTAATGAATAGAAGCACTTCCAATCAAGGGGCATGACATGATCATGGTCCATCATCTGGGGCAGTCCAATCAAGATTCGGAGAATCTCTCAAAGGCCAAATAGCCTGGGGCAAATCTCCGCCTGAGTCACTTGGGGCATTCCAACAACGAATCTTGCCTGATCAAATACCTTCTGGTGGCATGACAAAACACTTCTAACAGGGGCAACTCCCTACTTTCTGAGAACGTACATAGTCGAAAAAATACTACGCATAATCAAAGACCCGCTAGGTTGACACACCTAGGCAAAAATAAGGGCTTCCCGGCGAACCAAAAGGGTTCGGGCAAAATGAAGGGATGAAATGAAAAAAATCTGTACACCCGGCAAGTCGAAAACCTGAAAAGGCGGCTTGGGCAAAAATGGGTATCCCGGTGGACTGAAAACCCGAAAGGGCGGTCCAGGCAAAAGTTAAGGATCAAAGCGTACGACTATGTCCTATCATCTTATCACCTGCCTACCAGAAGAAGATTTGTCAAACAGCAGTCATCAAACACCTTCACAAGTACCTTCTTCTCCAACAGAAACAGAGGCAATGATGAGTGGTCTAAGCGATCTAATGGCTCCATCCGCCAAAGTACCAAGGTGAGTTCAGCTGAAGAACATAACCAGCACATCTTAATTCCCCAGAGAGTGAGCCAGCAAGTCAGTGCACTACTCCCCAAGCAGAGTTACAATCAAACCTTAAGGAAGTTGGGTATACTCCCGCAGATCTCAACGTTCCCCCCAGCATATACATACATTCTTAACAAGCACCCCCGGCAATCTTGATCTAAGATTGTTCCCCGACGGTTTACCAGACATTCAGTGGAAGTTACTTCCAATATAATTCAAAACTTCCCCAGGAGAGTTCAATCCAGTTCCCCAGGAAAGTTGGAATCCATCTCCCCAAGCAATAAGCTTATCCCTAGTAGATTCAGGAAGCTTAGCCTCGCAGAGCACGAACGCGTCCTCCGGCTTTATTCTAAGAGTTATTTCCTTACCAGGATATAACTGGGTTATCCTCAGCCAAAAGCCACGGAAAGGTCGTCGTCAACACAGTTCTTTCTTATCCCCAGCAAAGTCTATCAACACTTCCAACACAACAAGGGTATCCCCAGCAAGTTATTATCAACATTCCAGCAAAGTATCTCTCTCCCCACAGAGTATTGCTTCCCAGCAAGATCGCTAGAGTATCTTTTCTCCCCGCAGAGTAATCATCCGCTCAGTTTATTCCCCAACGGAGTCATCTTCTCCTACCGGTATTCTTGCAATCATCATCCCCAACGGAAACGAAGAATCTCACTCTTCAACATCAGCCCAGGATTTGACTTCCCGGCATCCGTCAAGGATCTATTTTCCTAGACAAAGATACATTCATAAACATCACATTGTTATACATCATGATACATGCATATACGCATCATATCATACAATCTCATGTGTTGAAAAATATCACCGCTTGATCCGTACCATGCATTGCATATGACTGACCTTTACCTTTCAGGAAGGATACAGTTAAATCATCAGCTATGTCAAAAAAGACAAAGTCAGTCAAAGTAGACAAATCCAGTCAAAAGAAGACAAGTCCAGTTAAAATTACTTCAACCCGTCGTTATAGACACCCGTCGCTATGGACACTCGTCGTTATAGACACTCGTCGCTATAGACACTCGTTGTTATAGACACTCGTCGTTATAGACACCCGTCGTTATAGACACCCGTCGCTATAGACACCCGTCGCTATAGACACCCGTCGTTATAGACACCCGTCGTTATAGACACCCGTCGTTATAGACACCCGTCGTTATAGACACCTGTCGTTATAGACACCCGTCGTTATAGACACTCGTCGTTATAGACACTCGTCGTTATAGACACTCGTCGTTATAGACACTCGTCGTTATAGACACTCGTCGTTATAGACACTCGTCGTTATAGACACTCGTCGTTATAGACACTCGTCGTTATAGACACTCGTCGTTATAGACCACCCGTCCATGGAAATAACCTGTCAGTAGAGACAACTCACCAACCTTTCTGAATTCCAGATCCGATTCCTGTATCTCGCCAGGGTGTGTCTGAAGAGTTCGAGGATCCGATGCCTGAATCTTTCCAGGGTGTATCCGTTGAAGACTAACATTACCAGACTCGATTCCTGTATCTCGCCAGGGCACGTCTGAAGAATTTGAAGATCCGATTCCTGTAACCAGTCAGGACACATCTATACAAAGCATCTGAAAACCAGATCCTGCAACATGTCAGGTACCCATTTTTCCTTTTTGCAGGTACGCAAGTTCTCACTAAGGAATCTCTTATGCGATCGACATCCAGATGGCATCTATAAGCCCATCATCCTATTCATCAATCTCTAAATGGCATCTATAAGCCCATTTCCACCATCACTGTTACTATGTGAGCGTAAATTTCTGGGCACTCTAGTGTTCAATCATCTTCTACCCTCGGATTACGAAAGGCACGTCATCCAATCTGCATCCTCAGGTCTAAGAAGATTGAACAGGGGCAACTGTTGTACCCCAAAATTTGCCCTCCCATATTTCTCAAAATATTTCAAGAAAAATTCACAAGTCCAACCCGGCGCGTTATATTCAGGTGTTCTTTCGCCAAGATATCTCTGATAACATATTCTCAAATTCAGGTTCGGCTCAAGAGTCAATTCTTTAAAGAAGGTATCCGAATGTGTGAGTTTTCTTGAAGAAATATAGTGAAAAAGTGTGCTGAAAGTGCAGTTTTTACGCGCTAAAAAATTCATAACTTGAAGATCGTGACTCGTTTTGAACCCGTTCCGGTGGCCAAAATTCCGTCTTGACATTATCTACGTTTTCATCTCTCACGGCTGGAAGCCAATTTCGATTAGAAGGTCTTCAAAAATGTGGATTTATCAAGTATTTTCGTGCAGAAAATTTGTGACAGAAGTTTATTTGCGTCATGTTCAAAAAATCATAACTTGGTCGATTTTCATCGTATCGAGTTGGTTCTGGCGCCAAAATTTCACAAATTGAGTTGGCTACATTTTCACATAAGGTATTGAGTTCAAAAGGTATTCAAAAGGCCTTCATTTTTTGCTCAGAGTGCGTGACACGCCGAAAATCCTGAATGCTGAATATTATTTCATCTGAGCCGAAACTTCGAAAATTCATAACTCGGTCAATTTTTATCGGATTGGACTCATATTTTTACACAAGGTCACTGACTCATAGATCTACAACTTTGCTTCAAAAGTCGAGACCAAATTATGCACCGATCAATACCAGTTTTTTATTGAAGAACGTGTCAGAGTCGACACTGGAGCCCAAAATAAGTTTGTCTGAGCTGAAATTTCAAAAATTCATAACTAATTCACCGTTTATCCGATTGAGTCGATTTTCGGACAGGAGTTAGTTCTCGATATCGGCTACATTTTGTCTTCACATTTCAACTTCAAAAAATGCACATAAGTCCCTGCGATTTAGCCTGGAAAGTGACGAATTCAAGTGAATATTGGAGGCCCAATTGCACATTCAAAGCCCATTTGCTTTACCCTAATTTCCATTATATAATCACCTTCTTTTCACACAAACAGGAGGGGAGAAAAAGAAAAAAAAGAGAGGAGAAAAAGAGAGAAAAAACCTTGCCACAACACTGTTAGAATATCAAACTCTTTCAAGAACCCTAAAACCTTGAAATCCTTATTACAAATCCCTCTCTCACTACAAACAAAGCCATCTCAGTTACAAACCAACACCTCACTACTTCTCCAGTAAGGATAAGGCTGGCTTGATCTCCATGATCCTAATTTTCCAGTAAGGCATAAAAGCATCCATGTCACTAATTTTCCAGTAAGGGTAAGATTGATTTGATCTCCATGATCAAAAGGGTATAATTATTCATACATGCCATATTGTGCCTAAACATTAAATTTCTTCATATATTGGCTTTATTTGCATTTTATGATTTTATTTAATGTGTTCGTGAGATTCAACACTGCAGATTTAGACATGATCCCATGCAGGTTCATTAAGGAACATTGAGGTCAAAAGCCAAAAGCCAAATGGCCAAAGTAGAACATTTTATGCATGACACCAATACATGGCGAGGCAGACATTAAGTCAGACATTAAGGAACGTTGAAGCCAGAACACAAATGGCCAAAAGCCAAAACGCAAATGGCCAAAAGCCAAAAGCCAAATGGCCAAAGTAGAACAACTTATGTATGATGAGGCCAGAACACAAATGGCCAAACCACTCCAATTCACCTCCAAAAAGGGGACGGAAGCCCCCCAAGGTATTGTATTTTCTTTCTTTTCCTTATTTTATTTATTTCAATTATTATTTTTTTAATTAATTCCTTTAATTTAATTTATTTTCATAAAATATAAAAAATAGTAAAAAACAGAAAAGTCATAAAAATCAAAATATATTTATTTAATTAATATTTTTTGTAAATAAATTTCACTAATAATTAATTATTTATTTTTATAAATCAAAATTGCATGTAAATAATTAGATTAATTTTAGGTTTAATTTTAACATGTTTTTCTTAATAAATAAAAAAAATTAGAATTAGGGTTAATATTTTAATTTCATTTAATCTTTCTCATAAAAATACATAAAAAAACATAAATACCAAAAACTAAAAAAAAAAAAAAAATTTCTTTTTTCTCTTTAATTTAATTAATTTGCTCAATATAATTTAATTTCATTAAAAAGGGTCCAACGCCCTCGCTTTCAATTTCAATTCAATTCGCGCATCTTTATTCCTTCTTTTAAATATTTATGTAATTCTCCCAAAGCCATGTAACTCGGACATTTTATATTTCTCGCACTTTAGTTCTTTATTTTTTGTCAAATCGGGTCCTGGATTTTAATTTGGCGATGTGGACCCGCGTCTTTGTAATAGTTTAGGAACTTTAATTTCCGCAACTTTTTTAACTGTTAATAATTGCATGCAAGAATGAATGTCTAAATAAAAAACAAACGCATAGATCACCTTGACATGATAAGACAAAAATAAATGAATCTGACACACAAATCACACACCACCCTTAGGGTACGCCTCACTGTTGCCTTGCCTCGAAAGGTGATCGTCGAGTAGAGGATGTCTTAGTAAGTCCTCATGATCCGGGAACCTGGCATGAGGGTAGCTTCTAAGGTGTCTTCCCATTGCTCTGGTGATCCCCATGTCCCGAACCTCGAATTGACCCGAACACCTCCAACGGTGGTGCTACCTACCTCTCAATGGTGGGATGACGCTACTTTAAAGGACATTTACACAGACGAATTCCTTAGGGTAGGTAGACGACTCTAGATACTTGCTCTAATTTCAAAAAAACAAATCAAAAATACTTTTCACACCAACACATTTTTAAAAAGCTTTCGAAAGCATTTTTTCAAACACTCTTGAGGACCGATACAAGATTCGAACTGGAATTTTCAAAGAAACCTTTTTAAAACCCACAGTTGAAAAGCAAACAAACCATTTTTGAAAACACAAATGAGCAAGTATCTAAGAGCCCATGGATAACCATGGATAGAAAGGGTGCTAACACCTTCCCTTTCTATAATCTACCTCCCGAACCGAGAGCAATCTCTATAAGGAATTTTTCTGTGCTTTTGTCCTTTCCATTTGGAGAAAATAAAAGACGGTGGCGACTCTTGCTTCCGCGACATTTCGTGAACCAGCGTTTAACAGTCAGTTCCAGATCCACCGATCACACACTGCAATGCCCCAGGATCAGTGGGCATGTAAGGATAAAGAACCGTGTAAGGAAGGCCTTCTTCATTGGTGGGCTCCACAATCACTAGAAATACAGCTTCATAGGGCATCCCAAGCTTCTTGGCACGAGCTCGGACCCATTGGAGGTAAGGCTGCATAGGAAGGGAAGTCCTTGGTCCCAACTCTTGGGGGTCAGATCTGTTCACCATACTCCAAGCTCGTATAAACCTCCGGCGATGCTCCTCAACGTCTTCCTTGTAGTCAAATGCAATATCCTCAAGAAGTAGCTCATGGGGACCATCTCTCCGAGCACGACCAAATTGTCGCAAAGCTAGACAAAGATTGTAGGTTATTCCCCCTCTGATTCCAAGAAACGGGACATTAGGGTATCCCCCACAACGATCAATAACGATAGTGTCTTCCATAGCCCGGGAGCTCCAAAGAATATCTGTATGGGCAAGTGACATTATTATGTAGGACCAACCCAGACCTACTTAGTTCTTCAACACAGACTTAGGGAGGTGCGGAATAAACCACCTCGACAGGAATGGCATGCAACACATAAGAGTCCCTCTTCTTCACACAATACGAGTATAGAGGGCATGCAAGATATCACCCAGTAGAGTAGGCACATGATTGCGAGAAAGGAAAATTTTAACCGCATTCACATCTATAAAGGAATCTGGATTCGGGAAGAGGACCAACCCATAGATAAGGAGAGCCAAGATGTCTTCAAAAGCCTGAAAATCCAAATTATCCCAGAATAGTTGAGCCTGGTCTATCAAAAATTTGGCTAGGAAACCTTCGATCCTGCTTCGTGTTTCCCAATTGGATACTACATCAGCCCGTTTCAGATGCAGAGCTAAGGCAATGTCTTCTGGTCTAGGAGTCTCTTCCATACCTGTGAATGGCATCTGTTCAAGGATGGATATACCCAATAAGTGAGAGAACTCTACCAAAGTGGGAACCAGCTGGTAATCTGGAAAGGTGAAGCAATGATGCACAGGATCGAAGAACTGGAAAAGTACACTCATCATCTGCTCATCAAGCTTTGAGGTGACCAGGCTAAGAAGCTGACCATGTCTTTTAATGAACATAGAAGTCTCAGAAACTCTTGAGTCTAACTCTTTGAGTTGAGCAGGTATTTGCACAAAGTTAACTCAGATGGTATTTCTACGCATGGAAGCCATAATCTGCAAAACAGAACAAAGATAAATCCCCTTGGTCTTTGAAATGGTTAGTGTATTGAAGTATGCATGCTATGTTATGATGCATGATGTCATGATAGAAACAACAGGTATAGCATATAAAAGGCATGACAAAGGCAAACAAGTCACACAAAATCCCTTAAGTTTAAGGCTTGCATGGGGTCAAAGGTATTACCCTCTTGAAGTTCAGTTGGTTTCAACCTGTCCTAGCAAAAGTAACCGGGTTCTAGAGGTTCTCAATATCACTGACCATCCTCCTTCGGTCATGGTTTCAGCTCACACAATCTTTTCTTGCGGCTAGAACTATCTTGAGAGTATGGTCTCAATGAATGTAGGATCGAGTATCAACCAGTTCTCAGCTTTACACCAAGGCCGGCTATCTCACTACTTTCTAATGGACAAGTTGGTCGATTAAAGGTTCTAAGGTCAGTTGATGCTTAACGACACACGTAGCGGCCCCGTATTCTCCTCGTTTCTCCACAAGGGATACCAGTACCAACCAGTGTGCCACATCAACGTAGCTACTGCTTCAACCGTATCGGTCTACGCTGTACAGTTCCTTCACAGTTCATTGCTACTTACCTAAAAGGTGTCCCCAGATCCGGGTTAGGATCTATAGTAACTCCCAAACAAAACCCTTAAAAGTAAAGCAACCAAAACAAACAAGAGAAGCAAATATGATGAACTAGATCCTAAGGTATACCCCACTTATTATCCCCAACAGAGTCGCCAGTTATGTGATACGGTGGCAGAACCGACTGTTTTGAAAAATGCTAGTTTGCATTTTGCGTTTTTTGTTCGCAAAATGTCGCGGTAAGCAAGAGGCGCCACCGACTTTTATTTTATCCAACCGGAAAGGAAAAAAGCACAGAAAAATTCCTTTTTCGAGATTTTGAGTACAGGGGGTAGATTATAGAAAGGGAAGGTGTTAGCACCCTTTCTATCCATGGTTTTCCATGGGCTCTTAGATACTTGCTCATCTTTTAAAATTTCTTGTGTGTGTTTCTTTTGAAAAAATTTTGTTTTACTTTGTTTTAACCCTTGTTTCTGCCCTCAAGAGTGTTACGAAGTTGTTTTTGAAAACTTTGTTTGTAGAAGGTGTAAGTGTGAAAAGTTTGATTTTGATCAAGTACCTACTAGCATCTACCTACTCGAAAAAAGATTCTTTCTGTTCTTGTTTCCTTTAGACAGCGCTATCCTACTATTGAGAAATAGGTAGCACCGTTGTTGGAATTGTAAGGGTCAATTCGAAAGGGACGCACGATCACTAAAGCAATGTTAGGACGTCTTAGTAATAATCCTAGAGTCTTAATATCATATTCGAGGCAACATTTTCGAGGCAACATTTCCGAGGAGACGTTTCCGAGGCAACATTCCGAACGGGACTTTTGATCTTTGTTAGACAGGAGGGCAACCACTAAGACACCCCATGCTTAATGATTGTTTACCGAAGGCAACCGAAGTGAGAGTATACCCTAAGAGTGCGCATGTGCGAGTGAATTGATTTCAGTTATTATCTTTGCACCTTAGGTTTTTCTAGCCTTTTTAAATTATCATGCAATCTTGTCATACAATCCTATTAACATACATCTAAACAGTTAATATTTGCGAGAAATAAAACCTACGTTATTACAAGGCTTCCGGGTGGGGATTAATTACATAGCCAAAAAACCCGTAAAAGACGGTAAATAAAGAAAATCCTAATTAAACTATTACATACTGTGATCGGTGGATCTGGAACTGACTGTTTAACGCTGGTTCGCGAAATGTCGCGGAAGCAAGAGTTGCCACCGTCTTTTATTTTCTCCAAATGGAAAGGACAAAAGCACAGAAAAATTCCTTGTAGAGATTGCTCTCGGTTCGGGAGGCAGATTATAGAAAGGGAAGGTGTTAGCACCCTTTCTATCCATGGTTATCCATGGGCTCTTAGATACTTGCTCATTTGTGTTTTCAAAATGGTTTGTTTGCTTTTCAACTGTGGGTTTTAAAAAAAGTTTCTTTGAAAATTTCAGTTCGACTCTTGTATCAGTCCTCAAGAGTGTTTGAAAAGTTGCTTTCGAAAGCTTTTTGAAAAATGTCGGTGTGAAAAGTATTTTTTGATTTTTGTTTTGAAATTAGAGCAAGTATCTAGAGTCGTCTACCTACCCTAAGGAATTCGTCTGTGTAAATGTCCTTGAAGTAGTGCCATCCCACCATTGAGAGGTAGGTAGCACCACCGTTGGAGGTGTTCGGGTCAATTCGAGGGTTCGGGACATGGTGATCACCGGAGCAATAGGAAGACACCTTAGAAGCTACCCTCATGCCATGTTCATGGACATGAGGACTTACTAAAACATCCTCTACTCGACGACCACCTTTCGAGGGGCAAGGCAACAATGAGGCGTACCCTAGGGGTGGTGGGTGATTTGTGTGTCGTTTTCATTGATGTTTATCTTGTTCATGGATTAGTGATCTACGCGTTGCTTTTATTTTGGCATTCATTCTTTCATGCAAGTTATTTAACAGTTAAAAGATGCGGAGTTAAAAGTCCTACGCTATTACAAAGGCGCGGGTCTACATCGCCAAATTAATCCAAGACCCGATTTGAAATAAAACAAAAAATGCGGAAAATAAATACCCTACTTGATCTATTACATAGCTTTGGGAGAATTACATGAAAAAAGGAAATAAAATAAGCGCGCGAATTAGAATTATGATCGAATGCGAGGGCGTTGGACCCTTTTAAAGAAATTAAATTACAATTAATAAATTAATTAAGTTAAATAAAAGAAAGAAATTGTTTTTTTGGAGTTTTTGTATTTATGGAGTTTAAGAAAATTAATGGAATTAAAACCTAATTCTAAACTATTTTTAATTTATTAAAAAATGTTAAAATTAAACCTAGAATTAACTTAATTATTTAATGGCAAATTTATTTACAAAAATAAATAATTAATTATTAATAATGGTAAAAGAAAAGAAAAAAGATAAAAGTATTTAAAACCCTAATTCTACATTTTTTTAATTTATTTAAGAAAATATTGAAATTAAACCTAGAATTAAAAAACTAATAATGAATAAAACTTATTTACAAAAATGTATAAAATATTTTTGTTTTGTCTTTCTGATTTTTTTTTATTTTTTTATGTTAAAGAAAACAAATTAATTTAAAGGATTAAATTAAAACTAAATAAAACAAATAAAATAGGAAAAATAAAAAGAATGAAAGAAAGCAAACCAATGGGGGGTGTTGACCCCAATTTGGAGGTATTTCCCAGCATTTTTGGCCCATTTATTGGAGGCCTCTTTTGACTTTTCTGGGACGTGAGTGGCACGTTTGACTGATGCCCATGGTGTTCTTCAAATCATGGCCAGTGGATTGATATCAATGGGCGCGTGGCAAACACAGACATGAAGACGCATGGTAGGCCCTGGGGTTGGAACTGCATGGAATCACGTTAAGCCAAAATATATTGAGAAAGGGAGGGGACCTGGGAATCGAACCCAGGTCCCAAGGCTTGCCAGCGCTACGTTCCACCAACTGAGCTGCTTTGTTACTTTGTAATAATAATGGATAACAATTAATATATAAAAAACAAAACGCTAATGCTATTAATCAAAGAAAACGCGCTAAAGTTTGAATAACCCTATCACATTGAGACAAGTCATCATCTTCTCCACTCGTTTGCTTTTGGCCTGATAAAATAAAACAAGATTGCGGGGGTTTTAAACCCCCACTACATGATACATGAAAAAATAGCGAATAGGCCGTCGTTTATCATAAATTGATCGCGAGGTATGGAATTGATTAGTCATGAGCTTCTGGTTTCAATGGCGTGGGTCTCGTGTCTCAATTTTTCCTGAAGAGGAAAGCCCTAATTCGTGACCTCTGAAAACCTAGAAGGCTCCAATGGTGGATTCCCATATAATGCACGAAAACTCAATTGAAGGGCATGGTTAGCTTCAGAATGATTCAATTAGTATAAATCAACAAAGAAAATGCAATGAGGATGCGTATAAATTGAAACACGAATATGGGAAAATTTGGAAACAGGGCGGCATCGTGTTACCAATTCCTCGCGTTAGCAGCAGTGGTTTTGATCCAGAAACGTTCCTTGAAGTCTTGGCAAGCTATTGGAATCAATACTTTTCTTTGAATTGTCCTCTAAGGCAGTTTTCAGTTTTGACTTTTTTGGACAAAAATGCAAAGTTTGTTTTGGTTCTTAGGCGCAGCTTTCTCGTTGTGAGCTTTAGGGTTATGATCAGTATATGTATGCCAATGGATTAGGGTTGAAATTTGAGTCCAAAAACCCTTGTAATCATGAATCAAATATTTGATTTTAATGGCATATTTTTTCAATCTTTTTCATGTGTTTTGATACAAATCATGGCCAAATCCTTCCTTTTTTGATGTGCACGAATCTTGAGTAACCAATGAGAGCATATGCTGCATAAAAAGATTCAAACACATTTGTTTAGTATTTTTTTCATATTTTATTTAATTAAATGAATTAATAGTGATTAAAAATTCAAATAAATAAAAAAATGATGAAATAAATCCCCTTTGGGCCAAATGGTCGTGCACAGCCTTTGGATGAAGAAAATGTGGCCCATTAGCAATTTTGAGGCATTTGAAGTAAAGTTGACTTTTCAAAATTCCCAAAAATTTCCCAACTTCCACAAGGCATATCTTGCTCAATTTTTAAGATTTGATCATGTTCTTGGACATTTTGGAAAGGTCTTGAAGTCCTATAACCAATTCCTTTGGTCCCATGTCATTTTGATTTACCAATCTCAAGTTATGGTCTTTGACTTAAAGTCCCTTTTTGTTGACTTTTGAAAATGACCTATAATGTTGAAATTGATAACTTTTTGTGAGAGCATTTCTTGGACTTGAAGTGTGAATAGGAATTGTAGGAAATGTCTTTCTCTTCAAAATGAGCTTTGGATGAAATTTTTCTGATAAACCATGTGGAAGTTATGCCTTGGTCAAGTTACAGTTGACTTTTTCAACTGTCCAAATATGGAAACTTTTGCATCTTTAGACTTTTTGAGCCATGCTTTGAGAATCATGATCAAGAATTGATCAAATGATGTTTGTGGCTTCAAAATAAGATGTTGACCAAAAATTTGGACTTTTGACTGTCAAATGACCATTTTGCCCCTACAGTTGACTGTTGAGCAATTAGGGTTTTTGACTGTGCAATTTTGTGCTGTGAACCTTGAAACTTAGCATGAGGATACTTGACAATGTTTATAGGCCTGTGGAACTTGATTGGACCCTTGAAAACTTCAATTTCTTTGCCAGACCCAAAACCCTAGTTTTTGACTGTTAGGAGGCCCTTGAACTATGCAACTCTTGGGGAGATTTTCAAGCATTCTCTTTGCAAATCTTGAAGAATATGGGAGGGCAAATTTTTAGGTACAACACATACCATGAGCAGTTACATTAATATTACAAAAATGATAAACGTGCGTGATGAATCGAAAACGAGAGATTTAGGGTTTTGACCCAAACTACCTAATTGCAATTTAAAAGGAAAATCATTTTTTTGTGGTTTTTGTAATATTTTGAGAAAATAAAGTTTAATTGAATAAATAAAAAAAACTAATTACTAATTAATTTTAATTAAGAAAAATAATTAAATTAACCTATTTTTGTATTTTTCATTTTATTTGAGAAAGAAATACAAATTAAATCAAAAGTTAAACCCTAATTTTTCTAATTGATTTTAATCATAAAAAAAGTTAGAATTAGCCTAAATTAAATTTAAACTAATATTAAATTAAATTTGATAAAATGAAAAAAAATAAAGAAAACCTAATTCTAAATTTTGTGAAACTTGATTTTATGATTTTTTGTGAAAAAAGAAATTGATTTTGTTAGAAAGTAATTAAACAAATTAATTTAAATAAAAGAAGTAAATAAAAAAAAGAAAAGAATGGGCCTGGTGTTGTTCTAGCAAATGGGGGTGCCATTTGCAAATCTGAGCCCAATAAACTCCTGGCCTGTTTGACTTTTTCCAATCCTATGTGCTTGCTTGACTGGGTGCATGGTGGACCCTCATGGGGGAAGCCTTGGATCTGGCATGTTGATGATCTGAGGGTTGGATGCTGATGATGTATGGTGGACGCAGGGGACACTTGTGCACCTGATTAAGCCAAGAAAAATAATATGAAGCAATGTTGGGACCTGGGGATCGAACCCAGGCCCTGAAGCATTACCACACTGCACGCTTGCCAACTGAGCTGGCTATGTTAGTTGTACATATGACCAATAACAATCATAATATGATAAAAGCTAAGTGTCATATTTAAAAATGCGCGAAATTCAAACTGGCAAACCATGAAGCGCCACGTAACCTTCTTCTTCCTCCCACCGTCGCTGTAAATTTCATGACTTTTGCCTACGGACATTGAGTGTAGGTATAACCCTATGCATTTCCAAAATCTTATACAAGCATGATAAATGAAAACCAATGGTACCAATCAACTCGTTGCAACCTCACGAGCATCATGGTACCATTATTAATGGTCAATTGTTCCTGTATGAAAAATCCCTACAAATGAACCACGAACCCTAGCCATGGCAACTTGATATACAGTCAACAAAAATGAAATTAATCATAACCATTAGCTTGCAAACATCTAAAGGATTAAGAATATGGAAATTAATCATGCTAAATATGCCAGAATTAATGTAATCGATTTCAAGAAAATGGACAAACCGTGTGACTCTTACAGTGTGATTCTGAGCGTGGGGAAGCTTGCTAACTGTTGCAACACGATCCAGGGATGTCCAGCAAATGATTGGGATGGCTAGAATGCCTTGAAGTGATTTGAAATGTGGAAATTGGTCTGCAACTTTTTCTTGAATTTTTGAAACTTGTTTTCTCTCTTGCACGCCTCCAGCCTCTTGTTTTTGGTCTGCCCTTGTTCCTTATGTATCCAAGAATGTATTAGGGTTACAATTTGTTTCAAATCTTCTCCAATTATGAATATTGATTCATGATTTGATCCTTGTGCAAAATCTTTCCAAATCAAGCAAATCCAATCTTTTTCTGTCCATTTTGCACCTTGCACGATTTGATCTTGTTTCCAGCTGTGTAATGGACCTAATCATGTACAAAATCTCAAGCTTTAATTAGTTTTTGATATTTTTACTATTTTATATTGATTTTATTTGATTTAAATGAAATAAAATCAAAATAAATGACAAAAATAAAAGAATGACAAGTGGAAGAGCTCATGGGTCGTGGGTCATATTACAAACTCAATGCAAGCATAAAAAGTTGGGCCCCTTTAGCAAAAAAATACAATTTTAGACACATTTGACTTTTGGCAATTTTGCAAAAAGGGTCAACTTTACCAATGCATAACTCTCTAAATTTTGGCCATAGAGAGGTGTTCTTGGAATTTTTAGAAAGATTAAGATGTCCTCTAAGCAACCCTTTTGGTCTGATCTCAATTGAGTCTTCCATGTTCATGTATGAAGCTTTGAGCCAAAAGGTGTTTTTGTTGACTTTCCAAAGTGACCTATAATGTCCAAATTAATATCTTCTTGTGAGTGCATATTTTGAACTTGGGAGCTGAAGATGAATTGTAGGGAATTGCATCCTCTTCAAAATGAGCTTTGGATGGGTCATTTTTGATAAAGTATGAGAAAGTTATGCTTGGTCAAAGTTGAGTTGACTTTTCCTACAAAACCCTAATTTAGCAACTTTTGGGTTTTGATGAATTGTGAGAAATCCTTGAGGAATCATGATCAACCCTTGATCAAATGATGAATAATACTTCAAAATGAGAATATTGACCAAAAATCTTGAAGTTTGACTGTATGTGGGTCACAATTGACTTTTGCCCTAGCACAGTCTATTTTTAGGCCTTTGAGCAATTGACTGAGCAAATTTCCTCTACAAGGCTTGTAACTTGACATGGATGATCTTGAGAACATATTAGGACAATGGTGAGAATTTTGGATCCTTTAGACTCAATCATCTTGATGCAAAGTGAAACCCTAATTTGAGGTAGACTGTCTTAGGAGAGGGTTTGTCTGGTCAACCCTTGGACTTCCTTGAGCAACTTGAAGACCTCACTTGAAATGTACTGAGAAATATGGGAGGGCAAAATTTTGGGTACAACAGTACCCCAAAATTTTCCCTCCCATTTTCTTCAAGACATTCTTCTAAGATTCTCAAATACCCAAGGATTCTTAAGAGTTGATCAAACAAACTCACCTCCTAAGTAATGAGTCCACAACTAGGGTTTCATCTTGTACAAGGAATAATGGGTTGAATGGGTCTCATATGACTTTCATTATTCATCATAGGTCCTCAATAATGCTTATGTAAAGTTTCAAGTCTTGTATCACATGTTTGCTTAGTCAATGACTCAGATGATTGAAAATCAATTGTATTGAGTGAAAAGTCAATTGTGGTCAACATACAGTCAAAATTTAAGATTTTTTGTCAACATCAACATTTTAAGGTGATATTCATCATTTCATCAAGGGTTGATCATTATTCCTCAAGGAAAGCTCTCAAATCATCAAAGGTAAAAAATTGCCAAATTAGGGTTTTAACTGAAGATGACTGATCATTGACTTTTGGACTAGTGCATGACCTAATGGCTTAAAGCATGATCTAAAAGGCTCAAATACAACATATTAACCTAATTAAATGGCTCAAGACATTTCCAAAGGTACAAGTCATTTACAGTTGAAAAATTGAATCAATTGATAAAAGTTAACAATTACAAAAGTCAAACTTTGACTTTTTGGTCAACATTGGAATTCAAAAATCAAGAATCATCAAAACCTTCAAAATTATCAAATTGGATCATCAAGAATCAAGAAAGTTAACAAAAGTAAAAGATGAAAGAATTTTAGACACTTAGAAATTTCAAGTGTCTTGTACCTAAAAAACCCTAACTTCACAAGCAAGTTTCCTCGAGATACAAGCTGATTCAAGGAAAACTTTCAGCATGAAAGTTGTAGGGACTGATGAATTCTACAACTTTGTTAATTTGGGATGATCCTAAAAAAGTTCTTGGATTAAGAGATATGGGCCCATGAGGTTCTGATTATTTTTACCCAACACAAAAAAAATTTCTAAGTGTTTTGTTCTTAACAAAGTCACTACTTTATGGCCATTTTTCATTAAGATCCAAATTGATTCAGCAAAAACTCACAACATGAAAGTTGTAGATCTTAATTCAAGCTTTACAAAATGTCTAAGAACACAAATTTACTATACTTGAGCTAGAAGTTTCGAAGAGATGAAGTTAGGTATCTAAGGTTGCATTATAGGTCTTTTTGTGACAAGTTCAGAACCAATTCTCATGCCATGCTTAGAGATCTCACTTTTCAGGTCCATTAACTTGCAAATTTCCCCATAATTAAGTGTTTACATAATTGATTGAACCATTGCCCAAGTGTTTGAGCCATTGTCCAAGATAATTTTCCATTTATGGCACAAAGACACCATTGTCACTCACATAAATCACGCTTTATGCAATGTCCATTCACCTTGAGCCTCTCAACTGTTTCTTCTGCACACACACAATGTCAAAGCAAGAAGAAACATGTCTACAAATCCTAACCACTATATGGTCCATGGTACTATGCATTGGAACCATGTTCTCCAAAATTACTTCAAAACTAAGCTTTCAAACCATAACTTGTTATCTCAAGATTCTGGTTACTTCAAACTCTAAAACCCTTTCTCTATAAATAGAGAGACCATTTTCAAGCCAATGCACGATTTGACAAGCCATCAAACACTCTCAAACTCAGAATCACCAAGAAACCACCATTGTTGCACATTTGAAGCTTCTAACATCCAACTTCAAATCCACTCGTGCATTTGTCTTTTTTATCATCCATACACCTTACTGTTACCTTGAAAAATCTTAAGGTATTCAAGCACGTGTATTAAATGAGGATATTCTCATAAGCTAAGTGTCACCCTCTAAAGTAGGGGTTTTTGGGAAATTGGAGCCAAAGTGTTTGAAAATTTGGTTTTATTAAACTAGATTTATTGTTTAAAGGGAATGTTATTCCAAACTGTCGAAACTGAGCCAGGTCGAACAAAAGGAAATAAAAGAATATATGTTAAGAAATGGTCGAAATTGGTTTAGCCGACCAAAGGGTGAAAGACAAGGAAAATGGTCGAAATTGGTTTTTGTCAACCAAAAGGGTTTCCGGACTTAGAGGAATTGTTGTTGATTTTAAATCATGCCAAAGGGAAAGTGTCGAAGCGAGTCAGAAGTGGTTTACTTTCAGAAGCTAGGAGTGGGAAGATTTAAGTTTCAAAGTCACCAGCAGTTGCCAGTGGTTTACACTTTGTTTAAGCGCCAAATAGGTGGCGACATCCAGTGAAGCAGTTGTCTCAAGATTTTAATATTGTCTGTAGATTTCATCTAGGCAGTTACATTGTAAATATTATAAATAAGCAGATTCAGTGTAATTTTTTGGTGTGTTCACTTGTATGCTCAAATCACTTGTCAAAACTCTGTCATTCAGAGCGTTAGGAAACAAAGAGTGAATGAGTGCTTGACGTACGTGAATCACCACTTTTATTTCAATGCAAATCCTTTATTTGTCAATTATCTCTTTTGAATACTTTATTTGCTTTCTATGTACTGTCGAACAAAGTCTTTACGTTATTTTCTACTTCGCGTAAACAATTCAAGGCTCTCTTGTTAGAACAAAGTTTGAATCTACTACCCTACATTTAAGTTTTGATGATAATAAAGTGAAAAGATATATTATTTATGATATTCATATATGAACTATCTGCTGCCTAAAATTATTATGTTCTGACTTGCAGATACTCTGATTGATAAGCAAGATCACATCTAATCAGCATCTGAATTTGGTTCTTGACACCAGCATCAGAAGTTGCCATATCAGAATGTCAGAATCAGATGATCAACTCACGTACATGCTGAAGCCTGATGAACAAGACTGCGCTCAACACTCTGATAAAGAAACACAACAGTTCATCAGCAGCGAAGCAGAGTCAGAATGAGCCAAGCCAGAACTTGCATTAAGTAAGCAACGGTACTGTGCATTGAAAGCAAATTAATTCCAACGGCCTCATTCCAGACAAGATCTGCTCGATAAGGAAAGTTTGTTATTAGCATTGAATCAAGAATATTGCATCCAACGTTCATCATCTCAGTGCTATATAAACAAGACTTTGAAGATTGAAATGGCTAATGCTCTCAAAATCTCTACACGCACAAAAGCTAATCATAATCTTCTTTCTCTCAGTTTTGCTGAACCACACATTCTGATATTCTATCATTGTTTAGCAATCTAGTTTCTAAGCTTCAATTTGTGTATACATCACAGTTGTGATACAGTTTTGTAGAAAACATTCACACACATAGTTTTATCTCTTTGTAAGAAAGTGTTACCTTGACAAACCGGGTTGTGGTTTGGATCAAGAAGGCTTTAGCAGTTGTTAAAGCAGTCTGTAATATTCAGTTGAATATAGTGGATTAAGACCTCGTTGGAGAGAGGCGAAATTACCTTGACGGGTGGACTGGAGTAGTTTGAGATCAAACGAACCAGGATAAAAATATCTTGTTCATTGCATTAGATTTCAGTTTTACAATTCAACCCCCATTCTTGTGTTTTTCACCACTTCAATTGGCATCAGAGCGCCTGGTTCTAAGCTAAAACACTTAACCGTGTCAGTACAAGATCCAGCGTCAGAAAAACACAATGGCAGGAAACAATTCTCACATCAGCAATGACAACAATGAGGACAGAGACAGATTCAGTGGAAAACCTCCAGTCTTTGATGGAGAAAACTTTGATTACTGGAAAGACAGAATTGAAAGCTTCTTTCTGGCACATGATGCTGATCTGTGGGATATGGTGACAGATGGATACACGCACCCTGTGAATGCAAGTGGTCAGAAGATTGATAGAAAAACAATGTCTGATCAACAAAAGCGTGACTTCAAGAATCACCACAAGGCCAAAACCATCCTCCTCAGCGCCATCTCCTATACTGAGTATGAAAAGATCTCCAACAGAGACACAGCAAAGAATATTTTTGACTCACTCAGAATGACGCATGAGGGCAACGTTCAGGTCAAAGAAACAAAAGCTCTGGCGCTCATTCAGAAGTATGAGGCGTTCAAAATGGAAGAATCTGAATCCATTGAAACCATGTTCTCTAGATTCCAGATTCTGGTAGCTGGTCTCAAAGTTCTGGACAAAGGATACTCTACTGCTGACCATGTCAAGAAAATCATCAGAAGTTTACCCAAGCAGTGGAGACCTATGGTTACAGCTCTGAAGCTAGCTAAAGATCTCAACAAAATCACTCTGGAGGAACTTATCAGCTCCCTCAGAAGTCATGAGATAGAGCTAGAAGCTGATGAGCCTCAGAAGCAAGGTAAGCCTTTAGCATTAAAATCTAACAAAAAATTTGAGTCTAAAGTTTTGCAGGCAGTTGAAGAAACATCTGATGGAGCCTCATCAGAAGAAGACGAACTCTCCCTCCTCTCCAGAAGAGTAAATCAACTGTGGAAGCAAAGACAAAGGAAGTTCAGAAATCCCAGAAGATATGATCAGAACGAGTCTTCTTCCAGATACAGAAGGACAGATTCTTCTTCTGGATACAGAAGATCTGAAGGCTTCTCCAGTAGCAAAAAGCCAAACACCAAAGACATCATCTGCTATGAGTGCAATGAGTAAGGACACTATAAGAGTGACTGCCCAAAGCTTCAGAGGGAAAAGCCCAAAAAGAAGTTTGGAAGAGAGAAGAAGAAAAGTCTCATGGCTACATGGGATGACTCTGACTCGTCTGAAGCTGACTCAGAATCAGATGATGAGAGGGCAAACATAGCTCTCATGGCTAACATTTCAGAAGATAGTGAAGCTTCTGAATCAGACTCAGAATCAGACACAGAAGAGGTATTTCCTAACTTTGTTGTGAACTTTACAAAGGCTGAACTTGCTGAAAGCCTTAATGAGATTCTGGAACGTTATCAGCAAATTAGAGCTAAATTCAGAGACCTGAAAAGGAATCTTGAATCTGACTATAATAAGACTGAGAGTCTCAAATTGGAAAATTCTGAGCTGAGAAATAAGATTTCAAAATTAGAAAACACTTTACAAAATTCTCAGAAGGAACCAATTTCTGAAACTCCCAGCAACGCTGATGAGATCATCAAGGAGTATGATCACAGTTTCCAGAAGTTCCTAGCTAAAAGCATAGATAGAAGCAGAATGGCTTCAATGATCTATGGAGTTAGCAGAAACGGCAGGAAAGGAATAGGATACCAAGGTAAGGTTCCTACACCAAAGAATGTCATGGACTTAACCATTAAACACACTCCTCTGAATTCACATTTTGTATATGGTCACACACATGATATCAAATACACTAGCAGTAAGCACTATGTGAAACCAAAATTCAACCAGAGTTTTGGTAAAACTAACAAATCAGGACCCAAGAAAATCTGGGTACCTAAGGATAAAATAATACATGTTGCAGATATCTTTAGCAGCAAGTCAGAAACACCAGTCATGGTACCTGGACTCTGGCTGCTCACGACACATGACGGGAAGAAGGCATATGTTCCAAAGCCTGGAACTTAAGCCTGGAGGCCACGTTGGCTTTGGAGGCAATCAGAGGGGAAAGATAATTGGCTCTGGAACTGTAGGTAATGGAAATCTTCCCTCTATTAATAATGTTCTGCTAGTAGATGGATTGATGCATAATCTGTTATCCATAAGTCAATTAAGTGATAACGGTTATGATATAATCTTTAATCAAAAATCATGTAAAGCTGTTAGTCAGAAAGATGAGACTATCCTGTTTAATGGTAAGAGGAAAAACAACATTTACAAAATCAAACTTTCTGAACTAAAGAGTCAGAATGTAAAATGTCTTCTGTCTGTTAACAACGAGCAGTGGATCTGGCACAGAAGATTGGGGCATGTTAGTATGAGAAGAATATCTCAGATTAACAAACTCAATCTGGTCAGAGGACTTCCTAATTTGAAGTTCAATTCAGATGCTCTGTGTGAAGCATGTCAGAAAGGCAAATTTGCAAAACCTTCTTTTAAATCCAAAAATGTTGTTTCTACCTCTAAGCCATTAGAACTTTTGCACATTGACTTATTTGGACCAGTTAAAACTGCTTCAGTCAGTGGTAAGAAGTATGGGTTAGTAATCGTAGATGACTATAGCAGATGGACATGGGTAAAGTTCTTAAGACACAAGGACGAGTCACACTCTGTGTTTGTCACCTTCTGTAACCAAGTTCAGAATGAAAAGGATCTTAGAATCGTTAAAGTCAGAAGTGATCATGGTGGAGAATTTGAAAATAAAGATTTTGAGTCATTCTTTAATGACAGAGGCATTCTGCATGATTTCTCTTGTCCTAGAACTCCCCAACAAAATGGAGTTGTAGAACGAAAGAACAGAACATTGCAAGAAATGGCCAGAACCATGATCAATGAGACAAACGTTGCTAAGACCTTCTGGGCAGAGGCAATAAACACAGCGTGCTACATTCAGAATAGAATCTCAATAAGACCTATTCTGGAAAAGACTCCATATGAATTGTGGAAGAACAGAAAGCCCAACATTTCATATTTTCATCCATTTGGATGTACTTGCTTTATATTAAATACAAAGAATTATTTGAACAAGTTTGACTCTAAAGCACAGAAGTGTATTATGTTAGGATACTCTGAACGCTCAAGAGGGTACAGAGTATACAATACAGAGACACAGATTGTGGAAGAATCAATCAGTGTTCGTTTTGATGATAAGCTTGACTCTGAAAAGTCAAAGCAGAATGAAGTTTTTGCAGGTATAGAAATTGAATTTGCAGGTTCTGAAGACAAGTCATCAGAAGCTCTCAACACAGACATTCCTTCAACGTCTGAAAGGAGCACTGCTAGCAATCCTACAATAGCTGCTGATCAACCTCAGAAGAGATTACCCAAAAGAAGCTTGGATCACCCAGAAGAGACTATCCTAGGAAGAAAGGAAGATCCAATCAGAACAAGAGCAAGCTTCAGAAACTCTGAAGAAACACTTATGGGACTTGTGTCTCTGATTGAACCTTCTTCTATTGATGAAGCACTTCTGGATAATGACTGGATTCTGACAATGCAAGAAGAGCTGAATCAATTCACCAGAAACGACGTATGGGATCTCGTTCCCATACCAAAAGGATTCAACGTCATTGGAACAAGATGGGTGTTCAGAAACAAGCTAAATGAACAAGGTGAAGTCATCAGAAACAAGGAACGACTGGTTGCACAAGGTTATAGTCAGCAAGAGGGGATAGACTATACAGAAACCTTTGCCCCAGTCGCCAGGTTAGAATCTATCAGACTTTTAATTTCATTTGCTGTTAATAGAGGCATCACTCTGTATCAGATGGATGTCAAAAGTGCATTCTTAAATGGTTATATAGAAGAAGAAGTTTATGTACACCAACCCCCAGGTTTTGAAAATACAAAACATCCAGAACATGTTTTCAAACTAAAGAAGTCACTGTATGGTCTGAAACAAGCTCCCAGAGCTTGGTATGAAAGGCTAAGTAACTTTCTGCTAGAAAATGAATTCACCAGAGGGAAAGTGGACACTACTCTATTCTGTAAATCAGTTAAGAGTGACATCTTAGTCTGTCAAATTTATGTTGATGATATTATTTTTGGTTCTACTAATCCTTCTCTTGGAAGAAAATTTGCTAAGTGTATGCAGGCAGAATTTGAGATGAGCCTCATGGGGGAACTGAAATTCTTTCTAGGAATTCAGATCAATCAAACTCCAGAAGGAACTTACATTCATCAGAGCAAATACATCAGAGATCTTCTGAAGAAATTTGACCTCTCAGAATGTAAGCCATCAAAGATTCCAATGCATCCCACGTGCATTCTGGAAAGAGAAGAGGTAAGCAAAAATGTAGAACAGAAAGTCTACAGAGGTATGATTGGTTCTCTCCTCTATCTGACTGCTTCAAGACCTGACATATTATTCAGTGTTTGTATCTTTGCTAGATTCCAATCAGATCCTAGAGAATCTCACTTAACAGCTGTTAAGCGAATTTTCAAGTATCTGAAAGGTACTACTAATCTGGGTTTGTTTTATAGAAAATCTAGTGATTACAGCTTAGTAGGCTACTGTGATGCTGATTTTGCTGGAGACAGAGTGGAACGTAAAAGTACTTCTGGAAGCTGCCAGTTTTTGGGAGAAAATCTGATCTCTTGGTCCAGCAAAAGGCAATCAACAATTGCTCTATCAACAGCAGAAGCTGAGTACATAGCAGCAGCAGGATGTATCACACAAATGCTCTAGATGAAAAGTCAGCTTGAAGACTTCCAGATTTTTGAGAGTAACATTCCTATACTTTGTGATAATACTTCTGCTATTTGCTTAAGTAAGAATCCCATTTTACATTCTAGAGCTAAGCATATAGAAATAAAACATCACTTCATTAGGGACTATATTCAGAAAGGTATTTTGAACTTAAAATTTATAGATACAGACCATCAATGGGCTGATATCTTTACTAAACCCCTTTCAGAAGATAGGTTTAATTTCATTCTGAAACATCTCAGCATGAAAGTGTGTCCAGAGTGAAAATGTTTTAATTCCATATATTTACCTTCAGAATGTAATTGTTTTACTGTGAACTTCTGATCAATCTCCTTTCAGAAAGATAGAACATGCAGATTGTATCAGATGCAAGTCTAAAGATCTGAGAGTCTAAGCTCAAAGACAGACGTGCTGATCACTACATCAAACAAGTGTCATCCAATCATCAGCATATCTCTGAAGCAGAACGCGTGCATGCTTCTGAGAAGGCAAAGCGCTGATTGGGTGCATTGAGACACATGTCTGGTAACCGTTTTTAAGTATCTTTCTCAAATCCCCCAAAATCAGCAAGCATTTAATGAAAAGTAATCATGCTTTTAAAATGCAATCATGATTTTTCTCTCTCTTAAAAAACGTTTATCTTTTCAAAATATTTTTAAAACTCTATTTAAACACATTAATCTCTCATTCTCATTCTTTACATTTTCTCACTAATACTCAAGTATTTTCTGCATATTTCTGTGTTCATCTCTTGCAAAACCTATTTTCCTCAGTTTATTCTCAAAACCCTTTTAGTGTGAACATGGCAACCTCCAGCAGTGCTTCTGCAGGTCCTCAGAAGAAAGCATCATCTGAGCAATATCAAGTGCCATTCAGAACTCTCCTCACTCCTGTGAAGAATCTTGAAGTGCTTTATGAATTAATCATTGATTTTGGAAGCTTGAAGGAGAACGGTTTTGACCTAACTGAAGAAGTTAGGGCACAGAAGTGGGAAAGGTATTTTGACAGGTTGGTTGGACCAACATTCCCAATGCTAGTCAAGGAATTCTGGATTCACGCCAAGGCTTCAACACATCTAGTCACCTCCTTTGTTATGGGGAAGAAGATTGTGATCACTGAGGATCACATTGCAAGGCTAATCGGTTACAGTGGCAGTGGCGTCCGTTGTGTGGACATGGCTGAAAGATGTGCTGATGTAGGTGTGATAGCTGCAAGGATTTTCACTCATGGGGTGCCCAACAGCAAGATTAAAGATCTGAAGGATCATTACAGAGTTTGGGCTAAGATAATTCTGGGGTGCTTCAACCACAGGAAACCAACCAGTTCTCCTGATTACATAAATGTGGATCAGCAGTTTCTGATCTACTTTATTGATCAGAAGGTAAAGATCAATCTGGCTCACTTCCTGTTCAACCACCTCAGAACAAGTGTGAAGGAAACCAGGGAAGAAGAAAGAACCAAGAGGGATTGGATACCCTTTGGAAGGTTGATATCAGATATTCTGACAGAGAATAGGCTGATAGAGCATCTGATAGAAGCTCAAGAGCTAAGCACTATTGAACCAACAGTTGGGAAACCTCTAAATGCAAAGAACTTGAAGAAGATGAAGCTTATAGAGAATATTCAGAAGGAACCCAAAGCTACTCCTATTGCTGATATCACCAGCAGAAGAGTGCCTCTGAGTGACTTTCCGTTATTTTCTGAAATTGAATCCAAACCAGAGGTGGTTCTCAGATACTTGGATGCGTGCAAGGCAGATGGTTCAGATCCAAATCTGATTATCAAAGCTCTGCATCAACCTCAGCAAGAAGTGACTCTGAAGAAGACGAAGAAGAGGAAGGCACCATCAGAAGGATCATCCCAGCAGACACCCAGGAAAAGAGGTAATTCATCTGATGCTTCTGTTTTAAATTCTTCTACTATTCCAGCATCTATTCCTCCTCAAACCTCTCATAGAATCTCAATCCCCATCCCTACCATAGATGAAACTGTACCACAAGAGGACCCTTCTGAGGCATTAAAACTCAGAAGACCCAGAACCAAACATCCCAAACAACCAACAATCTCAACAACATCAGCAATTGATCAAGTGCTGTCTGACATTGATCAACACACCTCTGATCAACCAATCTCTGAACCATAAACTGTTCCTCCTCCACAACTAGAACAATAGCAATCTGCTGAAGAACCAGAACAACAACAACAACAACCACTCTCACCAATTCCAGAAGAACCCCTTATCCCTGAACAATCAGAAATTCCAACAACTTCTCCTCAACCAGCAATTCCATCTCCCTCTCCCCAACCAGAAATTAATCCACCATCACCTCAACCAGAGTTTCATCACTCTGAAACTCCTTCTCCCCAACCATCTGAACCTCATTCACCTCAACCATCACCTTTGGCAATCCAGCTGCCAGGTGGAACAACTATCACCTTAGCACAATTGCCATCCTCATCAGAATCTACACCACCAAATACTCCCAAAACACCACCCAGTCCAATCATAATCTCTGATTCTGATACTCCATCTCCAAAACAAACAGCTGCCCAGAAAACCTCCGAAAACCCCAGCAGGACTTTCATAGACTTAACCAGTCTTGACCGTCTTGCTGATCTGAAACATAAAATTGCCATCCCAAAACCAAAACAACCAGATGTTGGCTCTGGTATTATGAATTTTGAAACAGGTGTGCTGCAATGGATTGCTTCTTTGAAGCAAGTCTGTCCTGGAATGATTGACCCAGCTGCTTCTGATCAGCTCTGGTCACAATTCAGACTTTGGGTACGTGCTGAAGCCCTCAAGTTGCAAGATATCAACTATGAGCAGGCACAACAAAATTTCAGCAAGCTTCTGAATGAAGTTGGAAGTCAGCTTCTGAAAGAAGACGTGCTCCCTCTGGATAGTGAACCCTGGTCTGAGAAACAGCAAGCTGCAAAGGTGCAATCAGAAGAAGACAAGACCATTCAAGCTGAAGAAAGTCAAGCAGAAGATGTTGCTGAAAGCTCCCAGAAGCTTCCTGCTTCTGATGCTTCTCAAGCTGCCTTGGACAGGCAGACTCTGGAAGAACTAAGGCTGAATGACATGCGTCTGCAGCAGCGGATGGATGAAAGCGATCAGAAGATGAAAGAAAGAATGGATGTGCAGGATAGCAAGATTGACACTGTTGTCAGCATGGTGCACAAGCAGAATGAGACTGCTGAAAAGATCCAAGCCATGCTGGAGAACCTGTTCACACGCTTGCCTCCTCAACCTTAGTCTTTTTTCATTCATGTCCTTTTTCATGTTTTCCTTGATTTTCTGATGTACTACTTGAATGTGTTTTGTACTATTTTCATGTTTTGATTCTGAACTCTTTTAATATAACTAGTTTTTCTGATCTTAATTGTTTTAGCACATCACTTACACTTTTTGATTGCTGACAAAAAGGGGGAGAACAAGAACGATATTTTAAACAATAACGGCTAACTAGACAGAAATTCTCAAGCATTCTAACTCTATTACTTGAGAATGTTTTTCTGTTTTGCTTAAAGTCTACAGGTACAAGGAAGCTCCTGGACACTCTGAAGACTAGAAGCTCTGATCACTATGAAGCTCTGATCCGCTCTGATACTCTGATCCAAAGCAAAGCTCTGACAAGAAAAGTTCTGAAGCTCTGCTCTGACATAAAGCTTCTGATAGTCAAAGACTCTGATACTCTGACGTTCAAAGAAAGGCAAAAAGATATGATCCTGAAGAACACTTGTAATCAAAGGGAAGTAATAAACTCAGGGGGAGTATATCTCTTAACTCTGATATCTTTTTACTCCTTATCCTTTGTACTTCTTACTCCGATGCATATCTCTGATACCTTTTCACGTTATTTTCATTTAAAAAATATCTAGTTTTTGTCATCATCAAAAAGGGGGAGATTGTTAGAACAAAGTTTGAATCTACTACCCTACATTTAAGTTTTGATGATAACAAAGTGAAAAGATATATTATTTATGATATTCATATATGAACTATCTGCTGCCTAAAATTATTATGTTCTGACTTGCAGATACTCTGATTGATAAGCAAGATCACATCTAATCAGCATCAGAATTTGGTTCTTTACACCAGCATCAGAAGTTGCCATATCAGAATGTCAGAATCAGATGATCAACTCACGTACATGCTGAAGCCTGATGAACAAGACTGCGCTCAACACTCTGATAAAGAAACACAACAGTTCATCAGCAGCGAAGCAGAGTCAGAATGAGCCAAGCCAGAACTTGCATTAAGTAAGCAACGGTACTGTGCATTGAAAGCAAATTAATTCCAACGGCCTCATTCCAGACAAGATCTGCTCGATAAGGAAAGTTTGTTATTAGCATTGAATCAAGAATATTGCATCCAACGTTCATCATCTCAGTGCTATATAAACAAGACTTTGAAGATTGAAATGGCTAATGCTCTCAAAATATCTACACGCACAAAAGCTAATCATAATCTTCTTTCTCTCAGTTTTGCTGAACCACACATTCTGATATTCTATCATTGTTTAGCAATCTAGTTTCTAAGCTTCAATTTGTGTATACATCACAGTTGTGATACAGTTTTGTAGAAAACATTCACACACTTAGTTTTATCTCTTTGTAAGAAAGTGTTACCTTGACAAACCGGGTTGTGGTTTGGATCAAGAAGGCTTTAGCAGTTGTTAAAGCAGTCTGTAATATTCAGTTGAATATAGTAGATTAAGACCTCGTTGAAGAGAGGCGAAATCACCTTGACGGGTGGACTGGAGTAGTTTGAGATCAAACGAACCAGGATAAAAATATCTTGTTCATTGCATTAGATTTCAGTTTTACAATTCAACCCCCCCTTCTTGTGTTTTTCACCACTTCATCTCTGTCGGTCACGAGTCACCAATCAGTTAGTTTAATGAATCTTATTTTCATATGAATACCTTATGTCGGTCACGAGTCACCAGTCAGTTGATCAATTCATAGTGTGGAAAGCCGTTATACTTGTTCCCTTAGTCACGGAAAACCGTTTCCCTTGATAAGGATTTTGACAGAATAAGTATAATAATAAAACTCTTAGCACGTGTCTTAAGATAACCTGGTCGATCTTGCGAGTTACCCTTAGTTTCAGGACTTTGGGAGGACCAGCGGTTGTTTACCATTTCCACAGTACATAAATTGGCACGCCTAGTGGGACACAGTGCTAAGAATTTGTCTTAAGTGTATGCAGCTTAGAAATGGAAAGTTAACCAAAGAGTATAATAAACCATCATCTAGGAATCATATATCAAGAATGATAATTCCTGATAATCCAAACATAGATGAAATACTGTCACAAACTTTAACTACTACTAATCCAATAGTTTCTCAAGTTGCACCTTTTCCTCCAGTCGGGTCAACTGCAGTAGGTTCCGCAGAAATTTTTCAGGCTCCACCAGGAATCCCAAGGCCTGTAATGACTACGACCACCATACCTAATGTGCCTCGTTTTGGTAATGTGGATCATGTTTACGGAATATCGTATTCCATGATGCCAGGATACCAGTCAACATCGAATGCAGCAGTGGTGTTAGATAATGCAAATTTTGAACTCCCCTTTACAAGGATCTGCACCAGGAGGAAATAATAGAGGCACCCAAATTAGAGGAATGCCTTATCAACCAATAGTAATGCCTCTCACTAACACTTCAGTAGTAGTGTTAAGGCAATAAATGGATGATAGTAACCATGAGTTGGTTAATATGTTAAATAACCAAATGGGTATGTATTTAATCCTATAGTACAAGAGTCGGTTGAGACTAATAGGCAGTCCATTGAAACAAATCGACAGGTGATTGCCCAATTAACATGTTTGTGTAATTTTTTAGGTGTCTCCCCAACACCTATTCGACAGGCGCCACTTGTTCGACTAGATTCCCCTGGTCAAATGGACATGGGGAAAATGCAAGATGAAACTGTCCATCAGGGACAAGTGCTAGTACCTCCAAGGAATTTGATTGTCGATCCCCATAGGGCATTAGTACATCGATATCAAGAGGATGATCAAATTGTTGAACAAATTCTACAAGAGGATTTAGCCGTATAAAATAATCTAACCACCATTGTTGAAAGAATTATGGCTAGGAATGGTATGAATACCACACTTCAGAGGCCAACATATTCTCCCCCTTTGTCTGAATACATCTTATAGACTAAAAACCCTAGAGGATGGAAAATTCCTAAGTATACAAAATTCAGGGGAGAATCTGGAGAGTCGATAGTGGAACATATTGCTAGGCATTTGACTAAATCTGGGGATATGTAGAATAATGAAAACTTGAGGGTAAAATATTTTCCTTCTTCCCTTACTAAGGCAGCTTTCACGTGGTTTACCACTTTGCCTCCAAATTCGATTGACTCATGGACTAAGTTGGAAAAACTTTTCCATGAACATTTTTATGAGGGTCATTCGAAAATTAGTTTGGTTGAATTGTCAAACATTAAAAGAAGGTTTGCTGAAACCATTGATGATTATCTAAATAGATTTAGGTCATTGAAAGCAAAATGCTTTACTCAAGTACCAGAACATGAGCTTGTTCAAATGGCTGTTGGAGGTTTAGATTATTCCATTAGGAAGAAAATAGATCCGACCTTCGTGAAGAGTATGTCACAGTTAGCTGATAGAGTTCGACATCTAGAGCGTCCGCGACTAGAAAAGGTCAAACATACTAAGGCTAGGACTAAGAAAGAAAAAGTAACCTTCATAGATTATGATGACACAAATCCCATTTGTGAGGGCGACTATACCTCACCAACAGAGGCAAAGGTTGACGTGGCTGAAATGAAGCCAGGGTCAGCATATGAATGTAAATCACTATTTCTTGCTAAAGGAAAAAATACGGTCGAAAACAATCCAAAATTTCCAGCGAAAACTTATACGTTTGATGTCACTAAATGTGAAGAAAATTTTGATTTGTTAGTTAAAGATGGTCAAATTTTAGTACCCCTAGGTGTTAAGTTACCACCATTATAACAACGAAAGAAAATAGTTTTTTGTAAATTTCATAATTATCTTGGTCACACAACCTCTCAATGTTATCTTTTCAGGGATCTCGTACAAAAATTGCTGCAGGAGGGTAGATTGAAAACTGCTGCATGGAAAATGAAGATTGATATTGATCCTCTTAGGCAAGATGAGGCTTTGTTTCTTGACCCTGTTGACATCAACATGGTAGAAATTACTAAGTTTCCTGATGATGATGATATGGTCGAAGAGGGTACTGGAGAAAGTCCTGATGTCGACTTAGCTAATGTGTACCCAAGGCCTGAGGAGGACTTGCTAGACTTCCTTTACCGCTGTAAGAACAAAGGTTCACAAGCTTGCTTGTGTCCTAGGTGTGGCGCCTTGATCGACAAAATAGCTGCTGAAAATTTCCAAAAGCTGTAGTTAGAAAAGAACAAGGGCAAGTTGTACAATCAAAGGTTCCCTACACCAAGGGACCCAAGAAGAACTTTAGGAAACTCTCATGCCAAACCAAGAAGTTATATTCCTTCAGCAAAAGCTCCTAACGGTACTTGGATTAAGCCTCAAGGGAGAAGGGGGGCACCAATTGACGGTGTTATTTCTAGAGACCCAAACAAAGGAAAGTCGGATATTAACTACCGACATGAGTTTAAGTCTGAGAGGAAAAGTTATATTTCTGAAAATTACATGGGGAAGAATCCCATGAATCAAACCCAATAGAGACGCTTCCAGCATCGAAAGCAGGCTGAGAGGCATGCATCTGCTGGCCAGATTGTTGCAAACAAAGTTGACAGTCAGAAGCAGTATAAAGTTAAGGTCGGTTCCTCTACAAAAGAACGAATCAAAGAGTTCGTGAGTTGACCAGTTGCTAAGTGTTCTGAAGAAGCTACTGACAATTTTGAGTCTGAGTCTGAAGAGAGTTTGAGTATCTTAGTTAATATGGTATCAATTCTTCCAACAGAATATGATTGCTTAACTGAAGTGGAATATTCAACAGACATTGATGCTGAGGAGATGGCTTTACACAAGCCAACATGTTACTTTGTGATGAACAATGGTTTGATTGAGAACTAAGATGCGTTCTTTGAAAGACCAGATATGGCCATGAAGATCCATTTGAAGCCTCTTTTAATAAGGGATAAGCTTGAAGGGTGGCTATCAACAAGGTGTTGGTAGACTGTGGTGCTACGGTAAACATTATGCCACACCACCAATTGCATAAAATTGGTAAATATGACACTGGTGTTAAATCTCATAACGTGGTCTTTTCAGACTACCAAGGAAGGACTAGAAACACTATAGGTGTGATCCAAGTTGATATTACCGTCGGCTCCGTTACTAGGCCGACTATATTCATGGTGATTTAAGGCAAGCCAAGTTACAACCTCTTAGTAGGGAGAAAATGGCTGAACGGTGTATGGGCTGTACCATCTTCTATGCACCATCGTTTGTTGATTTGGAGGGAAGATGGTATTGTCGAGAACATTGAAGCTGTTCAAGGATATTTCAGGCCAGACGTGAACAATGTCTGCAAGAAGCAATTTGACAGGAAATTATCTAACATTTCCCCATGCCAACTTGCTAAAGATGTGTATGCCAACCTTGATGAGGCATTTATTTTGTTGAAGTTACGTGAGACCCATGGTTTTATATGGGATGTGGAACGTCTTGAGGATCCATACTGTGACAACTGACCGATAGGCTGGGGAGACATCAATGGTGATTTCTGAGCTAGATACTCTGAAAAGGAAGTTAGCGTATATTGCCAAAAGTAAAATAAATTCGACGTTAGAGGCTGAAGAAAATATGGCTGTCGAAGCCAAAAAGACACAAATTCTGAATGAAGGAGCTACTTTGACTATTGAGCCAAAGCCACCAAATAAAAAAGAAGTGGTCGAAGAAAACGTCGATAAGCAGCGTCTAGACTGCATATATGACGAAGAACCCTTAGGCTTTGAAAAGGATCCGGTGGAACCAGAAAGAATGCAGCCACAAGACCCTTTAGAAGAAATAGATCTGGGCGAAAAGGGGGATAAAAGACCAACTTATATCAGCGTCAACATCGGCCAAAAGTTAAAGTCTGAGGTAATATCTTTATTAAAAGAATTTAAAGATTGTTTTGCTTGGGACTATAACGAAATGCCAGGTTTAATTAGGGATTTGGTCGAACTAAAGTTACCAATAAAAGCTGGAAAGAAACCAGTGAAGCAGATTCCCAGATGCTTCGCTCCAGCAATAATGTCGAAAATCAAAGAGGAGATAGAAAGACTCCTCAAAAGCATATTCATAAGAACTGCAAGGTATATCGACTGGTTGGCAAACATAGTGCCAGTAATTAAGAAAAATGGAAAATTAAGAGTGTGCATCAATTTTAGAGATTTAAATGCTGCCACTCCTAAAGATGAATATGCTATGCCTGTGGCAGAAATGTTGGTCGACTCTGCTGCTAGTTTTGAATATTTAAGTATGCTTGATGGTTATTCTGGTTATAAACAAATTTTGATTACAGATGAAGATGTGCCGAAGATGGCGTTTCGCTGCCTAGGGGCACTGGGAACCTATGAATGGGTTGTCATGCCATTCGATTTGAAAAATTCTAGAGCGACATATCAAAGGGTAATGAATTCTATGTTCCATGATTTTATTGAAGATTTCATGCAAGTTTATATTGATGATATTGTAATAAAATCGAACAGTAAATCGATTCATCTGCAACACCTTCGAAAGTCTTTTAAAAGGATGAGGAAATATGGATTAAAAATGAATCCATTAAAATGTGCTTTTTGTGTGCAGGAAGATGATTTTCTTGGCTTTATGGTGCATAAAAAAGGAATAGAAGTGAATCAAAGCAAGACCAAAGCCATCATGGACGTCAAACCTCTGTCGACCAAAAAGGAACTTCAGTATTTGTTGGGCAAGATAAATTTCCTAAGGAGGTTCATATCCAACTTAAGTGGAAAAACCAAAGTATTTTCACCACTACTTCGACTGAAGAATGAGGATTTTGTTTGGCAAGAGGAGTATCAAGAGGCTTTCGACAAAATCAAAGACTACTTAGTGAAACCTCCAATATTGGCACCTCCTGTTAGACATAGGCCTATGAGGTTATATATTGAAGCCACATATTCGACTATAGGAAGTATATTAGTCCAACAGGATAAAAAAGGTGTCAAGAGACCTGTATATTATCTTAGTCGAATGCTTAATGATCCTAAAACTATATATAATGATATAGAAAAACTATGCCTTTGCTTGTATTTCTCTTGTATTAAATTAAAGCAATATATAAAGCCTGTTGATGTGTATGTATCTTCTCATTTCAATATTATTAAGCACATGTTGTCCAAACCGATTTTACATAGTCTAATTGGTAAATGGGCTTTAGCATTAACATAGTATTCTCTGACTTATGTGCCCTTAAAAGAAATGAAGGGACAAGTGGTGGCAGGTTTCTTGGTCGACCATTCAATGGTTGCTATGCCTCAGAATTATGGTTATGATTCTAACCACCATGGATGGTGACGATCTTCCTCACCCCGTCAATGCAGACATAGTGAAAAGATACTACGCCTAGTCAAAGACCCTCTAGGTTGACTGGCCTAGGCAAAAATAAGGGCTTCCCGGCGAACCAAAAGGGTTAGAGCAAAAGTAAGGGATGAAAATGAAAAAAAAAAGTGTACACCCGGCAAGTCAAAAACCTGAAAAGGCGGCTTGGGAAAAAAAGGGTATCCTAGTGGAACTGAAAACCCGAAAGGGCGGTCCAGGCAAAAATTAGGGATTAAAGCGTAACACTATGTCTCATTGGATCATCTTGTAACCAGACTTCGGTATCGACTATCAAGCTCAGACGACGCCAATCAATTTGATCCATCTTCGACCAAGTAGCAAAGTGATGAGACACTTGAAGATATAAAGGCAATAGCAGAGTTGAAACTCGATGGGATTGTTTCACATAGCTGTTTTTCTTTGTTTTACACAAATTTTAATTTCTATCTTTCGGCGGTGTTCTCTTACTAGAGCGTTAGCCTCTTTGTACAAAATGCCTATTACGTGCCAACTTTAAAAATCAATACAATTCATTTTTACAAGAAATTTCAATTTGTTTTTCTTTTTTCTGTTTTGTTTTGCAAGAACGTCCAATGATTCATTTTTGATATATGCATTTGAAAATGATTGCTGCTCATAAACATTTACACAAGAAACAAAATACGAATACTCGTAATGCCAGAAACAGGGAAAACAAGAAGTGCCCAAACCATACAATTACTCTGCCCATCAGGTATCAGGATAGAACCAACTGGAGAGCATGAGTGGTGGTACATACACTCCCCACAAAGTAAAAAGTATCCAAGGACAGTGATGTTAGCTTTCCCGAACAGGACACAACTCTCCCCGGCGGAGGTTCACAATCGCGAGTGAGTTGGTAAATTTTTCCCCAAGCAGAGTTTATTTCTCTCACAAGCAGAAATTCAATTTCCAACAGAATTCAGTATCACCAGTAACAAAAATCCATCCCCAGCTGAGTTTATGTCTTCAAATCAACAGATCTATCGACAAAGTATCTCCTCTCCAACAGAGTTATTCCCCGCAGAGTTATCCTCAGACAGGGTCTCCTCCGGCAGAATATTCGCCAACCAAGTGGACGTGAATCCCCAACTGGTCATCTCTGTTCATCATCCCCAACAGAAGTAGAGGAACTATGGTTTTTTACATCAGTCAAGAATACCGTTTCTCACACTCTCCAAATAGCAGTCAGGGATTTATTTTCCCGGGCTCAGATTATTACGTCAGCATTTCATGTTCATACATTATGACATGTGCATACATTACATATAACATAATCTCAGTTATCTTGAGAACCTCATCACAATGCTTCTCATGCATCTCACATAACTAACCATGTATTTCTTTCAGGAAACACAATTATTACCAACAATTTCCAGCATGGTCCATGATCAACACTCGAAGGTAAATAGAGTAATCATCGGTGCGACAAGAACAACCTTACTATCCAGGTTCCTTCTCACAACCCTACTATCCAGGCTTTCATATCAAAGTAACCTTACTATCCAGGTTCCTTCTCACAGCCCTACTATCCAGGCTTTCATATCGAAGTAACCCTACTACCCAGGTTCCTTCTCACAGCCCTGCTATCCAGGCTTTCATATTGAAGTAACCCTACTATCCAGGTTCCTTCTCACAACCCTACTATCCAGGCTTTCATATCGAAGTAACCCTACTACCCAGGTTCCTTCTCACAGCCCTGCTACCCAGGCTTTCATATCGAAGTAACCCTACTATCCAGGTTCCTTATCACAACCCTACTATCCAGGCTTTCATATCGAAGTAACCCTACTACCCAGGTTCCTTCGCACAACCCTGCTATCCAGGATTTCATATCGAAGTAACCCTACTAACCAGGTTTCTTCTCATAACCCTACTATCCAGGCTTTCATATCGAAGTAACCCTACTACCCAGGTTCCTTCTCATAGCCCTGCTATCCAGGCTTTCATATCGAAGTAACCCTACTATCCAGGTTCCTTCTTATAGCCCTACTATCCAGGCTTTCATATCGAAGTAATCCTACTACCCAGGTTCCTTCTCACAGCCCTACTATCCAGGCATTCATATCGAAGTAACCCTACTACCCAGGTTCCTTCTCACAGCCCTGCTATCTAGGCTTTCATATAGAAGTAACCCTACTACCCAGGTCCCTTCTCACAGCCCTACTACCCAGGCTTTCATATCGAAGTAACCCTACTATCCAGGTTCCTTCTCCTAACCTTACTATCCGGGTTTTCTTCCTCTCTTATCCCCAGACAGCAATCCACAACACTGTAAGACCGAGACCCGATCAAACACCATTGATTTCACATTTCCCTAGAAAGTCGCGGTGCAACATATACCCCGACCAACACGCAGTTCACTTACGCTTCCCAAACCAAAATTATTCCCCAGTAGAGTAATGGACAACTGAAGATCCTAAAACTCTGTATCTCTCTCAAGACAGAGACGAGCATTTCCTAACGAAGTCCTCCTCAACAACAGGTATACAGGATCTCGCAAAGGAATCTCTTATGCGATCGACACTTCTTCGGATGGCATATTTCAAGCCCATCACCGATAATTATCTAGCAGCTACCAAATGGAATCTATAAGCCCATTCCCGATATCGCAAGTCAAGTATCACTTCATGCGAATGCAAATTTCTGGGCACTCTAGTGTTCAATCATCTTCCACCTCCAGATCACGAAAGGCAGACGAGCCAATCTACATCCTCAGGTTTAAGAAGATTGAACAGGGGAAGCTGTTGTACCCCAAAATTTCCCTCCCATATTTCTCAACACATGGCAAGTGAGGTCCCCAAATTGCTCAAGGAAGTCCAAGAATTGACCAGACAAACTCTCTCATAAGGCAGTCTACCTCAAATTAGGGTTTCATTTTGCATCAAGATGCTTGAGTCTAAAGGATCCCAAATGCTCACCATTATCCTAATATGTTCTCAAAATCATCCATGTCAAGTTTCAAGCCTTGCAGAGGAAGTTTGCTCAGTCAATTGCTCAAATACCTGAAAATTGACTGTGCTAGGTCAAAAGTCAACTGTGGCCCACATACAGTCAAACTTCAAGATTTTTGGTCAACATCCTCATTTTGAAGTATTGTTCATCATTTTATCAAGGGTTGATCATGATTCCCCAAGGATTGCTCACAATTCATCAAAACCCAAAAGTTGCTAAATTAGGGTTTTGCACGAAAAGTCAACTCAACTTTGACCAAGCATAACTTTCTCATACTTTATCAGAAATGACCCATCCAAAAATAATTTTGAAGAGGATGAAATTACCTACAATTCATCTTCAACTCCCAAGTTCAAAATATGCACTCACAAGAAGATATGAATTTGGACATTATAGGTCATTTTGGAAAGTCAACAAAAACACCTTTTGGGTCAAGGCTTCATACACGAACATGGAAGACTTAATTGAGATGAGACCAAAAATTTTGCTTAGAGCACATCCTGATCTTTCTAAAAGTCCAAGAACACCTCTCTAGGGTCAAAATTGAGAGAGTTATGCATTGGCCAAGTTGACCTTTTTTGCAAAATTGCCAAAAGTCAAATATGCTCAAATTTACATCTTTTGCTAAATGGGCCCAACTTTTTATGCTTGCATCTCATTCCTAACATAGTCCACGACCTATGGGACCCTCCATGCTTTATTGATTCATTTATTTAATTTATTTTGATTTTTATTCATTTAAAATTCAAATAAAATCAAATAAATCCTAATAAATCATATATTGTATTTTAGGGATGATTTTTGCATTGAAAAAAAGATCTCATATGCTGTCAATTGAAGATCAACTCGTGCAAGGTCAATTTGGTTGGAAAAAGATTGGATTTGAGCAAAATTAGAAAGGAATCATATGCATTGAAAGATCAAATCTAATCTCCATGATGAGCAAGATTGAGGTCGTTTTTGTTGACCTAATAGCTTGTATTACATATACAGAAGGAAACCAAGGCATAGAGAGGTTAGAAGTAGTCGTGCAAAGAGAAAACAAAACAAAAAAAATTTCAAGAAAAGTGGTAATCCAATTTCTATATTAGAGACTGGATCGTGCCTTTCTCACATTGCCAAGAAGTTGCTGGACGTTCCAGGAGCATATTCCAATCAGATTCAAGCCTTTTCACGCCTGGAACTGTAAGATATAGGTATCACGACATGCTTCCAAATTCAAATTCAGTTTCATTGATTCACTCATCTGTTGCATATTTTAATGATATATTCGTGTTTGCCATAGCTAGGGTTTTATGTTCTTGATTAGGGCTTTACAGGATAGGAAAAATTGAGTAATGATTCTGGTACCAGGAGACTCGTGAGATTGAAACAAGTAGAAGGGTACCAGCCATGGCCATTTATCTTGAGCGCACACGATTTTGGAGATGGACAGGGATATACCTACAGCCAGTGTCTGTAGGTAAAAGTTTGTTTACCTAAAACGATGGATGGGAGGTAGACGATGATGCGTGTCATCCTTTGGTTGGGCCATTTAAATTTAGTGTGTTTTTTCCAGGATTTAGCGTTTTCATTATATAATAGTTATGTTTTATTGTATATACAAATAAAACACTTGGCTCAGTTGCTAAGCGTGCAGGGGGTAAGTGCAAAGGACCTGGGTTCGATTCCCAGGTCCGAACCTTCATTCTTAATATTTTTTAACAGGCAATCTAACGCTTTGCAAGACAAGGTGCTCACTGTGCACCATCAAGATCTGGCCCTCTAATTCATCAATGTCCCCAAATCAATATACCACTTTGGGAGGACCATCATGCGCCTGAGTCAAGCATGCACACTGGATTTGGGCAAAGTCAAAAAGGCCAGGATTTTGTTTGGGCTCAAATCTCAAACAACACCCCCCCCCCAATTGCTAATGCAGGCCCATCTCATCCTTCTTTGTTTATTTATTTTTAATTCTTTTAATACTTTCTTTAATTATTTTTAATTCACTAATTAATCTTTTTTTCATAAAATCATAAAATCAATAATTCACAAAAATTAAAATTAGATTTTTTTTAATCAAAATTAATTTTATTAATTTAATTTAATTTAGTCTAATTTAGGGAAATTGTAATTTGTTTTTTTTCATAAATAAAAATCAAAAAAATAGAAATTAGGTTAACTTTTGATTTAATTTTATTTTGCTCTTTGTCTCAAATAAATAAAATACAAAAATAGGTCGTAGATTAAATTAATTCATTTTTTTCTTAAAAAATAAAATTAATTAGAAGTAGGCTTTCCTTTCTTTTAATTTAACAATTTCTTTATTTTCTTAAAATAACAAAACAAAATCATTTTTCTAATTAATCTCAATTAGGTTTAGGCAAGGGTCAAAACTCTAGTTGTCTCGTATTCGATTCGTCGCGCGCGTATTATTATTTTTACCAATATTTCTGTAAATGCTCATGGTTTGTAATAGTTTAATCTAGGGTTTTTATTTATCGCTTCTTCTCGGGTTTTTGGCTATGTAATTAATTCCCCCTCCCCGAAGCCTTATAATAGCGTAGATTTACTTTCTCGCATTTTAATTCTTGCAAATATTCGACTGTTTAGATGTATGCTAATAGGGTTGTATGACAAGAATGCATGACAATTAATCCAGTTAGAAAACCCTAATGTGCAAAGACTAAATGATTGAAAACAGATCACTCGCACATATCACTCTTAGGGTATACTCACACTTCGGTTGCCTTCGGTAAACGATCACTAAGCATAAGGTGTTTTAGTGGTTTCCCTCCTGTCTAACAAAGATCGAATGTCCCCTCGGAAATGTTGCCTCAGAAATGTTGCCTTGGAAATGTTGCATCGAAAATGTTGCCTCGAATATGATCTTAAGACTCTAGGGTTATTACTAAGACGTCTTAACATTACTTTAGTGATCATACGTCCATTTAGAATTGACCCTTACAACTCCAATGACGGTTCTACCTATTTCTCAATAGTAGGTGTGATACGGTGGGAGAACTGACTTGAGGTTTTGTGTTTGTGTTCACAAATATTTCAGTTTAGCAAGAGTCGCCACTGACTTTTTATTTTATCCAAAGGAAAGGTCAAAAAGCACAGGAAAGACCTTTGAGATGTTTTCTTGGGTTCGGGGAGTAGATTATGAAAAGGGAAGGTGCAAGCACCCTTTTCATCCATGGTTATCCATGGGCTCTTAGTTACTTGTTTAGATTACTTGCTTTGCTTTTCCAATTGTTTGAAATGGGGCTTTGTGTGTCGTTTTGAAAATGTTTTGAAAAGAGGCCATCGTTGTGGCAACCTTTGTAATGATTCTTGTTTGAATGTATACAAAGGTGTATTTGTCTTTTGAAAAGATATTTCAATGTTTTTGAAAGTTTGATTTGGGAAATGTTTTGAAATTGTGTTGTGAAGTGTGTTTTAAAAATAGCAAGGATGTTTTTGCAAGTTTTGATCAAGTAACTAAGAGTTATCTACCCTAATTTACTCAAAGGTATTTCCTACACATTTTTAACCCTTTTGACAGTGTTGTTTTACCATTGCATTTGGTAAACAACCTTGTATTAGGATGTTAAACGGGACAGGCGCGGGTCATCGTATTGACCATGATAGCAATTGTGCTAAGTATCTTTAGCAATTTTGAGGGACTAGATCATTTTTTTGTATAGGCAACCAAGATAGCGTCATCGAGGGACTATGATCTTTTGTTTTGTTTTTGTTTTGCCAAGATACTCAACATGCATAACATGACCCTTTTAAAGGCAACAAGTGGGTGAAACCCTAGGGGTGCATGTGTGCATTGTGTTGTCAATTTTCATGCTTTTTATCTTTGTATTAGTCAAGCTATTTGTTTGATTTTGGATTTTTGCATACAAACCCTAATCTCTAATCATGGCATAATTGAAAGCATAAATGCGTAAAATAAATCTAAACTATTACAACATTTGATATGGGGAGAGGGATACAATTTTTGAATGGGGGATATTTGACAAGAAATTAAAATCCTAATATTTACTATTACATCCAAATTGAATAATTGGTACAAATAATAAATGAACAATATTTAAATAAACAAATTAAATAAATATGCAAAATAATATGAATATGCAAAAAAAAATGTTTTTGTTTATTTTTCATGTATGTAAAAAATATAATATTTAATGTAAAAAAAAGAAATAAAGTGATTTTTTTTATTAAGGGCAAAAAACCCTAATATTTTTTAAGAAAGTATATACATATATATTATATACAATAAAATAAAAAAATAGATGAAATATGTACAAATGTCTAAAATGAAAATATATTAGAAAAATATTATTTTTAATGAGGGTAAAAACCCTAGTTTCTCTTAAGAAAGTAAATATATATATTAATTGTTTTATTCATGTATGATAAAATAAAATAAAATATATACAAAAAATAAAATATATTTAGAAAAAATATTATTTAAGTATAAATTAAAAAAGTAAGAGTATAATATTTAATGTATTATTTTCAAGTTTTCATTAAAAAAAATAAAAGTATATACTAATTAAATGATTTTTATGTTAGAAAAAATAAAAAAATAAAATAAAAAATAAATGTGAAAATTTATAAAAATATTTTTTGATATTTTTTATGTTTGGAAAATAATAAAATAAAATCAGAAATGAAAAATAAATACAGAAGTATAAAAACATAAAGAAATGGGCCAGGGGTACAATCAGTAATGAGGGGGGGGGGGGGTGCAAAAAGTGAGACACACAGGCCCAACCCAGTTTCAAAATTCATCTTCAACCTTTTGTCCAAAAATGCGCGCGCCTGACTTCAAACATGAACAACCTGCATACGTGCTCTAATGCAAAAACCCATAACATCAAAGTTTTAGCATTTTTCAAGACGAATCCAACCATGTAAAGAACTCATTCTAACTCTCAAAGACCAGAGAGAATTTCTCTGGCCCTAAATCCTAACCTAATTTTTTCAGGAAGTTCATGGATCAAATTCTCTTAACACGATTAACTTAAATGAAAACTGAGCATATGTACAGCTTCATGGCTATGAATACTACATTTTTTATTCACAAACCTAAGCCTAATTATTCCTAAATAGAGAGATAGGAAGTTGACAAAAACCTGTTTCAGTTGACTTCGTGTATGGTAATCTGGAGCTTTTCAGTGAGGCTTGGGATGTTTGGGAGCTTGCTTGAACTTCCTCTGACCTTCCCCAATGCTTAGCTTGCCTTGAATATGCTTGAACAAGCCTGTAGAACTCAACCTGCACAAGCTGAAATAAAAAATGGTAAACCTTGCAAATGGAGTTACAGTCAGTGTTTAAGGGTTGGGATAGTTTGGATAGGTTATATGGAAGGTGTTTGAACAAGTTTGAGGCAAAATTCACGAGCAACTTATGAGATAGAACTCAAAATGCAGAAGCTGCCCTATTTTGCCAATGGAAGGTGATTTTGTGCTATGGAAGGTTTCAGGACTCAAAGGCTCGTGTTTTAGGTTCAATGCAATGTGTGAAACTTGTCTTAAATGCTTGCAAAAGTTAGTTCTTTCTGATGTTCAAGTTCTGTTATGTTTTGCAAGTTTCTTGTATATGAAGCAAAAGTGAACAAGTGATGCAAGACAGGCCTGTACATGCCATCTATAAGCTTGCACATTATGCTCTTGGCCCCTCCAGTTTGTGGATTTGATTTTCTGTACAAGATATGGTTCAATGCTCAAGGATGCAATTTGACATAAAGCAAGATTTTGACAAAAATGGCAATGTTACCTTTTACCATTTTTGGATTAATCTATTGTATAATCTTCTAATGAACAAAACAAAGCCTTAGACCAATGGATTTGCATTTAATTATTGAGTATGGAAGGGTTTTGGGACCTGTAATCTAGTGCAAACAAGGCTGATTAGAGCTTGCAACTTGTATCACTAAGAAAATGCCATGGATCAAAAGTGAGTTTTTGCCAACTTCAAGCCTTCGATTCTCCCTAACCACAAATGATTTCGGAGAGTTCTTGGACTTTTTGGAAAGCTCGTAACATGATCTACATTCCATATTTGAAATGAATTTTGAGATTCCAAGTGGAACTATGTTAAATATTGCCACGAAGATAGGCCAAAATCCTGCCTAAACTAGGGCAAAATTTCACTAAGTTAAAAGTTTCATGGACCCTTGTTCCAAAAATTATAACTTGAGATCCAAGCTTCTTTTGGGAAAATTTTGTGAATCAAAGTTGTAGATTTTGTGGAGGAATACAACTTTAATGTTGGAAGTTTTGTTTGAATCCAATTGCATCATGGTGAAAATGTTGGGCAAAGTTGGGAAAAATTAAGAAAATTTCATAACTTAGAAAAATTCTAAGTTATGAAATTTTTCAATCTTAAACCCTAATTTGCAAAATTGGGTTTCTTGATGAACAAGTTTCATGTTTTCACACATATTGATGAAAAATGACCCTTGGCACTTGATTTTGACCAAAAAGTCAAAGTTTGACTTTTCAGTGTACAGTCAAATTTTGATCAGTTGACTGAAAAATTCATCTGTCAATCCAATGCATTTGAGATCTTTTGAACCTTGTGAATAGGTAAAGATGATGCCATTGAGTCCTTGAGTCCATGCTTGAACCCAATTTGTCATTGGCTAGGTTAAAAATCAGAAATTGCCCTTGTACAGTCAAAACCCTAAAAATGACCATTTTGCCCTTTTGATGATCTGATCAAATTTCTTGAGGAGTTGTGATCCAAACTTGATCAAATGGTTCATATGAGTTTATAATGTTGATGTGGATAAAAAATTGTGAGGTTTGACTGTAAATTGGCCACAGTTGACTTTTTCCCCAATATAGCTGATTTCTAGGTCAACTGTCCAATTGACTGGGCAAAAATTTGATTCAAGGCTTGAAACTTGGTATGGACAATCTTGTAAGTCCAACATGAAGCATTAAAATCATATTTAGCATTGGAAGTCCAAAAATCCCCGTGTAAACTAAAACCCTAATTTAGGTCATCAGTACAAGGAGATGTCTTGAGTAGAGCAAAACCCTAATCCTGTCTAGAATTCAAGGAGTCTGGTGAGGGGAAATCTTGATAAAATAAGAGGGCAAATTTTGGGGTACAACATCTGCCCCTGTTCAATCTTCTTGAACCTGAAGAGTTAGATTGGCGAGTTTGCCTTTCGTGACTCGAAGGTAAAAGATGATTGGACACTAGAGTGCCCGTAAATTTGCACTCGTCAAAATGTAGCTGAGGGAATGGGCTTAAAGATTCCATTTGGAGATGGTAGAATCGTGCTGGAGATGGGCTTAAAGATGCCATCCAAGACTTGTTTGTTGAAAATTAGGAGAATGAACACCATATTGGTATCCGTATTTGGAACGTATCCGAGTTGTATCTGGAGATTGGATCTGTATGAGCAAGGGAATGGCATCCGTGTTTGGAGCGTATCCGAGCTGTAACTGTATTTGATTCTTGAATGAATATCAGGATGACTGCCGTGTCTGGAGTGTATCTGTATTGTATCCGAAATCTGAAATCTGAATAAGCGACAAAAAGACATCCGTGTCTGGAGTATCTCTGGGATGGGGAATATGTTTGAATGAGTGACAAAATGGCTACCGTGTCTGGAGCGTATCTGGACTGTATCTGAAGTTAAGATCTGTATGAGTAGCAGAATGACTTCAGTGTCTGGAGTGTATCCATACTGTAACTGGGATCTGGACAAGTGACAGAATGACTTCCGTTTCTGGAGTGCATCTGAACCTGAAGTTGATAGTTGAATCTGAATGAGAAATAGAATGGCTTCCGTGTCTGGAGCGTATCTAGTCTGTATCTGATTGCTGAAGTCTGAATGAGTAGTAGAATGACCGCCGTGTCTGGGGTGTATCCATACTGTATTTTAAATCTTTGAACATTTGTTAAAGGTAGCTTTTAATCTTATCCTGAAAAGGGTAAAATGTTAGCTAAAACACAAAGTTATGTTGCATGACATGTATGATGCAATAAAATGTGTTCTATCAATGTTTATGATATATGGATGTAATGTATGTGTATGTAAGCTGACTAGCTGTCTTGCTGAGGAAAATAAATCCATGATGGATGGAGATAATGGAATCTTTGACTGCTGCCGGGGAAAATAAATCCCTGACCGCTATTGGGGATTGAAAAGAACTTTGATAACTTCTGTGGGGATGTGAGAATCCTTCACAACTTTCTGGGGAATAAGGAAAGCTCTGGCGATCTCTACTGGGGAATCAAAACCTGGGAGACTTCAACTGGAGAAATGAGATTGAGAATCTTCAATCTGCTGGGAAATAACTTTGGGGAGAATGTTTATTCCGTTGAAGAGTTCTCAAAGGCTTGGGTTGTATGCCAATCTACTGGGGAATGTGGAGGAAATTGGATGGTACTCCACCGAGGTTTAAAGGTTGAAGTTTTGGACTCTGTTGGGGAAGAAAGCTTCATCTTCGCCGAGGGTTTGCAGTTCAAAGTTTTCTGGCTCCGCTGGTGGTTGGGAGTTTTGGAAACTTAGTTCTGATGGGGATTTTGAAACTTAACTCCGCTGGGGATATATATTTCAAGGTTTTAGCTCCGCTGGGGATCTGGATGATGTACTGCAGGGGATTTTCCCTGGAATAGCCTAAAGACATTTTCCTATACTTTCAACCTATCAGTAATTATCCTTTCTCATTCCGTTTTACTTATAAGCAGTGATTATATTCAAATGCATATGCTCATTTAATAAATCATTGGATGTTTTCAAATAAAACACAAGTGTAAAAAGAAAGAAAAGGCAAACAAGTTTCTGCACTTTGAAGTATCTTTATATTAACTTTGTGTAAGTATTTTGTACAAAGGAGACAGACATCCTAGTAAGAGAATGAGAAAAATTTATACAAAGAAAGATGGCTATGTGTAACAATTCCATGGGGTTCCCATTCTGCTATAGCCTTCGTAACTCTGAGTATCTTGTGCATTCGTTGCTTAGTTCGATGTTGATTAGGTTGATCAGAAGCCCGAAGCTTATCTGTAAAGAGATTGTCCTTAAAGTGATCCGACGAGACATAGTCATACGCTTTAATTCCCTAACTTTTTCCTGGATCGCCCTTTCGGGTTTTCGATCCACCGGGAAACCCTTTTTTACCCAAGTCGCCCTTTCGGGTTTTTAACTTGCCGGGTGTACAAATTTTTTTATTTATCCCTAATTTTTGCCCCTGAACCGCCCTTTCGAGTTTTCGGTTCACCGGGATGCCCATTTTTGCCCAAGTCGCCCTTTCGGGTTTTCAACTTGTTGGGTCATTTATGTGTAGTATCTTTTGACTATGTCTGCGTTTGCAGGGTGCGGCAGGTCATCACCGTCCATGGTGGTCAGAATCATTGCCCCACCAGAAAAGATGTTTTTGATCACAAATGGTCCTTCGTAAGTAGGAGTCCATTTGCCCCTGTGATCACTTTGTGGTAATATGATCCGCTTGATTACAAGGTCCCCGACTTGATATACTTGTCTCTTGACTTTCTTGTTGAAGGCCTTGATTATACGTTTCTGATACGCCTGACCATGGCAAACAGCAGTAAGTCGTCTCTCATCAATCAAGTTAAGTTGATCAAGCCGGGTCTGAATCCAATTGTCTTCACTCAAACCAGCATCTTTCATGATCCTCAAGGAAGGGATCTGAACTTCCATAGGTAAAACAACTTCCATGCCATATACCAAAGAAAAGAGGGTTACCCCAGTTGAAGTGTGTGCCATGGTACGGTACCCAGGCAGAGCAAACAGTAACATCTCATGCCAGTCCTTGTAGGTGACTGTCATCTTTTGTATGATCTTTTTGATATTTTTGTTTGCAGCTTCGACAACACCGTTCATCTTAGGCCGATAGGGAGATGAATTGTGACATTGAATCTTGAACTGCTCGCACAGAGCAGTGATCATAGTATTGTTCAAATTGGTACCGTTGTTAGTGATGATCCTGTCGGGGATACCATACCGGCATATGAGGTTTTGCTTGATGAAGCGGGCAACCTTCTTTGTAACGGAGGCGAAGGAAGCTGCTTCGACCCACTTGGTAAAGTAATCAATGGCCACCAGGATGAAACGGTGTCCATTGGATGCTGTAGGCTTGATCTCTCCAATCATGTTGATTCCCCACATCGCGAATGGCCAAGGAGCTCTTAAGACATTGAGAGGGACTGGAGGAATATGTACCTTGTCAGCATAGATTTGGCATTTGTGACAAGTTCGGGAATGTTGATGACAATCAACTTCCGTGGTAGACCAGTAGTAGCCCGCTCGTAGAATCTTCTTAGCCATCGTATGACCGCTTGAGTGGGTGCCAAAGGTGCCATTATGTAGTTCAGCCATGATCTGCTCAGCTTTAACCTTGTTCACACAATGGAGTAGGACACAATCCAGATTGCGCTTGTATAAGATACTATTGCTCAGAAAGAACTTGGCCGCGAACCTTCTTAAGAAATTTTTGTCGTTGACTGAAGCTCCTTCAGGGTATTCTTGTGCTTCGAGATACCTTTTGACTTCATGAAACCAAGGTCGGTCCACCACTTCTTCGGTATTAATCTCGTGACAATGTGCAGGTTCGTCCATTCGTTCAATGGTGATTTGAGGTGCCTCATTATCCCAATTAAGTTTAAACATGAATGACATTGTAGCTAGCACATCTGCTAGCTGATTCTCTTCTCGCGGGAAGTGCTCGAAGGTAATCTGCTTGAAATGTGGTAACAATGTCAGGACATGTTATTTGTAAGGGATGAGGTTAGGGTGCTTAGTATCCCCCTCTCCTTTGATTTGACTGATAACCAAAGTTGAATTCCCGAATACAACCAAAGATTTGATTCCAAGTCAATAGCATCCTTGAGACCAAAGATACAAGCTTCATACTCGGCCATGTTGTTGGTGTAGCTGAAGCAGAGTCTAGCGGTGAAAGGTGTATGGCAACCTTCTGGAGAGATAAGTACCGCGCCGATACCATTTCTAAGTGCGTTGGAGGCACCATCAAAGTACAGAGTCCATCGGGATCCTTGTTCAGGTCCATCATACAGTCTGTTTTCTTCAATGTTGCTCAAAGTCATGATATCCTCGTCGGGAAAGTCGAACCTCATGGATTGGTAATCTTCGACAGCTTGATGGGCCAGATGATCGGCTAGCACACTCCCCTTTATAGATTTTTGGGTCGTGTACTGTATATCATATTCGGTGAGGATCATCTGCCATCTAGCGATTCTTCCGGATAAAGCAGGCTTTTCGAAGATGTACTTGATCGGATCCATTTTAGAAATCAGCAAAGTGGTATGTGTCAACATATACTGCCTTAGCCGGCGAGCAGCCCATACCATAGCGCAACAAGTTTTCTCGAGCAGTGAGTAGCGAGTCTCACAGTCGGTAAACTTTTTGCTAAGGTAATAAATGGCATACTCTTTTCGGCCAGACTCGTCATGTTGGCCCAATAAGCACCCCATTGAATTATCCAAAACAGTCAGATACATGATTAATGGCCTTCCTTCGACGGGTGGCATCAGGATAGGAGGTTCCAACAGATACTCCTTGATCTTATCGAAAGCAACTTGACAATCATCATTCCATTTAACCACCTGATCTTTCTTCAACAACTTGAAGATTGGTTCACAGGTAGATGTTAGGTGAGAGATGAACCTTGCAATATAGTTTAGGTGTCCCAAAAAACCTCTGACCTCCTTCTCAGTGCGTGGGACAAGCATTTCTTGTATAGCTTTGACTTTGGCAGGATCAACCTCGATGCCTTTGTTACCGACGATGAATCCCAAAAGTTTACCGGACCTGACTCCAAAAGTGCACTTGCTAGGGTTCAGTCTGAGCTTGTATTCCTTTAACCTGACAAACAGCTTTTGCAAATGGTCGAGGTGTTCTTCTTCTGTTTGTGAACGGGCTATCATGTCGTCTACATAGACTTCGATCTCATGATGTATCATGTCATGAAACAAAGCTACCATGGCTCGCTGACAGGTTGCCCCGACATTCTTCAGTCTGAATGGCATCACTTTATAGCAGAAGGTACCCCACTGCGTAACAAAAGTAGTCTTCTCCATGTCTTCGGGGGCCATTTTGATCTGGTTGTACCCTGAAAATCCATCCATGAAAGAAAATACCTTTTGTTGAGCTGTGTTGTCAACCAAGATGTCAATGTGCGGTAGTGGAAAGTCATCTTTAGAGCTAGCCCTGTTTAAGTATCTATAGTCCACACACATTCTAACTTTTCCGTCCTTCTTAGGCACGAGCACAATGTTAGCAACCCATTGTGGATAGGAAGTAACAACAAGAAAGCCAGCATTGAACTGCTTCATCACTTCAATTTTGATCTTTTCAGACATATCGGGCCTCATTCGGCGGACTTTCTGTTTGATTGGTGGACAATCTTCTCTTGTAGGGAGACGGTGAACCATAATATCTGTATCCAGCCCCGGCATGTCTTCATAGGACCAGGCGAAGATCTCAACATATTCATTCAACAGCTGAACTAAGCATTCTTTGACACTTGGCTCCAGGTTGGCACCCACTTTAACCTCTTTTCTGTCTTCCTCTATTCCCAAATTGATAGTCTCTAACAACTCTTCATGGGGCAGAATAACCCTTTCTTCTTGTTGTAAAAGTCTAGCCAACTCTCCAGGCACTTCACAGTCTTCATCACCTTCGTACTCGGCATGATTGACCAGATCTTCAGAGTCACTGAAGGCCATAGCAGAATTGTTACCCATGGAATCCGGAGTGGATGGGTACCCGCATTTTGTGAGTGTGGGTGTGTGTAAGGGATAGCCACCTTTAAAAAAAATGAAATGTAAAAAGAAAGAAAATGAACACAAAAGTTTATATATGAAAACGTCCATGATTCATTAAAAATGGCATATGAAAATGAAGAATCAAAACCCTTACAAATGGACCTATATGCCCCGGGTAAGGCATAAGGCAAAAAGAGTGTACGAATTGTTTAATAATTATTACAGACCAAACAGGAAATGTTCAAAAGATAAATTACTGATTGATGAAAGTAATGGGAACAAAGTCTTTAGCCTCCCAGTTGTTCAGTCCTCCTTCAATGGTTGGAAAGATCCAGTCTTCAAAATTGCTTTCTTCTTCATCATCCTCTAAAGCATGAACTCCGTGATGAGTTATTTTCAATGGCGGTCCTCCAACCCGGGAGCGACGCACAACTTTCTGCCCAGCAGCAGTGAAACCCAAACCGAACTTATCCGTCTTGTAAGGAAAATCTGGAAGTTGACCCCATACCGTGCTTCCTCCTTCCTTGATCACAGCCTCCGCATCTTTAAGGGATGACATCCGGGACACATGTTTGGTAATGATGGGCACAACATTCATTGTCTTGGCTACCACAACTTCAGGAGAAACCTCTTCAAAGTGTTGGAAAGGTGTTTCTATGAGTTCACCATCTAACTCCACGTAGCGGAAAGAGTTAAGGTGGCTTATCATATACTCCTCCTCACCATGAACTGTTACGATTTTACCCTGGACTGGGTACTTGAGCATCTGGTGTAGAGAAGAAGTGACTGCCCCAGCGTTGTGGATCCATGGCCTTCCCAACAAGCATGAATATGAAGGACGGATGTCCATCACATAAAATGTAGAGCTGGAAATTTCCATACCCACCTTAATTGGGATGTCCACCTCTCCGTAAACCATCCGCTTAGAACCGTCGAAGGCTCTAACAATGATATTACTGGGCTTTAAGGTCAAACCTTCACAGTCTAGCCTGTCCAATGCTTTCTTTGGTAGGACATTTAAAGATGAACCGGTATCAACCAGAACGTGAGCAAGTGTGGTCCCTTTGCACTCTACTGAAACATGCAACGCATCATTATGCTTTCTTCCCTTAGATGTTAGATCAGCATCAGAGAAGCCAAGACCATTGTCGGCTGTAAGGTTGGCTACACACTCTTGAAAATGATCTGCAGAAGTTTCTTGAGGCACGTGTGCCGTCTTTAGGAATTTGATCAAGGCTTTGGCATGAGCCTCAGAGCAGAGCAATAGAGCTAGCATATAGATTTTTGAAGGGGTTTGCCCCAGCTGCTCTACGACATCATAGTCGCTCTTCTTAATTATCTTTAAAATCTCCTCCATTTCCTTTTGGGTGGTCTCGGGGATGACCAAAGTATGAGCCCTCGTCCTGACGGGCGCTTCTTGGATCCCCTTACCTTTATCAGCAGTAATAGCAGAGGGTATAGCTTCGGGAGTAACAATTTCTTTAATCACTGGACTTCGCACAAATATCTTGACTGGCACAGGAGCATTTGAGGGTCCGAAGATTGCCTTTGGAGGAGAAATCTCCGGAGAGAAGATTCTTCCGCTACGAGTGATCTTACTTGTCCCTGCAATATTTCCTATGTCAGGAGTTTCTTCATAGGAACTTTCTTCAACTGATTCGATCTGCTTAACATCGTGGTAGAAGATCTCTCCTCCATAATTCCACGGTATTGTCTTGTTGGAATTATATGGGATAGGCCCCGGCATAGTAATCTTCAGCGGTACATACTTTGGATCGGGTGTAATCTTAACAGGTCTTTTGGAGACCTTGGAAATATTGTCGGAAATGGTGATAATAGCAACATAATTGATTGGAGTAACAGGAGTAATAATAGTAACAAGAGTTTTCTTGAAGAGGATTTCTTGAGTATCCATCAGGCGTTGGATGCCAGACTTCAACAGCGGACAATCGGATTGTAAGGTCGAACAAAGGTAACAATCTTTTTCACAGCCTGGGAAAATCCCGACTTTCAACAGATTCATCTTGATCATTGGCAACAGAGTCATTAAGTTATCAACAGCAGTAACATGAAGATCTTCTACAATAGCATGGACATTATGACCATGTTTTGGCATAGGAGCGGATATCACATTAGGTTTTTCGGGGGCATCAAACTCCACCTCCTTGGCATCTATTAAATCCTGGATCTTGTTTTTAAGGGCCCAACAGTTGTTGGTGTCGTGCCCCACACTGTCCGAATGATACGCACATTTTGCATTTGAATGATAATAGGGAGAAGAGGTATTTGGGTTTTTCGGCGCTTCTTTCAAGTTGGTAAGGTTTAACTTTAACAGATGAGGGAGGACCTGAGCAGGTGTCATATTGATCTGAGTGAATTGCCTTTGTGGCCTTTCCACCCTATTTTGGTTAGCTCTGGGTTGATTGCTTTAAGGTTGATCGGCTGAAGAGTTCTGGATCATCACAGCCCCCACCGCTGGTTGGCGCTCCATTCTTCCTTGATTTCTCTGGGTGTAAACAGTAGAAGCTTCTTTCTTGGCTGGGAAGGTCTTCTTGATAGCAGTGGAAGCAGATGCATCCTTCTGAATTTTGCCGCTCTTAATGCCAACTTCGACCCTTTCACCTGTCAGAATTAGCTCGGTGAACCCTGCAGATGAGCTCCCGATCAAGTGATTAAAGAATGGACCTGACAGGATCCCCAAAAACATATCAACCAACTCTCTTTCAGACAATGGTGGCTGCACCCTTCCAGCCAAATCCCGCCACTTCTGGGCATACTCCTTAAAGCCTTCATTAGAAACCATACCCATACTCTGTAATTGAGTACAAGTAGGCGCTAAATCTGCGTTATATTGGTATTGTCGGTAGAAAACAGCAGCCAAATCCTCCTAGTTATGTACATCAGATATCTCAAGTTGATAGAACCAGTCCAATTACGTTCCCGACAAACTATCTTGAAAAAAGTGGACCCACAGATCCTTATCAGAAGAGTGAGGTTGGATCTTTTTGATGTAGGACCGCGGATGCATCTTCGGACAGGACAAACCGTCGTATTTAGAAAATGTAGGCACTTTGAACTTGGGGGGAATGACGATCCCAGCAACCAACCCTAGTTCTTCGAAATCCAACCCAGGTACTCTTTGTACCTCCATGGCCGCCAACCGATCTTCCAGATTTTTATACTTATCATCCGCATGAGGGTACTGCTGCTCAGAATAATCTTCCTCCTCTTCTTCTTCTTCCTCTTCAGCTTCAGACTCGGAGGGCTTTGCAACTCCCTTTCCTTTACCAACCCCTTCATCAGACGTCGAGGGAAAATCCAAGACTCTCTTAACTTGGTTCTCAAATCTTCTTCCCATAGTGGCCACACCAACTCTTTTCTTTCTCTTATTTTCTTTTTCCTTTTCCTTCTCTAACAGTGCTTTAAGGTCCTCTTGACCCTTTGCCAAGTTCATGAGGAGTTGCTGGAATTGCGAATTTTGTGCTTGCAGATCTTTGACCGTCTGCTCTATATCCATCTTGCTAAAATAAACAGCAGAAAGATAAGGAAACCTGGTGTGAAGACCTGTTTCTGCATATGATGAATGATATGTATTCATGTAATGCATTCAAGGATTCACAAATTCAAAGTTGTTGCAAACAAAAAGAACACACGTCATATTAATAAGAAGAAATTTGTTAGTACATAAATGCCCCATGGGCAAAATATTACAAAATTCTTAATGTAAAAAGACGTTGCACATCCTCTTTGGTGTGATGTAAGTGTTGAGATTCTGCTCTTCATGGAGTTGACAGGTAAGTTTCAAAACCTTCTTCTCACTGGCGTAGAAGCTGGCTTCAAAAGTATTCCGTTCTTCCTTGAGTTGTATCCAACTCTTTTGCAAATCTTCCAATGATGTTGGCATGTCAGGATGTAGGAGGGTGTATGGAACCTCTCCTTCCATAACAAGCTCTTTGATCATAGGCAGAATGTAGGGGTAAGGCATCATAAGACTCTGGGCGCAGGTTCGTACCCACTTGAGGTAAGGTTCAAAGGGGATGGAATTCTTGTGCCCCAGTGTCTTACTATCCACTTTGTTGGGCATCCTCCAAGCTCGGATAAACCTTTGTCGAAGTCCTTGAGCATCATTGTCGAAGTCAAAAACCAAGTCTGGAATCAGCATGTCATGAGGGCCATCCCTTCGGGCATACCCAAATTGTCTCAGAGCTAAACAAGGGTTGTAGGTAATGCCTCCCCTAATGCCAAGTAGTGGGACATTATGGAATTCCCCATAACGATCAATGATGATGACATTTTCTCTGGACCGAGAACACCAATGAACATCAGAATGTGTGAGAGTCATCAACCGTTGTGACCACCTCAAGCCTTGTTCATTCTTCAAGACTGACTAGGGAATGTGAGAAATAAACCACCTTGCTAGAAGAGGAGTACAACACATGAGAACACCTCTTTTCCTCATTGTTCATGTGTAAAATGAGTGTAGGATGTCCCCAAGCAATGTAGGCACAAGATTCCGAGATATGAAAATCTTGACATCATTCACATCTATAAGCTGATCAGGGTTTGGGAACAAAACCAACCCATAGATGAGAAGTGCCACAATCTCTTCAAAAGCTTGCAGATCTAGAGAATTCCAACAGTCTTGTTCCTTCTCAAACATAAACTTTACCAAGAAACCCTTGACATCACTTCTAGTTTCCCAATGACCTTTGATATCAGATGGTTGCAAGTGCAAGGCTTGAGCAACATCTTCATGTTTTGGTTCTCTTTCCGTACCGTTGTAGGGTAGTTGATGGAGAATAGGAATCCTCAGGAGTTGAGAAAATTCCTCCAAAATAGGCACTAGTTGGTAATCAGGAAATGTAAAGCAATGGTGTAGGGGGTCAAAGAACTGGAAGAGAACTTTCACCATGTCTTCTTCAATGTTGGAGTTGACCAAGTTGAGAAGTCTACCATGTCTTTCACTGAAGAGAGAATTCTCTAGAATCTTGGAAGCAAGCTCCTTGAGTTGAGGAGGGATCCTCACAAGGTTGACCTGAATTGTTTTCCTGCGAAGAGATTCCATTACCTACAAAACAAGAACAAAGATGAAGATCCAAACCCTTGAAATGGTTAGTGGATGCATATGATGCTTTATGATGTTCATGATGTATGCACAAGTATATGTACAAACAAATCACACAAGATCCTAGTTTCAGGCTTGTATGGGGTTTCATAGGTAAGTACCCTCTTGAAGCTAGTTGGCTCAACCTGTCCTATAAATAGTAATCGGGTTCTAAGGAGCTCAATATCACTGGATTATTTTCTGTGTTCATTGTTTCAGTTTAGCCACTTAACTGGCGACCGAAATATTCCAAGAAAATAACCCTCAATGAGTGTAGTATCGAGTATCTACCAACTTCGGACTGCACCAAAGCCGGTCATCTCACTACCCCTAAAAAGGCCAAGATGGTTAAGTAAAGGTTCTAAAAGTCCATTAGTGCTTTATGACATCACTCAGCGGCCCTGTATTATCTTTGATTGACTCAAAGGCTACCGATATCCACAAATATGTCGCACCAATATATCTATTGCTTCAACCATATCGGTATACCCCACACAGTTTCCACAACGTATTGCTATTTACCTATGAATGTTTCCCAAATCCGGGTGGAGGATTCAAACCCAAACAAGAGAACCAAATGTAAAGCAATCAAAGCAAACAAGATAAGCATGTAAAGGTGATCTAAACCTAAGGTTTACTCCACTTTTAAAGTATTCCCCAGCAGAGTCGCCAGTTCTGTGATACGGTGGGAGAACTGACTTGAGGTTTTGCGTTTGTGTTCACAAATGTTTCAGTTTAGCAAGAGTCGCCGCTGACTTTTTATTTTATCCAAAGGAAAGGTCAAAAAGCACAGGAAAGACCTTTGAGATGTTTTCTTGGGTTCGGGGAGTAGATTATGAAAAGGGAAGGTGCAAGCACCCTTTTCATCCATGGTTATCCATGGGCTCTTAGTTACTTGTTTAGATCACTTGCTTTGCTTTTCCAATTGTTTGAAATGGTGCTTTGTGTGTGGTTTTGAAAATGTTTTGAAAAGAGGCCATCGTTGTGGCAACCTTTGTAATGATTCTTGTTTGAATGTATACAAAGGTGTATTTGTCTTTTGAAAAGATATTTCAATGTTTTTGAAAGTTTGATTTGGGAAATGTTTTGAAATTGTGTTGTGAAGTGTGTTTTAAAAATAGCAAGGATGTTTTTGCAAGTTTTGATCAAGTAACTAAGAGTTATCTACCCTAATTTACTCAAAGGTATTTCCTACACATTTTTAACCCTTTTGACAGTGTTGTTTTACCATTGTATTTGGAAAACAACCTTGTATTAGGATGTTAAACGGGACAGGCACGGGTCATCGTATTGACCATGATAGCAATTGTGCTAAGTATCTTTAGCAATTTTGAGGGACTAGATCATTTTTTTTGTATAGGCAACCAAGATAGCGTCATCGAGGGACTATGATCTTTTGTTTTGTTTTTGTTTTGCCAAGATACTCAACATGCATAACATGGCCCTTTTAAAGGCAACAAGTGGGTGAAACCCTAGGGGTGCATGTGTGCATTGTGTTGTCAATTTTCATGTTTTTTGTCTTTGTATTAGTCAAGCTATTTGTTTGATTTTGGATTTTTACATACAAACCCTAATCTCTAATCATGGCATAATTGAAAGCATAAATGCGTAAAATAAATCTAAACTATTACAACATTTGATATGGGGAGAGGGATACAATTTTTGAATGGGGGATATTTGACAAGAAATTAAAATCCTAATATTTACTATTACATCCAAATTGAATAATTGGTACAAATAATAAATGAACAATATTTAAATAAACAAATTAAATAAATATGCAAAATAATATGAATATGCAAAAAAAATGTTTTTGTTTATTTTTTATGTATGTAAAAAATATAATATTTAATGTAAAAAAAAGAAATAAAGTGATTATTTTTTTTATTAAGGGCAAAAAACCCTAATATTTTTTAAGAAAGTATATACATATATATTATATACAATAAAATAAAAAAAAAATAGATGAAATATGTACAAATGTCTAAAATGAAAATATATTAGAAAAATATAATTTTTAATGAGGGTAAAAACCCTAGTTTCTCTTATGAAAGTAAATATATATATTAATTGTTTTATTCATGTATGATAAAATAAAATAAAATATATACAAAAAATAAAATATATTTAGAAAAAATATTATTTAAGTATAAATTAAAAAAAGTAAGAGTATAATATTTAATGTATTATTTTCAAGTTTTCATTAAATAAAATAAAAGTATATACTAATTAAATGATTTTTATGTTAGAAAAAATAAAAAAATAAAATACAAAATAAATGTGAAAATTTATAAAAATATTTTTTGATATTTTTTATGTTTGGAAAATAATAAAATAAAATCAGAAATGAAAAATAAATACAAAAGTATAAAAACATAAAGAAATGGGCCAGGGGGGTACAATCAGTAATGAGGGGGGGGGGGGGGTGCAAAAAGTGAGACACACAGGCCCAGCCCAGTTTCAAAATTCATCTTCAACCTTTTGTCCAAAAATGCATGCGCCTGACTTCAAACTCATTCTAACTCTCAAAGACCAGAGAGAATTTCTCTGGCCCTAAATCCTAACCTAATTTTTTCAGGAAGTTCATGGATCAAATTCTCTTAACACGATTAACTTAAATGAAAACTGAGCATATGTACAACTTCATGGCTATGAATACTACATTTTTTATTCACAAACCTAAGCCTAATTATTCCTAAATAGAGAGATAGGAAGTTGACAAAAACCTGTTTCAGTTGACTTCGTGTATGGCAATGTGGAGCTTTTCAGTGAGGCCTGAGATGTTTGGGAGCTTGCTTGAACTTCCTCTGACCTTCCCCAATGCCTAGCTTGCCTTGAATGTGCTTGAACAAGCATGTAGAACTCAACCTGCACAAGCTGAAATAAAAAATGGTAAACCTTGCAAATAGAGTTACAGTCAGTGTTTAAGGGTTGGGATAGTTTGGATAGGTTATATGGAAGGTGTTTGAACAAGTTTGAGGCAAAAATCACGAGTAACTTATGAGATAGAACTCAAAATGCAGAAGCTGCCTTATTTTGTCAATGGAAGGTGATTTTGTGCTATGGAAGGTTTCAGGACTCAAAGGCTCGTGTTTTAGGTTCAATGCAATGTGTGAAACTTGTCTCAAATGCTTGCAAAAGTTAGTTCTTTCTGATGTTCAAGTTCTGTTGTGTTTTGCAAGTTTCTTGTATATGAAGCAAAAGTGAACAAGTGATGCAAGACATGCCTGTACAGGCTATCTATAAGCTTGCACATTATGCTCTTGGCCCCTCCAGTTTGTGGATTTGATTTGCTGTACAAGATATGGTTCAATGCTCAAGGATGCAATTTGACATAAAGCAAGATTTTTACAAAAATGGCAATGTTACCTTTTACCATTTTTGGATTAATCTATTGTATAATCTTCTAATGAACAAAACAAAGCCTTAGACCAATGGATTTGCATTTAATTATTGAGTATGGAATGGTTTTGGGACCTGTAATCTAGTGCAAACAAGGCTGATTAGAGCTTGCAACTTGTATCACTAAGAAAATGCCATGGATCAAAAGTGAGTTTTTGCCAACTTCAAGCCTTCGATTCTCCCTAACCACAAATGATTTTGGAGAGTTCTTGGACTTTTTGGAAAGCTCGTAACATGATCTACATTCCATCTTTGAAATGAATTTTGCTATTCCAAGTGGAACTATGTGAAATATTGCCATGAAGATAGGCCAAAATCCTGCCTAAACTAGGGCAAAATTTCACTAAGTTAAAAGTTTCATGGACCCTTGTTCCAAAAATCATAACTTGAGATCCATGCTTGTTTTGGGAAAACTTTGTGAATCAAAGTTGTAGATTTTGTGGAAGAATACAACTTTCATGTTGAAAGTTTTGTTTTAATCCAATTGCATCATGGTGAAAATGTTGGGCAAAGTTGGGAAAAATTAAGAAAATTTCATAACTTAGAAAAATTCTAAGTTATGAAATTTTTCAATCTTAAACCCTAATTTGCAAAATTGGGTTTCTTGATGAACAAGTTTCATGTTTTGACACATCTTGATGAAAAATGACCCTTGGCACTTGATTTTGACCAAAAAGTCAAAGTTTGACTTTTCAGTGTACAATCAAATTTTGATCAGTTGACTGAAAAATTCATTTGTCAGTCCAATGCATTTGAGATCTTTTGAAACTTGTGAATAGGTCAAGATTATGCCATTGAGTCCTTGAGTCCATGCTTGAACCCAATTTGTCATTGGCTAGGTTAAAAATCAGAAATTGCCCTTGTATAATCAAAACCCTAAAAATGACCATTTTGCCCTTTTAATGATCTGATCAAATTTCTTGAGGAGTTGTGATCCAAACTTGATCAAATGGTTCATATGAGTTTATAATGTTGATGTGGATCAAAAATTGTGAGGTTTGACTGTAAATTGGCCACAATTGACTTTTCCCCCAATACAACTGATTTCTAGGTCAACTGTCCAATTGACTGGGCAAAAATTTGATTCAAGACTTGAAACTTGGTATGGACAATCTTGTAAGTCCAACATGAAGCATGAAAGTCATATTGAGCATTGGAAGTCCAAAAATCCCTGTGTAAACTCAAACCCTAATTTAGGTCATCAATACAAGGAGATGTTTTGAGCAGAGCAAAACCCTAATCCTGTCTGGAATTCAAGGAGTCTGGTGAGGGGAAATCTTGATAAAATAAGAGGGAAAATTTTGGGGTACAACAGTAGGATAACGCTGTCTAAAGGAAACAAGAATAGAAACGATCTTTTTTTCGAGTAGGTAGATGCTAGTAGGTACTTGCTCAAATCAAAACTTTTTCACACCTACACTTTTCAAATAAACTTTCAAAACCAACTTCGTCACACCTTTGAGGAATGATACAAGGGTTATCATGAGGTAAAAATTTTCAAAACAAAGCACATACACAAGCAATTTTAAAAGATGAGCAAGTACCTAAGAGCCCATGGAAAACCATGGATAGAAAAGGTACTAACACCTTCCCTTTCTATAATCTACCCGATATTCAGAATATCTCGAAAAAGGATTTTTTTCTGTACTTTTTTCCTTTCCAGTTGGATGAAGTAAAAGTCGGTGGCGACTCTTGCTTACCACGACATTTTGCAAACACAAAACGCAAAACGTAAACCAGCATTTCAAACAGTCGGTTCTGCCACCATATCACAGAACTGGAGACTATGTTGGGGAGTTAATAAGTGGGGTATACCTTAGGATCTAGTTCATCATAATTGCTTCTCTTGATTGCTTTGATTGCTTTACTTTTAAGGGTTTTGTTTGGGAGTTACTATAGATCCTAACCCGGATCTGGGAACACCTTTTAGGTAAGTAGCAATAGACTGTGAGGGAACTGTACGACATAGACCGATACGGTCGAAGTAGTATCTACGTTGATGTGGCACATTGGTTGGCATCGGTATCCCTTGTGGAGAAACGAGGAGAATACGGGTCCGCTGCGTGGTGTCGTTAAGCATCAACTGACCTTAGAACCTTTAATCGACCAACTTGGCCATTAGAAAGTAGTGAGATAGCCGGCCTCGGTGTAAAGCTGGGAACTGGTTGATACTCGATGCTACACTCATTGAGACCATACTCTCGATATAGTTCCGGCTGCAAGAAAAGATTGCGTGAGATGAAACCATGACCGATGGAGGATGGTCAGTGATATTAAGATCCTCTAGAACCCAGTTACTTTTTCTAGGACAGGTTGAAACCAACTTAACTTCAAGAAGGTACTACCTTTGACCTCATGCAAGCCTTAAACCTAAGGGCTTTGTGTGATTTGACTGTGTTTGCAATATCTATGTTTGCTATACCTGTGGTTTACCATGACATCATGCATCATAACATGGCATTCATACTTCATTATACTAACCATTTCAAAGACCAAGGGAATTTATATTTGTTATGTTTTGCAGATCATGTCTTTCGTGGGCAGAAATACCGTCCGAATAAACTTTGTGAAAATACCTGCCCAACTTAAAGAGCTAGCGTCAAGAGTTTTCGAGACTTCTATGTTCATCAAGAGACATGGTCAACTTCTCAGTCTGGTCACTTCAAATCTTGATGAGAAGATGATGATTGTACTTTTCCAGTTCTTCGATCCTATGCATCATTGCTTCACCTTTCTAGATTACCAGCTGGTTCCCACCTTAGAAGAGTTCTCTCACCTATTGGGCATATCCATCCTTGAACAGGTACCCTTCACAGGCATGGAAGAAGTTCCTAGACCAGAAGACATTGCCTCAGCTCTGCATTTGAAATGGGCTAATGTAGTATCCAATTGGGAAACACGAAGCGGGGTTGAAGGTTTTTTAGCCAAATTTCTGATAGACCAGGCTCATCTATTCTGGGATAATTTGGATTTTCAGGCTTTTGAAGATATCTTGGCTCTCCTTATCTATGGTTTGGTTCTCTTCCCGAATACGGATTCCTTTGTAGATGTGAATGTTGTCAAGATTTTCCTCTCTCGCAATCCTGTGCCTACCCTGCTGGGTGATATCTTGCATGCCCTCTATACTCGTACTGTGAGGAGAAGAGGGACTCTTATGTGTTTCATGTCGTTGCTGTCGAGTTGGTTTATTTCGCACCTCCCTAAGTCTATGCTGAAGAACGAAGAAGGCTTGGGTTGGTCCTACAGAATAATGTCACTTGCTCATACAAATATTCTTTGGTGTTCCCGGGCTATGGAAGACACTGCTGTTATTGACCGTTGTGGGGGATACCCTAATGTCCCATTTCTTGGAATCAGAGGGGGTATAACTTACAATCCTTGTCTATCTTTGCAACAATTTGGTCGCGCTCGGAGAGATGGTCCCCATGAGCTACTTCTTGAGGATATTGTATTTGACTACAAGGAGGACGTTAAGGAGCACCGTCGGAGGTTTATACGAGCTTGAGGCATGGTGAACAGATATGAACCCCAAGAGTTGGGACCAAAGACTTCCCTTCCTATGCAGTCTTACCTCCAATGGGTCCGAGCTCGTGCCCAAAAGCTTGGGATGCCCTATGAAGCCGTATTACCAGTGATTGTGGAGCCCACTAATGAAGAGGGCATTCCTTACACGGTTCTCTATCCTTACATGCCCACTGATCCTGGGGAGTTGTAGAGGTCTTGGATTCAGCTGAAGAATGAGAGGGATACTTACCGGGAAAAGTATCATGAGCAAGAAAGGAAGATTTTGAAGCTCACCAGGCAGCTCGAGGAAGAAAGAGTGATCAATGACTACATTGGCACAAAAAGGAAGCGTCTATGGGACTTTTGATTTTGCTTTTTCTAGTTTTAGATCTTGTTTTATTTACTTCTTTGTAACGCCTTAAAGGCATTGTTGAACCTTTCAAAGTTAATCTAATAAAGTTTGTTTATTTTTGGTTTGCAAATTTAAATCTTCCAAAGTCTTTGAAATCATTACATGCATCCCATTATCATGCACATCATTACAGATACCACTACAGGTTCTCATCTTCTTCGCTGTTTATTTTAATAAAAATGTCTTCCGATCAAGCCATCAAAGATATTTAGGCACAGAACGCCCAATTCCAACAGATGTTCATAAGTCTGGCTAAAGGGCAAGAGGATTTGAAGACCCTTATTCTGAAAGAGAAAAAGAAGAAGAAGAAGGTCGGTATTCTGAACATGGGTAGAAGATTCGGAGAAAGGTTGAGACAACCAGCTGATCTGACCTCCTCATCCAAAGACGGGGAGAACCAAGAAAGAGTAAAGGACCCTAGTCCTGAAGTTTCTAGAGACGATATGAATTACGACGATGAGCATTATCCTCCTGATGAGGATAGGTACAAGCAGCTAGAAAACCGTTTGAGTGCTATGGAGATTTAGAAGATCCCTGGTTTGGATTTCGGAGAACTGGGACTGGTATCGGGAGTGGTGATCCCTCATAAGTTCAAAGCTCCGATTTTTGCCAAGTACGATGGAGTATCCTGTCCAAAACTCCATCTCCACTCTTACGTCAGAAAAATCCAACCCCACACTGCTGATAGAAATTTGTGGGTACACTTCTTTCAAGATAGTCTGTCAGGGACTCAGCTTGAATGGTTTTATCAGTTGGAAGGAGCCAGTGTTCGAAACTGGGAAGACCTTGTTGCTGCTTTCTATAAGCAGTATCAGTACAACACCGACCTTGCTCCCACTCGTACTCAGCTCCAGGGTATGTCTATGGGTGCAAGTGAAGGTTTTAAGGACTATGCTCAAAAGTGGAGAGACTTGGATGGAAGAGTCCAACCCCCTTTTCCTGACAGGGAGTTGGTTGACATGTTTCTAGGAACGCTATCTGGTCCATTTTTCAATCACTTGATCGACAGTTCGTCATCAGGGTTTACTGAGTTGATTTTGACTAGAGAGAGAGTAGAAGCTGGCATTCGAAGTGGTAAAATACAGAAGGATGCTTCGTCCAGTGCATGAAAGAAGCCTTTCACCGGTAAGAAGGAAGCTAGTGAAGTCTACGGCCCGAGGGGCCAAAGCAGACCTGAACACCGTCAAGCGGTAAATGTTGTAGTGATACCAAGACCCACGGTTGCTCCACAACGCAACAATAAGTAAAGGGTGGAAAGACAACAACGACAGTTTACCCACATCAACATGACTTTGGCTGAAGTTCTTCCTCATCTATTAAAATCCAACTTGGCAACCTTGAAAGAGGCTCCCAAGAATCCAAACACTGCTTCTCCCAGATACAATCCTAACGCGCGGTACGCCTACCATTCAGAGAGTCCTGGCCACGACACAAATGATTGCTGGGCTCTGAGGAATAAAGTGCAAGATTTGATAGAAGCTAAAGAGATTGAGTTTGATGCTCCGGAAAATCCAAACATTATAACTGCTCCTATGCCCAAACATGTTCGTGGAGTCAATGATATGGACACCGATTTGTTTGTGACCTATGTGGAAGAAATTTCTACTCCTTTGGTGACGGTTAAGAAGAATTTGTTGTTGGCCGATTTATTTCTGGGTTGTGGTGAAGGTTGCCACATGTGTTCAAATATGCCTTCCGGTTGTTGTTTATTAAAGTCAGGTGTTCAACGCCTGATGGATAATAAGAAATTTTGTTTGAAAAGACTATGATTCTGTTTGAAGATGTTGCCATTATCACCATTTCCGCCAATCCTTCCAAGGTTTCCTCGAGAAAACCTATTAGGGTTACACCTGTTCCAAGAATTGCTCCATTAATAATCACCGCTCCTGGTCCCATCCCATATATCTCATATAAGTCTATCCCATGGCACTACGGTGCTGATGTATATTACCATGGTGTTAAACAAGATCTGAGGACTGAAGAAGCCGATACGGATATCAGTAATATTGTTGGGGCTACCAAAGTCACCAGAAGTGGAAGACTCTTTTCTCCCGAGATTTCCCCCCCGACTGTCCACAAACCTGTTGTCATTTTGTTTGCTAGTACATCAACTACTGTCCCAGTTCCTACTCCAGTTATCACCCCTGTCGCCGAGCCATCTGGGACTCGGGGTAAAGAAATCATAGGTGAGCCTGCCCGGACGGAGGCACCTAAGAAGATCATCGTAGAAACATCTAAACAGGAGATAGAGGAAAATTTTGAAAATTATCAAGAAGAGCGACTACAACATAGTCGAGCAGCTGGGGCAGACCCCGTCAAAGATCTCCATGTTGTCCTTGTTGTTATGTTATGAAGCCCATGCGACAACTTTAATTGCATTTCTCAAGACTGTGCATGTGTCGCAGGAAACTTCTGCAGATCAGTTCAAAGATTGTGTGGCTAGCCTAACTGCTGACAATGGGTTAGGGTTTTCAGATGCGAATCTAACTGCTAAAGGGAGAAATCATAATGATGCTCTACATGTCTCGATCGAGTGCAGGGGAACCACTATGGCCCATGTGCTAGTAGATACCGGGTCCTCACTGAATGTTATACCGAATAAAGCGCTAGACCGTCTGGATTGTGAAGGTCTGATTCTAAAGCCGAGTAATATTATGGTAAGGGCTTTTGATGGGTCAAAAAGAATGGTGCACGGGGAGGTGGACATCCCTGTCAAGGTGGGTTCTCAGACCTTTGGGTCCACCTTCTACGTAATAGATATCAAGCCATCATATTCTTGCTTGTTGGGCCGTCCTTGGATTCATAAGGCTGGGGCAGTGACTTCCACACTCCATCAAATGCTGAAATATCTGGTGAAGAGGAAGATTGTCACAGTACGAGGTGAAGAGGAGTATATGGTGAGTCATCTCAATTCCTTCCGCTACGTGGAGATGGACGGGGAATTCATAGAAACACCTTGTAAAAATTTCGAAGAGGTCCCTCAGTTCTCGGCATCAACTGAAGTTACTGCCGGAAAACCTCCATTGAAGATGGCTTCTTTCAAAGATGCCAGGGCTGTAATTGAAGAAGGTGGGTGTACCAATTGTGGCCAGTTCCCTGATTTCACTTACAAAACTGACAAATTTGGTTTGGGCTTTACTATAGGGGCTCAAAGGGCTGTTAGGCGCGCACGGATTGGAAGACCTCCTCTACACATCATCAATCGGGGAGTTAATGCAATTGAAGACAGTCAAGAGGATTCAGACATCGACAGCTGGATCTACCCAACAACCAATGGTGGACTGAACAACTGGATGACGAAGGACTTCATACCTGTTTCTTTTATTCTGCAGTAATTGACTTTTTGTTTTAAGATTTGTGATAAACAGTTTGAAACTTTACGGCCCGGTGCCTTGCCCGAGGCACCTTGGCTCTGCTTGTGAGGGCTTATTACTTATCATTTTCATATATCATTAATAAAACATTGGACGTTTCTTGCATTACAAATTTTGCGCTCCTTGTTTTCATGTTCTGTTTCTCACTTTATCAAAATAGCTATTCTCTTACACACACTCACATATCATAATGCAGATCCATATCCACTATGGATCCCATTGATAACAGTTCTGCTACTGCCAATTATGACTTTGAAAATCCGATCAACCAAGCCGAAGACGAAGGTAAGGATGATTGTGAGGTGCCTGGAGAACTTTCTAGAATGTTAAAGCAGGAAGAGGGGGCCATACAGCCTCATGAAGAGCCAGTTGAATCACTAAATTTGGGTACAGAGGAAGACAAGAAAGAGGTTAAGATAAGTGCAAATCTGGAGCATAGTGTCAAGCAACGATTAATACAGATGCTACACGACTATGTTGAGATCTTTGCCTGGTCCTATGAAGACATGCCAGATTTGGACACTGATATTATGGTACACCGCCTGCCGACTAAATAAGACTGCCCTCCGGTAAAGCAGAAGGTCCGCCGTATGCGCCCTGAAATGTCAGAGAAAATCAAGGCAGAGGTCATGAAACAGTTCAACGCAGGGTTCTTAGTTGTCACTTCTTATCCACAGTGGGTTGACAATTTCGTTCCGGTACCTAAGAAGGACGGTAAGGTACGAATGTGTGTGGACTATAGAGATCTGAACAGGGAAAGTCCAAAGGATAACTTCCCACTTCCTCATATCGATGTTCTGGTCGATAACACCGTGCAACACGAGATCTTCTCCTTCATGGATGGTTTTTCTGGCTATAACCAGGTCAAGATGGCTCTTGAGGACATGGAGAAGACAACCTTCGTTACACAGTGGGGCACCTTCTGTTACAAGGTAATGCCTTTCGGGTTAAAGAATGCTAGGGCAACTTATCAGCGCGCCATGGACGCTTTGTTCCACGATATGATTCACCATGAGATCTAGGTTTATGTTGATGACATGATAGCCAGGTCTCAAACTGAGGAAGAGCCCCTTGATCATCTCCAGAAACTATTTGACAGGTTGAAGACGTACAAGCTGAGGTTGAATCTGAACAAGTGTACCTTCGGGGTAAGGTCAGGTAAGCTTCTGGGTTTCATCGTCAGTGATAAAGGTATTTAGGTGGACCCTGCAAAGGTAAAAGCCATACAGAGATGTCGGCTCCCTGCACAGAAAAAGAAGTTAGAGGTTTCTTGGGACGTTTGAATTACATCACCAGGTTCATTTCACATCTGACTGCTACTTGTGAGCCAATCTTCAAGTTGCTGAAGAAAGATCAAGTGGTAAAGTGGAATGATGAATGCCAGACCTCTTTCGAAAGAATCAAGGAATAACTTCAAGAGCCACCAATTCTGATGCCTCCAGTTGAAGGAAGACCTTTGATTTTATACTTGACAGTGCTAGACAGTTCAATGGGGTGTGTGCTGGGGCAGCATGACGAGTCCGGCCGAAAAGAGCACGCTATTTACTACCTTAGCAAAAAGTTTACCGACTGTGAGATCCGATACTCATTGCTCGAGAAAACTTACTGTGCTTTGGCATGGGCTGCTCGCCGGCTGAGATAGTATATGCTAACTCACACTACCTTGTTGATATCAAAGATGGATCCAATCAAGTATATTTTCGAGAAGCTCGCTCTCTCCGGAAGGATAGCAAGATGGCAGATGATCTTAACCGAGTATGATATCTAATACAAAACTCAAAAATCAATCAAGGGGAGTGTATTGGTGGATCATCTGGCGCATCAGGCCGTGGATGACTACCAATCCATGAATTTCGAGTTCCCGGATGAGAATATCATGTTGGTAACCGACTGTGAGGAACCTGGACCGGATGAAGGACCCGAGGAGGGATCCCGATGGTCTATGTATTTTGATGGAGCCTCGAACGCATTGGGTAACGACATTGGCGCTGTAATTATATCTCCTGAGGGCTGTCATACTCCGTTCACCGCCCGATTATGTTTTAACTGCACCAACAATATGGCGGAGTATAAAGCATGTATCATGGGTCTTTGAGCTGCTATTGACCTAAGGATTAAGTTCTTGAGTGTGTTCGGAGATTCCACTCTTGTGATAAGTCAGATCAAAGGCGAGTGGGATACGAAGCACCCATATCTTATTCCTTACAAAGAGTATGTACTGACGTTGCTCCCACACTTCGAGGAGATAACCTTTGAACATTTCCCCAGAGAAGAGAACCAGTTAGCAGACGCGCTAGCTACCATGTCTTCTATGTTCAAAGTGAGGTGGGACAATGAAGCTCCCCAGATTACCATTGAGAGGTTGGAAGAACCCGCACACTGCTGTGACATTGAGACTGAAGAGGTAGCAGATAAACCCTGGTTTCACAAGGTAAAGAGGTATCTTGAGGCTCAAGAATACCCCGAGGGGGCATCTGTTAATGATAAGAAGTTTCTGAGAAGATTTGCTGCGAAGTTCTTCATCAGTAATGGTATTCTCTATAAGCATAACCATGATTCAACCCTACTGCGGTGCATAGACAAGAGCGAGGCAGAAAGGATCATGGCAGAGTTACATGAAGGTACCTTCGGAACCCATTCCAGTGGACATACTATGCAAAGAAAATCCTACGGGCAGGATATTATTGGTCCATTATGGAAGCCGATTGTTATCAGCATTCTCGAACCTGTCATAAGTGCCAAGTCTATGCTGATAAGGTGCATGTACCTCCGGTTCCCCTGAATGTGTTGACAACTCCTTGGCCCTTTGCAATGTGGGGCATCGACATGATCGGAGAGATCAGACCTACTGTGTCCAACGGGCATCATTTCATTCTAGTGGCTATTGATTACTTTACGAAGTGGGTTGAGGCAGCTTCCTTTGCTACAGTAACCAAGAACGTCGTGGCGCGGTTTATCCGACACAATCTGATCTGTAGATATGGTGTACCAGAGAGGATCATTACTGACAATGGTACAAATCTCAATAATACAATGATCACCGAGCTCTGCAAACAGTTCAAGATTCAGCATCATAACTCTTCTCCATACCGAACAAAGATGAATGGCGCCATGGAAGCAGCTAACAAGAATATCAAGAAGATTGTACAGAAGATGACGGTGACATACAAATACTGGCACGAGATGTTACCATTTGCTCTTCATGGGTACCGTACCTCGGCAAGGACATCGACATGGGCAACACCCTACTCTTTGGTGTATGGCATGGAGGAAGTCCTACCCATCGAAGTCCAGATACCCTCTCTCAGGATCATGAAGGATGTGGGTTTGAACGAAGATGACTGGATCCAAACCCGGCTTGATCAACTAAACTTAATCGACAAAAAGAGACTTACTGCTATCTGTCATGGTCAGACGTATCAAAAGCGAATGATCAAGGCTTTTAAAAAGAAAGTCAGACGTCAAGAATATCAAGTCAGGGATCTAGTGATCAAACGTATCATACTGCCGCAAGGTGACCCCAGGGTCAAATGGACCCCTACTTACGAAGGGCCATTTGTGGTTAAGAACGTTTTCTCAGGAGGGGCTATGATTCTAACCATCATGGATGGTGATGATCTTCCTCACCCCGTCAATGAAGACATAGTGAAAAGATACTATGCCTAGTAAAAGACCCGCTAGGTTGACTGGCCTAGGCAAAAATAAGGGCTTCCCGGCGAACCAAAAGGGTTCGAGCAAAATTAAGGGATGAAAATGAAGAAAAAAAACTGTACACCCGACAAGTCGAAAACCTGAAAGGGCGGCTTGGGCAAAAAAGGGTATCCCGGTGGAACTGAAAACCCGAAAGGGAGGTCCATGCAAAAATTAGGGATTGAAGCGTAACACTATGTCTCATTGGATCATCTTGCAACCAGACTTCGGTATCGACTATCTAAATGTGCAAAGACTAAATGATTGAAAATAGATCACTCGCACATATCACTCTTAGGGTATACTCACACTTCGGTTGCCTTCGGTAAACGATCACTAAGCATAAGGTGTTTTAGTGGTTTCCCTCCTGTCTAACAAAGATCGAATGTCCCCTCGGAAATGTTGCCTCGAATATGATCTTAAGACTCTAGGGTTATTACTAAGACGTCTTAACATTGCTTTAGTGATCATGCATCCATTTAGAATTGACCCTTACAACTCCAATGACGGTGCTACCTATTTCTCAATAGTAGGATAGCGCTGTCTAAAGGAAACAAGAATAGAAACAATCTTTTTTTCGAGTAGGTAGATGCTAGTAGGTACTTGCTCAAATCAAAACTTTTTCACACTTAAACTTTTCAAATAAACTTTCAAAACCAACTTCATCACACCTTTGAGGACTGATACAAGGGTTATCACGAGGTAAAACTTTTCAAAACAAAGCACATACACAAGCAATTTTAAAAGATGAGCAAGTACCTAAGATCCCATGGAAAACCATGGATAGAAAGGGTGCTAACACCATCCCTTTCTATAATCTACCCCCCGTATTCAGAATATCTTGAAAAATGATTTTTTCTGTACTTTTTTCCTTTCCGGTTGGATGAAATAAAAGTCGGTGGCGACTCTTGCTTACCGCGACATTTTGCGAACACAAAACGCAAAATGCAAACCAGCATTTCAAACAGTCGGTTCTGCCATCGTATCACAATGGCCACAACATCCATGGCTATTTAGTCAGCCTTTGCTTGATCTGGATTAATAACGTTATTAATCTCTTCCTCTTTCTTGGCAATCGATTCTAATTCCTTGTTAAGAGCAGAAATCTAGTCACGTATTTCAGTAGCTCTTTTCTGTTTGGGACCCAGTTCCTGTTTTTTATTTCCAATCATTGCTAATAAATCAGTGATTTCTTCAATGGCTTATACCACCATATCCAAATTCTCTTTCACAAAAGCTTTCTTCGACTTGACCGCTTCCTCATTTACCCGAATGCTTTCTACATTTTGGAGTAGAGGAATAAATAATTTTTTAAATGTCGTTATCACAAACATGGCTGATTTAGAAGTGTGAAGCTCTTTCATTTAAGTGAGAGAGTCTGAAAGTTTTGGGCCAAGAGTTGGATCAGAATGAAGCTGATGAGGCAAATCAGGATTCAAAGCATGATTTCGAATTTTAGTCATTAGATTTTTGGCTTTGATTGCTTCAGGACCTTCTTGTCGTTGTGTGCTTGAGATTGGTCAGAGTCAGAAGAAAGAGTGCGAGAAATCACGAAGCGACGCAACCTAGCAATTGCTTCTAGAGCAGAAGGCTTGACTCCCATGTGTTTTGGTGTAGTAGGTGAGTCTACCTTTGCCTTCCCAGAAGAAGTGAGAGGCGTGCCTTGCGTGCCTTCAGGAGGGGGAATGATTTAGGAGGTGGTAGAATTTTTATTTGCTTCTGAACCCTGCAGGAAATATGAGAGGCTAGAGTCAGAGCTAGTCGAGCTATAACCCTTATGTTTGGCAGGACTAGTGACTGAGTCAGAGTCACTAAAAGTAGTCTGAATAGTCAGGTCAATAAACTCACCATCAGAAATGTCAGGATTCTCATGATGATGAGGGGAAGAAGCTTCTGACAAAGGATTATAGTCAGGCACACTTAGCTGTGGGCCAGAGACATTAACCTAAAGAAAATCAAGAAAAGATATCAGCCAAACAAATTCAATAAACAAAAAGGAAAAGAAACTAAAAAATAATCAGCTAGTGCCTATGCCGACGGATCAAGATCGATAGACTCATCCTTAGCTGAAGCATCAACAACGTCTCCCATTGGGTTTGGAGCTTTATCAATTCTGGGAGCACGAGTCGGAGTGACAATGGTTGTGTCTACCACTATAGTGTCAGCACCTAAATCTAAGGTAGTTTAAGATTTTCAGCCAAGATCATTTTATGTCTCCTTCTCATAACAAGGGGGACTTCGACATCACCTGGTTCTTCTATTTCATCAACAGGATTTAAGCCAACCATTGCTTCAGCATTCTGGGACACAGGTACCTTCGTCTTCTTTTTCTTTTTCGCCACCTTGTTTTCAGTAGAAGAGTCTTTTTTCCTCTTGTGGCTTTTGGATTTGTGGGAGCGTTGAGGGGACTGAACATTAGGTGATGGCTTAGTATCAGAAAAATATATAACTTGAAGCAATTGTGTTAGTCGAGAATGGAGAGTTAAATCGACAAAAATATACCTCAGTCCTCTTAGAAGTATGTTGTATGTCCTTCTTGAACCGTTTGGATTCGTCAGAGGGAGCAGTCAAATCCGATGAGCGTTTTCGACTCTAGAAAATAAGGAAAATATTAGTACGGTTCAAGGCATAAAAGACATGGAAACAAGAAGTATATAAGTATACCCACAGAGGAAGCCTTCTTGAGTGAAGAAGAAATGGGTTCATCGTCGGAGGGTGTATGGTCAGGGATAATCTATAAGAGATTGGCTAAGTCAGATATGCCAAATCAGGAATGATAATTGACAGAAGGTTGAGTTTAAACCTGATTCGTTAAAGGTTTCGGTTTTCCGACAGAAATGACACCCGCCTGATCTATTTGGATAGCTGTAAGGCAAGTATAAAATAATCAAATAAGCAACCAAATCAAAATAAGCAGGGGGCAAGCTTTCCATAAATCGTTACGAATTTATGTGGTTGAAAGTACTCTAACATATTGGAGATCATAATGAAGATGCCCTGAATAGTTAGGTAGATAATACTTCGTCGGTACCACTATGTCGGCCTTTTTCTTAAAGGCATATTGCATATCCGATAAAGAGCAATACCACCAGTCAGGAATAGGTGGGCCAAAGGCCAAAGCCAAAGGGCTAGATGGAAAAGGAGGAAATATGATGTTTCCAAAGTGAAGAGCGTAAAGATATTTGTCTTTCGCATAACCATGGATTTTAAGTGTCGAGATCCTATCAATTACCTTCTCCTTCAATTCAACAGCACCGTCAAAAATGGTCCAACAAAGATTATTAGGTCCATACACAACTCGGAAGTAATTATGGAAAGCTCGAATTTGTTTAACATGAGTAACCTTACACTTGGTCGATTTTGCCTGCAAATTGGAAAAAGATGTAGTTATTTTAGCTAACATTGCACCAGGATCACCAATGAATGTAACAAAATATGATTGCCACCAAGTCTCAAGTTCTTTGGTGTAGTAGAAAGATGGTTGGAAAGGAGTGAGAGTAAGTGTAGGCCTTCGTGCCCAGATGTTTCTGATATCTTCTTTGATAATTTCGAAAGGTTGGTCAGGTATGATGTCTATCAGTAGCTCGTGAGAATTGAAAAAGGACTTGGGGACAAGTTGACAGAGTCCAAATTGTCGAGCCACCAAGTTAGGCTGATAAGCAACCAGGCCTGGATTCACGCCGACAATCACAGAAGAAATAAATTGGGGAGTTAAGTAACGTCTCCAGAGGAATAGGGAGTTTTTTCCTATCTTCTTCTCTTGTAGTTAGGAAAGCTCTAGTGAACCACTATGGGCCATCTTGTCTATCATTAAACGGGGCTATAAAGGGTGTGAAATCGACTCTTGTCAACATGATGTTGAACAACCGTTTGAAAACTTCAGGATTTGGGGAACCCTTGTCAATAGGAGTTTAAGGAAGAATGCATTGCCAAACGATATGGTTTTGAGATGGAAGGCATGCTACTTTTCTATTCCTAAAGGGCTTGATCTCTTTAGAAAAAGTGGCATTCAACCATAATTGTAAGAGAAAAAAAGGACCATGGACCAAGACATTCTTTTTCTTTGGATTAGTAGGGTCAAAATGCTTGATTTGATTAGCAACTTCAGTCAGGGATGCGTAAAGAGAGGCCAAAATTAGCTGGCCTAAAGCAACATTCTCACCCATATGCAATTGGGTAGCCAGATAAGAAAACTATTTGGACACCTGCATCGACTTGGAGCAAAAAATAAAGCGTGACAACCATAAGGTTAAAAATGCTACATGCTCTTCGTCAGTTATGGGGCCAGAAGTTTGAGCATGATGGTCGATGAAGTTTTTGTATGTTGGTTTATGAGCTTCACCAACGTCGAACTTTAGTGGCACAGGTTCAGCATCTCTATAATTAAAAACGGTACCAGATGATTTTAACCCTGTGATGACAACAATGTCGAATAGGGTAAGAGTAATCATACCACACTTAGTATGAAAAGTGTTGGTCGACCCTTCCCAAAAATGTATGGCATCTAGGAATATGCCACTAGAGTAAGGCTGGCCATATCGAGAAAGTTCTAACAATGTATAAATGCCCATTCTTTTCTGTTTATCTCCTTTGTCAGTTTCTAAACGTGCCATCCAAGCACGAAACTTAGGGCAATGTAGAGGTGGAGCAGTTCTAAAGTTTCTGTCAACGTACTTGAGCGAAATAGATTTTGGAGAAGAAATTATGGGTTTGGTAACAATGCTAGTAGGAAAAAATGCTTCCTTATCGTCTACATAGATTTCGGAGGGTGCATCTGCAGGAAGTGGCCCTAAAAAATCTAGGGGTTTTTCTTCAAGAGAAAAAGGGATAAGTACCTAAGATTGCCAGATTTTGGCTTTCTCCTCAGCAAATGGAGGTTTTGGCACATAAGTTTGTCGTCGACGAGGCATAGTTGAAGAGAGATTGCTGGAGAAGAAGTTTGATTATCAACATTCGCCATTGTAAGAAGTTTAAAGGAGGATGAAGATGGGGAACAGTGATGAAATTTGCAGATTCTGCATTTTTCTGAAGCAAGGGTGTGAAGAAGCGAAGAAAAGTAGAAAAAAAAAGAGAAATAAGGGTATTTATAGACTCTAAAAGGAAGGAAGAAATAATGGGGAAAATCTTTGTGATTTCTTAAGTTTAAATCGTGCCATTTGAGGGACACGTGCTGCAAAATCAACGTGAGTTAATGGGCTATGTCTCCCACTAAAAGTGCAATGATGGCAAAAATTAAATGCAACACGTCTTGAAGCTGAAAAGCGTGATACATTACCATGATTACATGACGTCACGAAAAAGGAAGAAGAATAACGTTCACTTTTGGAGGGATGGAAACGGTTAGGTCAAATGGTAAAATCGACGCTTCAAAGATGCCATTATCTCATATGAGTCGAAATTTGAAAATGGCATCTCTGGGGGGCATTTTGTTATCTTGAAAAATATTAAGGTATTCAAGCACGTGTATTAAACGAGGATATTCTCATAAGCTAAGGGTCACCCTCTAAAGTAGGGGTTTTTGGGAAATTGGAGCCAAAGTGTTTGAAAATTTAGTTTTATTAAACTAGATTTATTGTTTAAAGGGAATGTTACGCCAAACTGTCGAAACTGAGCCAGGTCGACCAAAAGGAAATAAAAGAATATATGTTAAGAAATGGTCGAAATTGGTTTAGTCGACTAAAGGGTGAAAGACAAGGAAAATGGTCAAAATTGGTTTTTGTCAACCAAAAGGGTTTCTGGACTTAGAGGAATTGTTGTTGATTTTAAATCTTGCTAAAGGGAAAGTGTTGAAGCGAGTCAGAAGCGGTTTACTTTCAGAAGCTAGGAGAGGGAAGATTTAAATTTCAAAGTCATCAGCAGTTGCCAGCTTTTTACACTTTGTTTAAGTTCCAAATAGGTGGCGACATCCAGTGAAGCGGTTGTCTCAAGATTTTAATATTGTTCGTAGATTTCATCTAGGCAGTTACATTGTAAATATTATAAGTAAGAATATTCAATGTAATTTTTTGGTGTGTTCACTTGTATGCTCAAATCACTTGTCAAAACTCTGTCATTCCGAGCGTTAGGAAACAAAGAGTGAAGGAGTGCTTGACGTACGTGAATCACCACTTTTATTTCAATGCAAATCCTTTATTTGTCAATTATCTCTTTTGAATACTTTATTTGCTTTCTATGTACTTTTGAACAAAGTCTTTACGTTATTTTCTACTTCGCGTAAACAATTAAAGGCTCTCTGTCGGTCACGAGTCACCAACCAGTTAGTTTTTTTAATCTTATTTTCATATGAATACCTTTTGTCGGTCACGAGTCACCAGTCAGTTGATCGATTCATAGTGTGGAAAGCCGTTATACTTGTTCCCTTAGTCACAAAAAATTGTTTCCCTTGATAAGGATTTCGACAGAATAAGTATAATAATAAAACTCTTAGCACGTGTCTTAAGATCAACTGATCGATCTTGTGAGTTACCCTTAGTTTCAGGACTTTGGGAGGACCAACGGTTGTTTACCATTTTCCATAGTAAACACTTACATACATCACATATAACACATCCAAACACCTGTTACACTTCTGTAACACCATTTTTATCATCCTTTAAACTCCATATCTAAAGCTTGCACATTGACTTGGTTGGAGAGATTCAACAACTTTCAGTACAAAGTAAGGATTTGAATAACTTCAGGGAGGTCCAAGGAAGCTTAATCAATCATTTACATGCACCTGGAAGCCTCCATACACATTCTGAGTTTTCACTTCAATAGGTAATTTTTTCCAACTTTGAAATCCTTATACACACATCATTTGCTTTCAATTTCAAAAGATAAAATGTAGATATGATTGCCCTGAAACTAACTGTTGTACCCCAAAATTTTCCCTCCCATTTTCACACAATACATACTCATAGAGGTTCTCAAAGTGCTCAAGGTTGACCAAAAATTGACCAGACAATTCTCCTCGTAAGTCAATGAACCCCGAACTAGGGTTTCAATTTTCATCAAGACGGTTGAGCTCCAAAAGTATCAAATGATTTCCATGATCCTGATATGTCTTCAAGATCATCCATGCCAAGTTTCATTCGTTGCTCAATAAGTTTGCTCAGTCAATTGCTCAAGTATTGGAAAATCAACTATGTTAGGTCAAAAGTCAACTATGGCCCATGTACAGTCAAACTTCAATATTTTTGGTCAACATCAACATTTTGAAGTGATATCCATCATTTGATCAAGGGTTGATCATGATTCCTCAAGAAATGCTCCTAACCCATCAAAAGTCAAAAATGGCAAATTAGGGTTTCTATAGGAAAAGTCAACTAAACTTTGACCAAGCATAACTTTCTCATACTTTATCATAAATTTTCCAACCAAAGCTCATTTTGAATAGAATTCAATGCCCTAAAACTTCTCTTCATCCCTAAAGTTCAAGAAATGCACCATTTGAAAGATACAAGTTCATACATTACAGGTCATTTTTAGAAAGTCAACAAAAGCCACTTTTTTCCAAGACCTTTTACATCAAGATAACATCTTCAAATGAAAAATTCATCAAAAGAGGGATTGAAGTAGATATCCCAGGCTTTCCAAAAAGTAAAAATTAATCATCATGAGATAAAAATTGAGCAAGTTATGGCTTTCCTAAGTTGGGAAAATTTTGGAAATTTCAAGAATGGTGCATTGAGAAAATTTGAATTTTTGGGTCAATGGCCTAACTTTTTAAGATTCAAATATCTTCCTAAGGTCATAGAGGACCTATAATCTTATTTTTGCATGGCCTTGTATTTTATACCTATTTTTTACATATTTATTTTAATTTGTTTCAAGTAAATATAAAATAAATTGTATAAAATATTTGGAAATAGGCTTAGGCATGTGGGATAGTGTCTTGGCTTGCTTAGAAGCCAAAGATTTCGTGCACAAGTGACCAGGTTCATGATCGATGTTATACTGAGGTATCCAATGATTCGGACTGCAAGTGCACAGTCTCGTCGTGTAGTTTTAAAAGATATCGAACCACATAGACTAATGAATCGAACTACCGTCTTTTATTGTTACGTTGCACATCTAAAGCTAATGAATGTTTGATTGGGTTGTAGGGAAACTAAATACTAAATTAAGCTTAATTTTTAATTATCAATGAGCGGAACTACCAGTATGCAATAGTCGAACCTCGGGAACTAGCGACCGATTGGGTGTCTTTATATTTTCAAAACAACTTTCATTAAAACCTATTTAGTTTAAAAACCCTCATCTCACACAGTCGTTTTATTGATCTAGGCTATGCAGTTAAGTCTTAACGTACGCTTCCGCCATTCCGCAGGAGTTAAAAACACCTTTTGAAAACGAAATAAAATCTTAATTAACTTTAAAGTGCTTCCGCTGTATTTTAAGCTAATGCCTAATTACTACTGTCTAGTTAAAAGATCTCAAACTTCCGCTTTGTTGACCCTAACCTCTATCTGTTCTTTACTTTCGTAACAAAACAATTTAACGATTAAAAATAATAACTTAGACCAGAAAAGAAGGTTTTATAGTAAAAATAGTCCCAACCGAGTCACTCGATCCCTTGGTTAGGTGACCTTACATACCGGTATACGAATTCTAGCCTAACATAATATCAGACCAAATCACAGAACAATTCCAGAGACAAAATAGAATAAACATGATTATATTGATTAAAAGTAATAAAAATTCATAAACATAAACCTGGTAATAATTCTGGATATGGAAGCACTTCTGTACAAACTGTAGGCTTTGCTTCGGTCGAGAACAGATATAATCGTACAGAAAAATAAATGCTAGAGGAAATATAAAAATTGCAGGGAAAAGAATAATGCTTAAAGAAAATTTCCTTAGAGTAAAAAAAATGAATTCTCAAAAATCTCTGCCCAAAAGAAAATGTCCTTTTGTCGTTGTGTCCAAGGTCCTATTTATAACCTCCTGTGTGATAAGTTGGTTCTCGGTAATGTAGGAACACTTTGTGTTCCTTTGAGAAATAATAGGACCACTAAATTAGTTACGTTCTCCATTCATTGACTGAGTGGATCAGAGAAATAGGATGGCCGTTGGATTTGCATTTGAATTGGTTTCCTTCCGTTGGATTTGCAGTACATGGTCAAAGAGGAAGAAAGTGGGCTTGTGACGTTCGCCAAGTCCAAGTGACGATGGTCACTTGGTCCATCGTTCCAGTGACGAGCGGCATCACACCTTGACGATCGTCAAGGCCTGGGTCACGTGCTCACATGCTTTGTGATGGGCTTAAGCTGATTTCTTCTCCTTTGGCCCTTTTTGATATCTTTGCACCTTTTTTTCTTCATTTCTTCCAAAGTGTTTAGCTTAATGTATATCTGCAAAAATAGATGAATATCTGCATAGTACCTATAAAATAATTTAATTTAAACTAAAGTATGAGAAATATTTTATGTATATCAAGCCAAAAATATCATATATTTGTGTTTCATCAAACTCCCCCATACTTGAACTTTTCTTGTCCTCAAGCAAACGCTCAGTACGATGTTTTTCTAAACATGGTTAGATGCATATCTATGACTCGAATCAACTAATATATGGCTGAGTTGTGTTTTTGTCAGAAAATTGAAAGCTCGATTCATGCTCCATTACTACGGTAATGACACTAGATAGTCCCATTTTATGTAAACTAGTTACAGGTCCTATCATAACCTACCTTGAGTATTTGTCTCGTTTTGTCCCTTTCATTCTAGCGCAATCACATTAAGCCCTTTATCTTTGCACGCACATAGCAGAACAGTCGGTTAGTGGTTATGATCTCTTTTTAGACCTTAGAGGTTTCTGGCACAGTAATGTGGCAACCTTTTTCAATTCATGGGGGGATGCGGGGGATCAGGCCGTAATCTTCCCTACCGAGTTCAGTACCAGATGCTCCTGAACCATCTACTAAATGATTTTTCATGTTACTTTGTAAGGTTTACATCCTTTGGATTAAACGATCGGGTAAGGATCACCCAATTTAATTGGTGTGTTTCCTTGCAACATTTTGCTGAAATATTATATCATCCACTTATATTCATCGACTTCCTGCGTAGTTTGTGTTTAAGACGGTGCTGACTGCTAATATAAACTACTCAGGGTTACTACAAAGACTAACACTCAGGGTGTTGGAATAACAGGTACTTGAACTAATCTATCATACTCTGGGGTTGTAGAATTTCTAGACAGTAGAAATTTCGCTTAATCTTGCCACAATTCCTGACTATTAAAGATCTTGCAGTCTATGTACTTGTCAAGTGAGTCAAGGTTATGCTTAAAAAGAATTTTTTTTTATAGGGCTCAAAAAGAAAGGGGAGTCTAATAGAACAACACAAAATGCTTCAATAGATAACTTGATAACAATTTTTTTTATTGAATTAGAGATAACGGAAGGGAAATTACAAAGAAAATAAAAATTACTAGGAAAGGGAAATACTTCCTCCCCATACTTGAATCATACATTATCCTCAATGTATTGACAGAAGATGGAAAAGGGAAATGGAAACTAGACAATCATTCTTCCTCCTCTTGTCTTTGGAATCTGCCACATGTCCTCGCTCTTCTACGTGCTTGTTCACCGCTTCTGAAAGATTCGCCGCCATTCCTATGAGAAATAACGTTATGCAAGTCGTCAACACGAAGTTTTAAGGCTCGCATATCTTCCGTCATTCCTGTGGCGAATTCCAGCATACTTTGATCGTGCCTGTGAGTGTAGTCATTTTGGTCTCTCTGCATTTGTTGCATGAGATTCATCATCTCAATTTGGCGTGTCTCGAGGCTCTGGTAGCATTGAGTGGACAACTGGTTTTGCTGCATTATTGCGGCATAGATTGCATCAATGGTGGAGGGATTGTTGGTGTGTTGTGGTTGGGGCTCTTGCTGCTCTAATTCTTCTTTAATTTCATCAGCAACAACGTTGTTGGCCTCACCTTGATTTCCTTGCTCATTTTCTCTGGGTTCTGGGGCGTTCAGGTTGTAAAGCCAATTTTCCGGATTGCCCAAATTTGTACGATTGTGATTCGGCATGATCACGCTATGAACTTTTGCATTCTTCACCATTAGATAGTACCCTCCAGCTTCTCGCACTTTGATCAGGCGGCCATCTCTACAGTTATCAATATCCATATAAACCGCTGGCAGTGAAGGTAGGAGTTGAATCCTTTCCCCCCAGTTCAGGTGAACTGCGATTGTGGTGACAATGCCTCCGATACAAAAAGGCGTAGTCCCATCTCTCGTAACAAGGTTCTGAATATGGGCCATCATTAATGTAACGGGATTAAGACGGAGGTCTCTTGAAAAGGCACAGTGAAGAGCATACAACTCTTTAGTGTAGACTTTGTTGTTGTTTGCCCTTCCAAACACCGTGTTTGCCATAATACGGTGTAAGAAGCGAATGTTTGGGTTGTGAATATGAGAGGCGTAGCGTGCTTCAGGAATAACATTTGGTTCACCGGTTATTCTCTCCCATAGTGCATATACACTTCCATTCCAATCTATTTCCGGGGGAATACGATATTGCACATCATTCCCACAGGGAAAACGAAATATTTCGCTCAAATTTTCATGGCTAAGTGTGTATTCTCGGTTGAACATCCGAAATTGAGCGGCTCCCGTTAGGTGTGCATCAGCATCGCCGCGAGTGTGATACGCGTAGGAACTCAAGAATTCCAGCGTCAGAGCTTCGTAGGTTGGTGTGTTCATCGTGCTTATAAAGCTCAGGCCAACTTTGTCTAGCAAGCCTTGCATATGGGTTTGCAACCCCAATTCTTGCAAGCAGTTGTTGTCGACAAACCTAGTGGATGTCAAACCTCGACGATGGAATTTTATTTACCTTTACTTTTGAAGTTCGCCTATTTCTCCTTGTCGGAGCACAAGATGGAGCATGTCGGGTTCGACTTGGTTTGGTGGATTCCTTCGGGCGGCCATGATTTTGAACTTGATAGAGAAAAAATGTATTTGTGATGAAGAGATGGAAGGTGGGTGGTAGTGATGAAAACTAAGGGATGGAAGAAGGGTTTAAATAGATGGATTTTATTGAGTAGGAAATCGAATGAGGTTTATGGGATAATTATGAATATGAGAGGTTATGGAAGTTATGGATGAATGGAGTAATGAGATAGTGGGGGTTTTAAAGAAAAATTTCGTTCAAGGTTCAATGATTCAACGGTCACGGGAAGAAATCGTGGGTGACAGGCTTCCTGACGCTCGTCACGCGTTCCTTGACGTTCGTCAGGGTCAAGGAGACAAGCTCTGACGCTCGTCACATGCTTCCTGACGTTCGTCAGGGTGTAATGGTGCGTGCAGAGTGTTTGAGCCTTTGTTTGACCGCGTGCAGTAAAGCAAAAATTTATTAATTAACTAATTCATATAGTTTGATTAGTGTTACAAGGGATATATATCTATGTGAATAGTTAGTGGCACATAGTAGAATCGGAGGAATGATAATCGAAATAAATAAATAAGAAATAATTTAATTAAAGATAAAAATTAACCGAAAATGAAAAGTATGAAATACGAAATGAAAATAAATAAATACTTTAAAATAAATAAATATTCGAAATTTTTAGAACCGAGAGTAACAAATTATTCGAAAGATATGAGTATAAAACAATAATGAGTATTAAGAATAATAATGAAACCCTCCCCATGCTGAGAACAAACAGTGTCCTCACTGGGGTGGCACAGAAACAAAACTATCGATCACGTGGACCTCCTGGAGGTGGAGCAGTAGCGTGCAGATGCTGATAGATATGATCGAACTGCTCTGTGACAACATCCATGAAATGAAAGAAGTCACGCCGAAGTGTGCTGATATTATCTTTAACAGTGGTGAGCTCTCCTCGGAGCGCAGTAACATCAGACTACAATGTCTCGGTAGTATGTGCATGATCAACCATAGGAACATCGACAACTTAGGTAACTGTGGGAGGTGTAGGGTCCTCTAATGGAGTATACTCATGGTAACCAGGAGGTGTGGACGGGTCGCTCTCCTCTCTCTCAGGGTCACGTTCATCTATCTTCTCTAGGTTATATATCCAGTTTTTCTTATTATGGACACTTGTGTTCTCTGGGCTAGGCAAGAGGAAGTAGTAGACATGGTCATTTCGTACCAGCAGCTGAAAGTGAGGTGGGTCGAGGTTACCTATTAGAGTTATGTTAAAACAGAATGGGATATCCATGGTATAGTATCTGCCATATGGCGTAATGCGTGATAATGATGATCGCATGGATAATGCCTCAGTTATCATAGTGACTAGCCCGCCAACACAGATAGGTCCATGGGTACACTGAGCTATATCAAACATATTAGCGATCATAAATGATGCACCAATTACGGGTCTAGACTGGAAAGCATAGTATATAATGAATAACTCATCCCTAGAAACTGAGTGTCTATTTATAGGTTTTCCAAACAGGGTGAAAGCTAATATGTGGTGGAAATACCTAATTGCTGGGTTATGGATCTCAGTCACATCCAGGTGGTCAGGGTCCTCAGGGTATTGGCCAGCTATATCCCTCCAAAAATGGTTAAGTTCAAAATCAAGGAGGTCGTCTTCCTGGGTCTCCATGTAGGCATCTATAGAACTAGGGAATCCTAGCAGCTCAGCAAGACGACGAACGGTGAAATGGTGGGTAAAGCCAAATAATCTGAAGGACATTTGTCCCCTACTACGCCCTAATCCTTGGATGGGTTGATAAATGAGTGAGCTCAAGAACTCTAGGGTGAGGTTTCGATAGGTGGGGTATTTATGGGCAAGGAATCCTTCCCAACCTATCTGGTTGAACTAAAAATAAACACTCTCCCTGATGCCTAAAACTGTCAACGTGGGATCATGCACATAAGTAGTCATGCTCATCTGGCGTTGAGCCAGTATCTCATAATGCCTCTGTTGGGCCTCCGTAGCGAAGGTGACAGTATCCATAAGTTAGTTTATCTAGTTAGTTCCTGTGAGTCGGTACAAAAATTAGTAAAAGAAGAAGAAAATAAATAAAATATGCAATGAGAAAAAAAATCCGGGAATCGAAATAATAGTCAGAATGCAAAATAAAAATATAAAGTGATTTGAAAGAAATTAAATGAAAAACTTGTGGGTTGCCTCCCACACATCGCTTGTTTAATTTCGTTAGCTTGACATTGTTTCAGACGTGAATTAGTTTCCTAATTCGGGCGGTAGCTCTATAAGTGTTAAGCTCGCGGCGTAGTCCTTATTTTCAATGCTGTGATAATGTTTTAAACGTTGGCCATTTACTATGAATGGGTTTGTGGACTTTCCTTTGATCTCGATGGCACCACTGGGGAATACTTTGGTCACTTCCAAGGGTCTAGACCATCTTGAACGGAGTTTCCCTGGAAAGAGTTTTAGACGAGAGTTGAATAAGAGAACTACATCTCCTTCATTGAACTCCTTCCTTGAGATTCGTTTGTCATGCCACTTTTTCGTCCTTTCTTTGTAGATCCTCGCATTTTCATACGCGTCTAATCTTAGCTCTTCCAGTTCATTTATGTCGAGGATCCTTTTCTCACCTGCCGCAATGTAGCTTAGGTTTAGAGTTTTAATTGCCCAATAAGCTTTGTGTTCAATTTCTACTGGCAGGTGACATGACTTACCATAGACAAGTTTAAAGGGTGTTGTATCGATTAGCGTCTTGAATGCCGTCCTGTAAGCCCATAGTGCTTCAGGTAACTTATCCGAACAGTCCTTTCTTGACGTGGCAACAATTTTTTCCAATATTTGTTTTATTTCTCGATTTGAGACTTCCACCTGTTCGCTTGTTTGGGGGTGGTATGGTGTTGCTACGCGGTGTTTCACCCCATATTTGGTTAGGAGTTTATCAAAGATTTTGGATATGAAGTGGGAGCCACCGTCGCTTATGACTTGCTTGGGTACACCAAATCTTGGGAAGATAATATTCTTGAAGAGTTTAATCACGACTCGAGTGTCGTTTGTTTGAGAAGTTATTGCTTCGATCCATTTTGAAACGTAATCTACAGCCACGAGTATATATTTGTTGCCGAATGATGACGGAAATGGTCCCATGAAGTCTATTCCCCACACATCAAAGACTTCGAATTGTAGAATGCCAGTCTGAGGCATCTCATCGCGTCTGGATATATTTCCAGTGTGTTGGCATCGATCGCAGTTAAGAATGGCTATGTGCAAACTTTCCATAGATTTGGCCAATAGAAACCAGACTGCAAAATTTTAGCACACGTCTTTGATGTGCTTGCATGGCCTCCATAAGGGGCGTCATGACAATGAGAAATAATGTTTTCAATTTCCCTTTCTGGGACGCATCTTCGGAAAATACCGTCGGTACTTCTCTTGAATAGTAAAGGTTCATCCCAAAAGTAATGTTTCAGATCGTGAAAGAATTTTTTCTTCTGTTGATAAGTCAGGTCAGGGGGTAGGATTTTAGCCGCCAAGTAATTTGCTATATCTGCATACCATGGTAAGTTTTGATTAGTTCGGACAGAGTCCACGGTTTTGTTTATATCATTATCTGTTGCGTCTTGGCTTTCTTGTAAATCACGGCTAACAACATGTGTGTCAAGTTCTAAAAGTAATTGGTTTGGATTTAATTCAGGTGGTTCTTCGTTGGCATCTGTTGTACCCCAAAATTCGCCCTCTCTCTTTTCCATAAGAAATCACAGCTTCGGGCTTTTCCTGATTTTTCAGATTGGCTTAAGAATCGGTCAAACAAACTTTTCTTATCAGTCACACAAAATTAGGGCTTCCATTGATTTAGAATCAGTTCAAGCAGATTGTTAGGGTTTGTTTGAGTTTGGCTCAGGGTTTGATCAGGCGGACGCTTCTTTGACAATAAATCAAGAATTAGGGTTTGCACGCGCACTCTTAGAAGGAATTAATTCTACAGTTCTTTTCAATTGACTCTGGGACATGGGTTGAGGCTTCTGATTGAAAGTTTGAAGTTTTAAGTTTGATCAGTGAGATAAAGGACATATGGACGTTTGTTTGTTTAACTGTGCATTGCTTTTGGTTATTCGGAACGCCGAACGTTTATTGATTATTTATAATTTCTAAGTTAAAATTATTGGATAATTTCCAATTATTATAATTCAAGAAATTTAAGTAATTAAATAAATAAATGCAGAAGAATTAAAAAGATATCTGACAAAGAAAGATTTTTATTCATTTTTAATTGTTTGTTACAAATATTATTTGAACACTGTAAATTTATTTACAGTTGTTTACATTAATATTATTACAATGATTAAAAGTAATTTAAAACTATATCCTAAATCTCTGGAAATCTTCATCTTCTACTGATTGCATCCTTTGCTCAATTGATATTTATCTTCAAAAACAAAAAAGTAAGAAGTCAGTACAGATAAATTAAGAGCATTCTCAGACAGTTAATTAAAACTCATCATTAAAAGTGTTGGCCGAAATCAGTTTGTTCACCCTCTCTGCAAATCACAAGAAGACTCTTGGTTCACAAAGAGGGAAAGAAAATTATCTTGCAAGCATATGAATTAAATACAAGGAAGCATGTTAAACAAAATGCCCAAGAATGCATAAATTCAAACAAGACTGTAACTAAAACAAACAAGTTACAAACAAACTGCACATGGCAAACTAAGTTACCAAGAGATGTCAACCAAGCTGCCAAAAGATATCAAAGCTATAAAAAAAAACTGTCAACAAGTACACAAAAGATATGCAGGAAATCTGGAAATATGCAGAGGAAAGCTAACATTGCAAGCATACATTTTCAAAATCTTCATCATTTCCCAACCAACACTTTTTCAGAAAAAGTACAGTCTAAGCAATAAACAATGCTTTTTCTGTGGAGAGAGAAAGAGAGAGAGAAGTAGAGAGGCTTACAGTGGGCAGGCTTAAGACAAAGAGATATAAAACAAAGAGATCAGAACAGTTCAAAGAAGGCAGAAAAACATAAAGAAAAATATAATACAAGCTCTCAAGCCTGTAACTTCAAAACAAGCTTCCAAACTACCTCAAGCAAGCTTACATTCAACCTGCCTGCATGATACAAACAAGCCTGAAAGCCTTGAAGAAAACAAACAAGCTTACAAACTGAAGCAAGCCTGTAACCAGAAGCCTGTCCCAAAGCCATACAAACCAGTATAAGCTTCAATAAACCTGTCTAAAAACCAGTAAACCTTCAAGCCCTTCAAGCCTGCTTAAGCTTGCCTCCAAACTGTAACATCCTGCCTAGAACACATAACAGAAACAAGCAAGCAAACTGATAAACCTCCAGCCTGTTTCAAAACTGTATCAACACAAGCCTGAAGCCTACTAACACCTTAAGCCTTCTAACACCTCAAGCCCGCTAAAACTCATAAACCTGTCTAAAAACCAGTAAAAGCAAGCCTGTCAAAGCAAATCCCAACCAACCTGTCTCAAGCCTTATTCAAACAAAACTCAAACAAGCAATCAAAAAGCCTGTCAAAAACATAACAGAAGCAAGCCTAAAAGCTTGTTCATCCAAAAGCCTGCATAAGCCTTGAAGTCTGTCAAACACGAGTCAAATTCACAAACTGCATAGCATTCAAAGAGCCCTCAGAACAACTTCATCATAGGGCCAACATCAAAATCAAAACACCAACAAAAACCCTCAGAATCAAATTCATCATAGGGTTAGCATATCCAACTCAGAATCAAATCCAGAAGTAAAGACAACAACAAGGCAAGCAAGCAGAAGAGGAACAAGCATCTCAGATATCATCTTCACAGAGGCAAGCGATCAGAAGAGGAAAAGAAGCAAACAAGCTAGGGTTTTCAGAAAGCTATCATCATAAAACCATTCAAAGAGGCAAGCAAGATACAAAAATACCAGGAAGCAAGCTCATCAGCATCATCACTCCACGCCTTGGCCGCCTAAGGAGCCTCCTGTCCAAGCTCTCCTCCTTGCCTCCAACAAAGGTATTGTCCTCCTTTCTTTAACACCTCACACAACAATAATAACATAGAAGATCAGAATGTGTCAAAAACCAATAACGAGCAAGACTAAAATCCAAAACCCTAAAACATAAAAAAGAAACCGTTACCTTTTCGTGTCGCTGCCTCGCTTAACCATGGAGGGAGGAGGAGTTGGAGGTGGCGCCTAGTGGCCATAGGCGGAGTTCGTTCAGGAGTATTGCTTAAAGAAAGATGAAGAGGACAACGAAGAAGAAGATGGGAACGGCGCCGCTCATCAAGCCTCTGTAACTCTATTCTGAGGAAAACAAGATGAAACCCTAAACAAAAAAGTGTCAAACCCGTTTGGGCCTGCTCCATGAGTTAACGCCTAAGCCCATAAAAACTGGCGTGCACACCCCCCTGTTCTGTGATTCATTTGTTGATTATTTGGGCCAGAATAAATCCCCTAAAGGCCCATTTAAACCTTTTTTTTATTTTTACAAATCAATCTTTTATATTATCACTTTATTTTTTGTTTTATATAACTTAATTCCTTTTCTTTTTTCTTGTTAAATAAATAATATATTTTTTATATTAAATTTATTTTAACAATATTTTTTATTACACTTAAAATATGTAAATATTAGATTTATTAGGTTAATAGATTTTTTGTCTTAAAACTTTTTGTTTAATAAATATTTTTATATAAATTTCTAAAAAAACACTTAAAATACATAAAAAAATAGATTTTTTTTAAGTTAAATACTTTTCTATTATTAAACCTTTTGTTTATATAATATTAACAAAAACACAAAAATAAATAAATACTTAACTTGCATCATTTGTAAATAATCACATACACTTTCACTAATACTTTTGATTCTCTTTTATCCTTATACATTGCTATATTTTACATTGAGAATGCTACAATTCGATTTGGTTGTAAATATTATTTGGACACTACTATCCTGATAAGACTTATCCCCATTTGTAAATATTTTTACCCCATCCCCGGATACTTATGTGTAATAGCTTAGACTTTAAATTCCCGCAATTTATCGCTTTCTATATACTGTATAGTAATTAGGGTTTGTATGCGAAGATTCAAAATCAACCGCTAGATAACCTAATACAAGATAAATGCATGAAAATGGACAACTCCAATGCACACTTGCACCCTTAGGGTTACTCCACTTGTTGCCTTCAAAAGTGGGCCATGTTGCATGTTGAGTGTCTTTGGCAAAACAAGAACAAATCAAATGATCATAGTCCCTCGATGACGCTTTCTCAAGTTGCCTAAAAAATGATAAAGTCCCTTAAAGAAAAAATTGCCAAAGACACTTGGCACTATTGCATTCATGGTCTAAACGATGACCCGCGCCCGTCCCGTTAACATCCTAACACAAGATTGTCTACCAAATACAATGGTAGGACAATACTGTTAAAAGGGTTAAAACATGAGAAAGATCTTTGAGTAAATTTAGGGGTAGACAACTCTTAGTTACTTGATCAAACTTGCAAAACACACTTGCCTACTTTCAAAACACACTCCACAACACAACTTTCAAAACAACTTTCAAAAACATTGAAACATCTTTTCAAAAAGACAAACACCTTTGTAAAACATTCGAGTAAAGAATTGTTACAATGGTTGCCTAGACAAAGGCATCTTTTTCAAAACATTTTCAAAACCACACACACAAAGCACCATTTCAAACAATTGAAAAGCAAAGGCAAGTGATCTAAGCAAGTAACTAAGAGCCCATGGATAACCATGGATAGAAAGGGTGCTAATACCTTCCCTTTCTATAATCTACTCCCCGAACCCAAGAAAACATCTCAAAGGTTTTTCCTGTGCTTTTTAACCTTTCCTTAGGATAAAATAAAAAGTCGGTGGCGACTCTTGCTAAACCGAAACATTTGCGAATACAAACGCAAAACCTCAAGTCAGTTCTCCCACCGTATCACAGCATCTCCTAAGTTCATCTGAGCTAACAAACGTTCATATGGGAAGTCATTGTTAATGGGCACATCTTCTTGTGTCAGCCTCTCCATTAGAGATAAATGGTCGGCTACTACGTTCTCGGTACCTTTCTTGTCTTTAATCTCTAAATCGAACTCTTGTAGAAGTAGAATCCATCTCAATAGTCTTGGTTTTGAATCTTGCTTGGTTAACAGGTATCTAATAGCTGCATGGTCTATATAAATGATTATTTTCCCGCCCACTAGGTAGGAACGAAATTTGTCCAACGCAAAGACTAAAGCTAAAAGTTCTTTTTCTGTGGTTGTGTAATTCATATGTGCAGGGTCTAAGGTTCTACTTGCATAGTATATCGCATGAAGCTTCTTATCTCTTCGTTGTCCCAGGACTGCTGTTGTACCCCAAAATTTGCCCTCCCATAATCTTCAAAGTTTTGACAAGAATCATCCACAATTGGTTCAAGTTTACTCAAGGGCTACAGAGTCAACCATCCTCCTAAGCCAGTCAAACTAGGGTTTTGGTTCTTGCAAGGAAGTTGAAGTTTGCAAGAGCTCAATCAAGTCTCCTATGCTCATAAACATTGTCAAGCACCTACATGTCAAGTTTCAAGGCTCACAAGGTCAAGTTGCACAGTTAAAAACCCTAATTGCTCAACAGTCAACTGTAGGGGCAAAATGGTCATTTGGCAGTCAGAAGTCAAAATTTTTGGTCAACATCTTATTTTGAAGCCACAAACATCATTTGATCAATGCTTGATCATGATTCTCAAAAGCATGGCTCAAAAAGTCTCAAGATGCAAAAGTTTCTATTTTTGGACAGTTGAAAAGTCAACTATAACTTGACCAAGGCATAACTTTTTAATGGTTCATCATAAAAATTCCATCCAATGCTCATCTTGAAGGGGAAGACATTTCCTACAACTCATCTTCACACTCCAAGTCCAAGAAATGCTCTCACAAAAAGTTATCAATTTCAACATTATAGGTCATTTTCAAAAGTCAACAAAAAGGGACTTTAAGTCAAAGACCATAACTTGAGATTGGTAAATCAAAATGACATGGGACCAAAGACATTGGTTAGAGGACTTCAAGACCTTTCTAAAATGTCCAAGAACATGATCAAAGCTTAAAAATTGAGCAAGATATGCATTGGAGAAGTTGGGAAATTTTTGTGAAATGGCCAAAATCATTTATCCTTGAAACTTCATTTTTGACAAAAGGGGCCCACTTTTTTTCACTTGAATCAGCTTGGCCATGCTTCCCACGTGTCCCACCTTTTATTTCAAATTTTTAAATTAATTTTTTCATTTTTAATTGATTTTATTGGATTTAATTAATTTTAAATCTTTTAAAATCAAAGGAAAATCAAAAAGCTTAATTAAGGAGGATATCTGACTTTGATGAACCTTGACTCACCATTATGCATATGCCAAATTCGTGCAAGAGGCCAAATGGAGCAAGAATTCAAAAAATGGTTCAAAATGGAAGGTTGTTAATGGAGGTTTATGGAGAATCTTGAACATGAAGGCAAGGCTTTATGAGGCTATAACTTTGATCAAAACATGTTACATAAGACCTAGGAAAGTGATCAGACACAACATTGAGACCTAAGCTGCGCCCAAAGCACATAAGCAAACTCACATTTTTTGCCAAAATTTTGAAAACTGAAAACTGCCTTAGAGCATTTGTTGAGTCCCCATTCTGATCCAAACACCTTCCTGAGGTCCCAAGGAAACTCTAGCGATCAAAACCACGCTCAAACGTGCAAGGAACCAGTCCCACAAAGCTACACGGTTTGTATTTTTTTCCAGAAATGCATAACACAACTCATCCATTTTCATTGATTTTTCTTGCCTGATTTGTACTAATGAGGTTTCTCTGAAGCTTTTGGTGCCATCCAATTGAGTTATAGGCATCTGAATCCGAATCTACCATGAACAAAAACTAGGGTTCATGAAATTTCAAATTGGGGCTTTAGGTATACGTTAAAATTGGACCCTAAAACCAGTAGGAACAGGATCGTGGCAACATGAGGATTCCAAATCAATGGTCGCGCCCAATTTATGATTGAGCACGGCCTATTCTCTATTTTCAAAAAGCTTGTGTTTTGGGGGGGTTCAAAACCCCCGCTATCCCTTTTTTACAGGTACAATTGGGGACGACGATTGCGTGGCATGGCGTGAGTGGCTGGTTTGAATCTAGCGCCTTTTTTTTTATTTCATAACACTTATTCTTGTTTTACATTATAATGTTTATTTTCTATTTCATGAACAAAGCGCGCAATTGGCTCATTTGGCAAAGCACTTCATTAGTAAACATTGGGACCTGGGTTCGAATCCCAGGTCCCCTTACATTACTTCTATTATTTTGCTTAATTCGTTCCTATGCAGCACACCACCCAGGGAGCCATCATACACCCCAGCGTTGGCACTTGCCATGTGTCTCAAATGGTCCATTCAGTGGCTACTACCTGCCATCCACCATAGGCGTCAGTCAAAGGTGCTCCACATGATCCAAAAAGTCAACAAGGGGCCTCCTCCTGTTGGGCTTAATTCATCAAATCACCTCCAAAATTGGGGTCTACACCCCCCACAGTTTGCATTTTTATTTCCTTTCTTTTCATTCTTTTTTATTTATTTTGTTTTTATTATTTCTAATTAATTCATCTTAATAATATAAAAAACCAAAAATCCGAAAATCATAAAAAATAAAAATATATTTTATTTTAATTTAATTCATCAACTTTTTTTTGTAAATAAAATTCAATAATTAATTTAGTTTTAATTTTAGGTTGTTAACTTTAAATTCTTTTTTTTCTCAATAACCAAAAATATAAAAAAAATAGGCCTTTAGCACATTTTTATCTTTTTTTATTAAATATTTTTATTTTCTTATTATTATTAACCATTAATTTTGTAAATACTTGTAATTAATCAATTAGGTTTAAATTAGGTTTAACTTAGACAATTTTCTTTAATAAATTAAAAAACAATTAGAACTAGAATTATTTGACTTTTTCCAATTTAATTTTCTTTAATGTCATAAATACAAAAACATAAAAAATAAGTCATTTCCTTTATTTAACTTAATTATTTTAATAATTTCATTTTAATTCCTTTAAAGGGTCCAACGCCCTCGCATTCGATTATATTTCCTTTTCGCGCATTTATTTTATTTCTTTTTTATGAATGTAATGTACTTGCCCCAAAGCCCTGTAATAGTTAATTAGACATTTATTTTCTGCACCTTATTTTAAATCGGGTCTTGGTTTTATTTGGCGATGTAGACCCGCGCCTTTGTAATAGCGTAGGACCTTTATCTTTTCCACACTTTAAATTCCCGCACCTTTAACTGTTAAACAATCACATGAAAGAATGAATGCCCAAAAATAAAATCAAAACGTAGAACACCAATACATGAACAAGACAAATATAAACTGAAAATGACACACAATTCACACACCACTCCTAGGGTACGCTTCACCGTTGCCTTGCCCCTCGAAAAGTGGTCATCGAGTATAGGACGTCTTAGTAAGTCCTTATGTCCATGAACATGGCATAAGGGTAGCTTCTAAGGTATCCTACTGTTGCTCTGGTGATCACATTGTTGCCTTGCCCCTCGAAACGTGGTCGTCGAGTACAGGACGTCTTAGTGAGTCCTTATGTTCCATTGATCTAGTTGCCTCAAATAAGTTGCCTCGGAATGGTCACCTCGGAATAAAAAGATCAATGGCATAAGGGTAGCTTCTAAGGTGTCTTACTATTGCTCGGTGACCACACTGTCCCTAATCCTCGAATTGACCCGAACACCTCCAACGGTGGTGCTACCTACCTCTCAATGGTGGGATGGCATTACCTTAAGGACATTTACACAGACTAATTCCTTAGGGTAGGTAGATGACTCGTAGATACTTGCTCTAATTCAAAACAAAATCAAAAACTTCTTTTCACACCTCACACTTTCAAAAAGCTTTCAAAAACAATTTTTCAAACACTCTTGAGGACTGATACAAGAGTCGATCTGAATCTTTTAACGAAACTTTTTCAAAACCACTCACACTTTGAAAAGCAAACAAACATTTTGAAAACACAAATGAGCAAGTATCTAAAAGCCCATGGATAACCATGGATAGAAAGGGTGCTAACACCTTCCCTTTCTATAAATCTACCTCCCGAACCGAGAACTAATCTCAATAAGGAATTTTTCTGTGCTTTTGTCCTTTCCATGTTGGAGAAAATAAAAGACGGTGGCGACTCTTGCTTTCCGCGACATTTTGTGATCCAGCGTTAAACAGTCAGTTCCAGATCCACCGATCACAGAACTGGCGACTCTGCTGGGGACTTTTTTAAAGTGAGGTGTACCTTAGGACTAAGATCATTGTGTTTTCAATTTCTTTGACTTGTTTGCTTTAAATTGTGGGTACTGTCTTGGGAGTTCTATAGATCCTAACCTGGATCTGGGGATACCTTCTTAGAAAGTAGCAACAAGGCTGTGAGGGAACTGTGCAGGGTATACCGACATGGTTGAAGCAGTCTGCTACGTTGATGTGGCACTTTGGTGTGTACCAGTAACCCTTGAGTCAATCAAGGAGAGTACGGGGCCTCCGCGTGGTGTCGTGAAGCATCAACAGACCTTAGGAACCTTAATTGAACCATCTTGGCCTCTTTAGGGTAGTGAGATGACTACTTTTGTGTACTCCGAAGTCGGTTGATACTCGATACTACACTCAGTTGAGGGTTTTTTTCTTGGGATATTTTGATCGCCAGTCAGTGGCTAAATCGAAACGATGAACAATGAAAGCAATCCAATGATATTGAGATCCTTAGAACCCGGTTACTTCGATAGGACAGGTTTGAGCCCACCAACTTCAAGAGGGTAATACCCAGACCCCATGCTGGCCTAAACTCTAAGGGCTTGTCTTGTGTGACTTGTGTGCCTTACATGTTTTCCTTTGTAAATATTTGTGGTGTGTTTAATCATAGCATCATAACATCATACAGCATCATACACATCCACTAACCATTTCAGGGGTTCGAATCTTCATCTTTGTTCTTGTTTTGTAGGACATGGAGACTATCCGCAGAAAGACAATTCAGATCAACCTTGTAAGGGTCCCTCCTCAGCTTAAGGAGCTTACATCCAGGATTCTTGAGAACTCGTCATTCAGTGAAAGGCATGGTAGACTCATCAGCCTGGTCAATACCCATATTGAGGAAGAGATGGTAAAGGTCCTCTTCCAGTTTTTTGACCCTCTGCATCACTGTTTTACTTTCCCGGATTATCAGCCGGTGCCTACTTTAGAAGAGTTTTCCCAGCTTCTGAAGATTCCCATTCTCAATCAACTACCCTACAACGGTACGGAAAGGGAACCAAAACTTGAAGAAGTAGCTAAAAGCATTATGCCTACAACCATCTGACATCAAGGGGCATTGGGAAGCCAGAAATGGTATCAAAGGGTTCTTGACAAAATTTCGGTTTGAGAAGGCCCAAGAGTGTTGGAATTCCCTTGACCTACAAGCCTTTGAAGAAGTTGTAGCCCTCCTTGTCTATGGGTTGGTGTTGTTCCCTAAGCCAGATCAGCTTATAGATATCAGTGCTGTCAAGGTCTTCATGTCCAGGAATCCTATACCTACGTTGCTGGGGGACATCCTTCACTCATGTTACACTCGAACCATGAGAAAAAGGGGTGTCCTTATGTGCTGCACTCCCCTCCTGGGAAGGTGGTTTATTTCGCACCTTCCACAATCGGTTTTGAAGAACGAGCGGGGTTTGAGGTGGTCAGAACGATTGATGACTCTTACACATGCAGATATACATTGGTGTTCTCGGTCCAGAGAAGATGTCACTATTATTGATCGTTGCGGGGAGTACCCTAATGTTCCTTTACTTGGAATCAGAGGAGGTATTACTTACAACCCATGCTTGGCTTGGAGACAGTTTGTCTATGCTCGGAGGGACGACCCACATGACATGTTAATTCCTGACATAGTTTTTGACTTCGACAATTATGCGCAAGGACTTCGCCAGAGATTTATCAGAGCTTGGAGGATGCCCAGTAAGATAGACAGCAAGACACTGGGGCACAGGAACTCCATCCTGTTGGAACCTTATCTCAAGTGGGTACGCGCCCGCTCCCAGAAGTTAGAGATGCCTTATCCTCATATTCTCCCTGTGATCAAAGAGCCAGCATTGGAAGGAGAGGTGTCCTACACCATTCAACATCCTGACATGCCCACGTCCTGGGAAGAGATGCAGAAGAGCTGGATCCAGCTTAAGGAAGAACGGAATTCTCTGGAGACTAGTCTACATGCTAGTGAAAAGAAGGTCCTGGAGCTCACCTGCCTACTGCACGAGGAGAGGAATCTCAACACCTACATTGCTCCGAAGAGGATGCGTAGTGTCTTTTGGGATTGATTTGCTTTGTGATGTTTGCCCATGAGGCTTTGATGTACTGAACAATTATTTCCTTAATAATAACGTGTGTTCCTTTTTGTCTACAACAAATTTGAATTTTCGAACCCTTGAATGCATTGCATAAACACATATCATTCATCATGTGCATCACAGGTACTCTTCTTTTCAGGTTGCTTACTGTTCTTCGCTGTTTATTTCAGCATCATGAACCCTGAATCATCTACCGAGCTGTCTATCAAGGCCCTTCAGGCGCAGAACGCCCAATTTCAGGAGCTGATCATGGGTTTGGCTCAAGGTCAACAAGAGCTGAAGGCTATGCTCCTGAAGAAGAATAAGAAGAAGAAGAGGACTGTGCTATTCAACACTGGGTGCAGGCTCGAGAATACTTTGCAAAATGAAGCTGAGAGGACTACTCCATATGTGGGGGAAGGTAGTCACCAAGAAAGGGAGGTCCCTACTCCTGTGGTCTCTGATACTGAAACAGACTTCAACGACGAACAGTATCCTCCTGCTGAGGACCGGTACAAGCAGTTGGAGGACAGGTTAAATGCTATGGAAATTCAGCGTGTGCCTGGACTGGATTTCGGAGACTTGGGGTTATCTACTGGGGTGGTGATCCCACACAAGTTCAAGGCGCCTGCCTTTGTGAAATATGACGGGGCTTCCTGTCCCAAGATGCACCTCCGTTCTTATGTAAGGAAGATCCAGCCTTACACAGTAGACAGGAACTTATGGATCCACTTCTTCCAGGAGAATCTTTCAGGGACTCACCTCGAATGGTTCTATCAGCTGGATGGAACCAACATTTGTAACTGGGAGGATCTGGCCACTGCTTTTTACAAGCAGTATCAATATAATTCCGACCTCGCCCCTACGCGTACCCAACTCCAGGGTATGTCACTAGGGTCGGGTGAAGGTTTTAAGGAGTACGCACAGAAATGGAGAGATCTGGCTGGCAGGGTGCAACCACCATTGACGGATCGAGAGTTGGTGGATATGTTCTTGGGGACCCTATCTGGGCCATTTTTCAATCATCTCATTGGTAATTCCTCTGCTGGGTTTACTGATCTGATCCTGACTGGTGAAAGGATCGAGGCTGGTATAAAATCGGGGAAGATACAAAAGGTTGCCTCCTCAAATACTGAAAAGAAGCCCTTCAAGAAAGAGGCTAGTGTTGTGTATGGCCCAAGAAGGCAAAACAAACCTGAACACCGCCAAGCTGTCAACGCGGTGGTTATTTCTAAGCCTGCTACTGCTCCACAACAGTACAACCTACCCAGGGCTGAGAGGCCCAAACAGCAGTATACTCGGCTCAACATGACTCTCTCTCAGATCCTGCCACAACTGTTATCAACCAACTTGGTGACTGTTAGAGAGGCCCGGAAGGTTGTGAATACTACCTCTCCCAAGTTTAATCCAAATGCCCGCTGTTCTTATCACTCTGATAGCCCGGGGCATTCTACTGATGATTGCTGGGCCTTAAGGAACAAGGTGCAAGACCTTATTGATGCAAAGGAGGTACAGTTTGAGGCACCTGAGAAGCCCAATGTGGTGACTGCTCCCATGCCTAACCATGGAGTGAATGCTATCAGAGAAGATGATGAAGTGGATGAAGCTGAGTTTGATAGCTGGATTTACCCGGCAACCAACGGTGGGCCTAGCAATTGGACTACCAAAGACTGCATGCCTGTTACTCTTGTCACGAAGTAATGAACTTCTTTGTTTTGGATTTGTAATAAACAATAATTTGAAACTGTATGGCCCGGTGTCTTGCCCGGGGCACCGTGGTCTTATTTATGGGGGCTTTTGTTTGTCACTGTCATATATCATAAATAAAAGCATTGGACGTTTTTCACATTTCAAATTTTGCGCTCTCTTTCTTTCTTTCTTTACATATATTGCAAAACAGCTGTATTTACACACACTCACCTATACAGGTTTCAATCCACTCTGGATCTCACAGGTAACGACTCTGCTACTGCCATTTATGACTTCGAAAATCCGATCAACTTAGCCGAAGACGAAGGTGAAGATGATTGCGAAGTGCCTGGCGAACTTGCAAGACTGTTACTCCAGGAAGAGAGGGCAATTCAACCACATGAAGAGCCAGTGGAGACAATAAATCTGGGTACTGAGACCGACCGTAAGGAAGTCAAGATTGGTGCCAACCTAGAGCTCAGCGTGAAGCAACGGTTGACTCAGATGTTACATGACTACATGGAAATATTCGCCTGGTCCTACGAAGACATGCCCGTGTTAGATACTGATATCGTGGTCCATCATTTGCCTACCAAAGAAGACTGCCCTCCGGTTAAGAAGAAGGTCCGCCGTATACGTCCAGAGATGTCTGAGAAGATCAAAGCCGAGGTTATGAAACAGTTCGACGCCGGATTTCTTGCAGTGACTTCTTACCCTCAGTGGGTTGCTAATGTGGTGCTGGTACCTAAGAAAGACGGTAAGGTCAGAATGTGTGTCGATTACAGGGATCTGAACAGGGCCAGCCCCAAGGATGACTTCCCTCTACCTCACATTGATGTCCTTGTTGACAATACAGCTCAGCATAAGGTGTTCTCCTTCATGGATGGCTTCTCAGGTTACAATAAAATCAAGATGGCTCCTGAAGACATGGAAAAGACTACCTTTGTTACTTAGTGGGGCACCTTCTGCTACAAGGTCATGCCTTTTGTACTGAAAAATGCTGGGGAAACCTACCAACGTGCCATGGTTGCTTTGTTTCATGACATGATCCATCATGAGATTGAAGTGTATGTTGACGACATGATTGCAAGGTCCCAAACTGAGGAAGAACACCTTGATCATCTGCAGAAACTGTTTGACCGTCTGAAGTTGTACAAGCTGAGGTTGAACCCGAACAAGTGCACCTTCGGGGTAAGATCTGGGAAGTTGCTAGGCTTCGTTGTAAGTGATAAGGGTATTCAAGTGGACCCTGCCAAGGTTAAAGCTATTCAAGAAATGCCAGCTCCTAAGACAGAGAAAGAGGTTAGAGGCTTTCTAGGACGCCTGAATTACATTGCTCGATTCATCTCGCACCTAACTGCTACCTGTGAGCCAATCTTCAAGCTGCTGAAGAAAGATCAGGTAGTACGTTGGAATGATGAATGTCAGGCTGCTTTTGACAGAATCAAAGAGTATCTCCAAGAACCACCCATCCTTATGCCACCGGTTGAAGGGAGACCTCTGATACTATACCTGACAGTACTTGACAACTCAATGGGGTGTGTGTTGGGGCAGCATGACGAGTCTGGCCGAAAAGAGCATGCCATTTATTACCTTAGCAAAAATTTTACCGACTGTGATACCCGATACTCACTGCTCGAGAAAACTTGCTGCGCTTTGGTATGGGCTGCTCGCCGGCTGAGACAGTATATGCTGACTCACACTACCTTGTTGATCTCAAAGATGGATCCTATAAAGTACATATTTGAAAAGCCTGCTCTGTCTGGGAGAATAGCAAGATGGCAAATGATCTTGACAGAATACGACATCCAGTACACGACTCAGAAAGCTATCAAGGGAAGTGTATTGGCAGACCACTTGGCACATCATGCAGTAGACGACTATCAGTCAATGAACTTCGAGTTTCCAGACGAGAGCATCATGATAGTGACTGATTGTGAAGTACCTGGACCTGATGAAGGACCTGAGGAAGGGTCCCGATGGTCTATGCACTTTGACGGAGCCTCCAATGCTTTGGGTAACGGTATCGGCACTGTGATCATATCCCCTCAAGGCACTCATACTCCACTCACTGCCCGACTATGTTTCAACTGCACCAACAACATGGTGGAGTATGAGGCGTGCATCATGGGACTCAAAGCTGCAATTGACTTAAGGATCAAGTTTCTGAGTGTCTTCGGAGATTCCGCTCTCGTGATCAACCAGATCAAAGGCGAGTGGGATACGAAACATCCGAATCTTATTCCTTACAAAGAATGTGTGTTGACAATGATCCCCCACTTCTCAGAGATAACCTTTGAACATTTCCCGAGAGAGGAGAATCAGTTAGCAGACGCATTAGCTACGATGTCTTCCATGTTCAAGGTCAAGTGGGACAATGAGGCTCCCCGAATCATCATCTGGAAACTGGACGAACCGACATACTGTTGTGATCTTGAGACTGAATTAGTGACTGAGAAGCCTTGGTACCATGAGGTGAAGAGATACTTGGAAGCTCAGGAATACCCCGAAGGTGCATCTGTCAACGATAAGAAGTTTCTGAGAAGGTTCGCAGCGAAGTTCTTCCTTAGCAACGACATTTTGTACAAGCGAAACCATGATTCGACCTTACTGCGTTGTGTGGATAAGACTGAAGCAGAAAGGATTATGGCGGAGTTACATGAAGGGACCTTCGGAACACATTCCAGTGGACACACTATGGCTAAGAAGATCCTTCGGGCAGGGTATTTCTGGTCCACAATGGAAGCTGATTGTTACCAACATTCTCGGACGTGTCACAAGTGCCAGATTTATGCTGATAAGGTGCATGTTCCTCCAGTTCCTCTGAATGTCCTGACTGCACCTTGGCCTTTTGCAATGTGGGGCATTGATATGATCGGTGAGATCAGACCTACGGCATCTAACGGGCATCGCTTCATCCTTGTAGCGATTGATTACTTTACAAAGTGGGTTGAAGCAGCTTCCTACGCTACGGTAACCAAGAATGTCGTGGCACGGTTCATTCGGCATAACCTGATCTGCCGATACGGCGTCCCGGAGAGGATCATTACAGACAACGGTACCAATCTCAATAACAAGATGATCACTGAGCTCTGCGAGCAGTTCAAAATACAGCACCATAACTCTTCTCCTTATCGACCGAAGATGAATGGGGCTGTAGAAGCAGCGAATAAGAATATCAAGAAGATTGTGCAGAAGATGACAGTGACTTATAAAGATTGGCACGAGATGTTACCGTTCGCTCTTCATGGGTACCGTACCTCAGCAAGGACGTCAACCGGGGAAACTCCTTTCTCCCTGGTCTACGGTATGGAGGCAGTCTTACCGATCGAAGTGCAGATACCCTCTCTCTGGATAATGAAGGATGCAGATCTGAGTGAGGATGATTGGATCCAGACACGACTTGATCAGCTAAACCTAATTGACGAAAAGAGACTTGCTGCTATTTGTCACGGTCAGACGTATCAAAAGCGGATGATCAGGGCATTTAACAAAAAGGTCAGACCACAAGAGTATCAAGTTGGGGATCTGGTAATCAAACGTATCATCCTTCCTCAGAGTGATCCAAGGGGCAAATGGACCCCTACGTACGAAGGGCCATTTATGGTTAAACATGTGTTCTCAGGAGGAGCCATGATTCTGACCACCATGGATGGTGACGACCTTCCTCACCCCGCCAATGCAGACATAGTAAAAAGATACTACGCATGATAAAATACCCGCTAGGTTGACATACCTAGGCAAAAATTAGGGCTTCTCGGAGAACCAAAAGGGTTCGGGCAAAATGAGGGATGAAATAAAAAAATCTGTACACCCGGCAAGTCGAAAACCTGAAAAGGCGGCTTGGGCAAAAATGGGTATCCCGGTGGACTGAAAACCCGAAAGGGCAGTCCAGGCAAAAGTTAGGGATAAAGCGTAATACTATGTCTCATTGGATCACTTTGCATCCAGAATCCGGTATCAACATCAGGCTCAGACGACATCGATCAACCAGCTTCATCTTCAGCTAGGTCATCAAGTGATGAGACGCTCGAAGATATAAAGGCGATAGCAGAGTTGGAACCTAGTGGGATTATTTTTCACACTGCTGTTTTGTTTTCCCTTTGTACAAATTGTATAAATTCTTTGGTTCGGCGGCGTTCTCTTACTAGGACGTCGGCCTCTTATACATAAACGCCTATTCACAGGCAAATTCAAAAAAATCAATACAAATACACTTTTCAGTTAAAATTGCCAATTGTTTTCCTTTTCTGTTTTGTTTTGCAAAGAACGTCCAAGGTTCAATTTGTGATATATGCATTGACAATAATTTGCTAACTCATGAATATTTGCATACGAAACAAAGGATTAATTACAAGTAACATTAGAAACAGGGGCAATAAAGAGTTGTCTAAGTGATCTAGTTGCTCAGTCCATCAAGGTACCAAGGTAAGTTCAGCTGAAGAACATGACCAGCGTATCTTAATTCCCCAGAGAGTGAGCCAGCAAGTCAGCGCACTCTCCCCAAGCAAAACTATACAATCAGTCTTAAGGAAGTTGGGTATCCCCAGCAAATATCAACATTCCCCAACAATATACGAGCATTCCTAACAAGCATCCCCGGCAGTCTTGACCTAAAGATTGTTCCCCGGCGGCATGTCAGACATTCAGTGGAGTTACTTCCAGTACATCTCAAAATTTCCCCAGGAGAATCCAATCCAGTTTCCCCAGGGAAGTTGGAATCCATCTCCCCAAGCAGTAAGCTTATCCCCAGTAGATTCTGGAAGCTTATCCCCGTAGAGCACGAACGCGTCCCCCGGCTTTATTCAAAGGTTATTTCCCTACCAGGATATAACTGGGTTATCCTCAGCCAAAAGCCACGAGAAGATCGTCCTCGGTGAAGTCTTCTTATCCCCAGCGAAGTCTATTAACACTTCCAACATGACAACGGTATCCCCAGCGAAGTTACCATTAATATCCTAGCAAAGTACCTCTCTCCCCACAAAGTATTGTTCCCCAGCAAGATCGTCAGAGTACTTTTCTCCCCGCAGAGTAATCCATTCGCCAAGTTTATCCCCCAACGGAGTCATCTTCTCCTACCAGTATCCTTGCAACCATCACTCCCCCAGTGTAAACAAAGAATGCTATTCACATCAGCCCAGGATTTGACTTCCCGGCATCCGTCAAGGATTTATTTTCCTAGATGAAAACATACATTCATAAACAACACATCTTCATACATTATAGCATGCATATACGCATCATGAACATACAATCTCATTCATTCTGAGAACATCTCGTATGTCATACATCATGGCATCGCATACAACTAACGTTTTGTCTTTTCAGGACAAAAGTTAATACAAAGATAATTGCTATCAACTGTCGTAATTCCAGATCCGATTCCTGTATCTTGCTAGGGAGTATCTGTTAACGACTACAGTACCAGACTCGATTCCTGTATCTTGACAGGGCACGTCTGAAGAGTTCGAAGATCCGATTCCTGTATCTTGCCAGGGCGTATCTGTTGATGACTACAGTACTAGACTCGATTCCTATACCTTGACAGGGCACGTCTGAAGAGTTCGAAGATCTGATTCCTGTATCTTGCCAGGGTGTATCTATTGACGACTACAGTACCAGACTCGATTCCTGTATCTTGACAGGGCACGTCTGAAGAGTTCGAAGATATGATTCCTGTATCTTGCCAGGGTGTATCTGTTGATGACTACAGTACCAGACTCGATTCCTGTATCTTGACAGGGCACGTCTGAAAAGTTCGAAGATCCGATTCCTGTATCCTGCCACAGCGTATTTGTTGATGACTACAGTACCAGACTCGATTCCTGTATCTTGACAGGGAACGTCTGAAGAGTTCGAAGATCCGATTCCTGTATCTTGCCAGGGTGTATCTGTTGACGACTACAGTACCAGACTCGATTCCTGTATCTTGACAGGGCACGTCTGAAGAGTTCGAAGATCCGATTCCTGTATCTTGCCAGGGTGTATCTGTTGACGACTATAGTACCAGACTTGATTCTGGTATCCTGCCAGGGCACGTCTGAAGAGTTTAAAGATTCGATTCCTGCACCCAGCCAGGGCACATCTACATAAAGAATTTAAAAGATCAACTCCTGTAACAGACCAGTTAATTTTCTTTCTTTCTCAGGTACACAAGTTCTCGCTAAGGAATCTCTTACGCGATCAACACCTCCAGATGGCATCTATAAGCCCATCCTCCTATCCACCACCTCTCCGAATGGAATCTGTAAGCCCATTCCCGCTATCACACTGCTGATACTCTACCATGTGAGTGCAAATTTCTGGGCACTCTAGTGTTCAATCATCTTCCACCTTCGGATTACGAAAGGCACGTCACGCCAATCTACATCCTCAGGTCTAAGAAGATTGAACAGGGGCAACTGTTGTACCCCAAAATTTGCCCTCCCATAATCTTCAAAGTTTTGACAAGAATCATCCACAATTGGTTCAAGTTTACTCAAGGGCTACACAGTCAACCATCCTCCTAAGCCAGTCAAACTAGGGTTTTGGTTCTTGCAAGGAAGTTGAAGTTTGCAAGAGCTCAATCAAGTCTCCTATGCTCATAAACATTGTCAAGCACCTACATGTCAAGTTTCAAGGCTCACAAGGTCAAGTTGCACAATCAAAAACCCTAATTGCTCAACAGTCAACTATAGGGGCAAAATGGTCATTTGGCAGTCAGAAGTCAAAATTTTTGGTTAACATATTATTTTGAAGCCACAAAAATCATTTGATCAATGCTTGATCATGATTCTCAAAAGCATGGCTCAAAAAGTCTCAAGATGCAAAAGTTTCTATTTTTGGACAGCTGAAAAGTCAACTGTAACTTGACCAAGGCATAACTTTTTCATGGTTCATCAGAAAAATTCCATCCAATTCTCATCTTGAAGGGGAATACATTTCCTACAACTCATCTTCACACTCCAAGTCCAAGAAATGCTCTCACAAAAAGTTATCAATTTCAACATTATAGGTCATTTTCAAAAGTCAACAAAAAGGGACTTTAAGTCAAAGACCATAACTTGAGATTGGTAAATCAAAATGACATGGGACCAAAGACATTGGTTAGAGGACTTCAAGACCTTTCTAAAATGTCCAAGAACATGATCAAAGCTTAAATATTGAGCAAGATATGCATTGGAGAAGTTGGGAAATTTTTGTGAAATGGCCAAAACCATTTATCCTTGAAACTTCATTTTTGACAAAAGGGGCCCACTTTTTTTCACTTGAATCAGCTTGGCCGTGCTTCCCACGTGTCCCACCTTTTATTTCAAATTTTTAAATTAATTTTTTCATTTTTAATTGATTTTATTGGATTTAATTAATTTTAAATCTTTTAAAATCAAAGGAAAATCAAAAAGCTTAATTAAGGAGGATATCTGACTTTGATGAACCTTGACTCACCATTATGCATATGCCAAATTCGTGCAAGAGGCCAAATGGAGCAAGAATTTAAAAAATGGTTCAAAAATGGAAGGTTGTTAATAGAGGTTTATGGAGAAACTTGAACATGAAGGTAAGGCTTTATGAGGCTATAACTTTGATCAAAACATGTTACATAAGACCTAGGCAAGTGATCAGACACAACATTGAGACCTAAGCTGCGCCCAAAGCACATAAGAAAACTCACATTTTTTGCCAAAATTTTGAAAACTGAAAACTGCCTTAGAGCATTTGTTGAGTCCCCATTCTGATCCAAACACCTTCCTGAGGTCCCAAGGAAACTCTAGCGATCAAAACCACGCTCAAACGTGCAAGGAACCAGTCCCACAAAGCTACACGGTTTGTATTTTTTTCAGAAATGCATAACACAACTCATCTATTTTCATTGATTTTTCTTGCCTGATTTGTACTAATGAGGTTTCTCTGAAGCTTTTGGTGCCATCCAATTGAGTTATAGGCATCTGAATCCGAATCTACCATGAACAAAAACTAGGGTTCATGAAATTTCAAATTGGGGCTTTAGGTATACGTTAAAATTGGACCCTAAAACTAGTAGGAACAGGATCGTGGCAACATGAGGATTCCAAATCAATGGTCGCGCCCAATTTATGATTGAGCACGGCCTATTCGCTATTTTCAAAAAGCTTGTGTTTTGGGGGGGGGGGGGGTTCAAAACCCCCACTATCCCTTTTTTACAGGTACAATTGGGGACGACGATTGCGTGGCATGGCGTGAGTGGCTGGTTTGAATCCAGCGCTTTTTTTTATTTATTTCATAACACTTATTCTTATTTTACATTATAATGTTTATTTTCTATTTCATGAACAAAGCGCGCAATTGGCTCATTTGGCAAAGCACTTCATTGGTAAACACTGGGACCTGGGTTTGAATCCCAGGTCCCCTTACATTACTTCTATTATTTTGCTTAATTCGTTCCTATGCAGCACACCACCCAGGGAGCCATCATACACCCCAGCGTTGGCACTTGCCATGTGTCTCAAATGGTCCATCCAGTGGCTACTACCTGCCATCCACCATAGGCGTCAGTCAAAGGTGCTCCACATGATCCAAAAAGTCAACAAGGGGCTTCCTCCTGTTGGGCTTAATTCATCAAATCACCTCCAAAATTGGGGTCTACACCCCCCCACAGTTTGCATTTTTATTTCCTTTCTTTTCATTCTTTTTTATTTATTTTGTTTTTATTATTTCTAATTAATTCATCTTAATAATATAAAAAACCAAAAATCCGAAAATCATAAAAAATAAAAATATATTTTATTTTAATTTAATTCATCAACTTTTTTTTGTAAATAAAATTCAATAATTAATTTAGTTTTAATTTTAGGTTGTTAACTTTAAATTCTTTTTTTTCTCAATAACCAAAAATATAAAAAAAATAGGCCTTTAGCACATTTTTATCTTTTTTTATTAAATATTTTTATTTTCTTATTATTATTAACCATTAATTTTGTAAATACTTGTAATTAATCAATTAGGTTTAAATTAGGTTTAACTTAGACAATTTTCTTTAATAAATTAAAAAACAATTAGAACTAGAATTATTTGACTTTTTCCAATTTAATTTTCTTTAATGTCATAAATACAAAAACATAAAAAATAAGTCATTTCCTTTATTTAACTTAATTATTTTAATAATTTCATTTTAATTCCTTTAAAGGGTCCAACGCCCTCGCATTCGATTATATTTCCTTTTCGCGCATTTATTTTATTTCTTTTTTATGAATGTAATGTACTTGCCCCAAAGCCCTGTAATAGTTAATTAGGCATTTATTTTCTGCACCTTATTTTAAATCGGGTCTTGGTTTTATTTGGCGATGTAGACCCGCGCCTTTGTAATAGCGTAGGACCTTTATCTTTTCCGCACTTTAAATTCCCGCACCTTTAACTGTTAAACAATCATATGAAAGAATGAATGCCCAAAAATAAAATCAAAACGTAGAACACCAATACATGAACAAGACAAATATAAACTGAAAATGACACACAATTCACACACCACTCCTAGGGTACGCTTCACCGTTGCCTTGCCCCTCGAAAAGTGGTCATCGAGTATAGGACGTCTTAGTAAGTCCTTATGTCCATGAACATGGCATAAGAGTAGCTTCTAAGGTATCCTACTGTTGCTCTGGTGATCACACTGTTGCCTTGCCCCTCGAAACGTGGTCGTCGAGTACAGGACGTCTTAGTGAGTCCTTATGTTCCATTGATCTAGTTGCCTCGAATAAGTTGCCTCGGAACGGTCGCCTCGGAATAAAAAGATCAATGGCATAAGGGTAGCTTCTAAGGTGTCTTACTATTGCTCGGTGACCACACTGTCCCTAATCCTCGAATTGACCCGAACACCTCCAACGGTGGTGCTACCTACCTCTCAATGGTGGGATGGCATTACCTTAAGGACATTTACACAGACTAATTCCTTAGGGTAGGTAGATGACTCGTAGATACTTGCTCTAATTTAAAACAAAATCAAAAACTTCTTTTCACACCTCACACTTTCAAAAAGCTTTCAAAAACAATTTTTCAAACACTCTTGAGGACTGATACAAGAGTCGATCTGAATCTTTTAACGAAACTTTTTCAAACCCACTCACACTTTGAAAAGCAAACAAACATTTTGAAAACACAAATGAGCAAGTATCTAAGAGCCCATGGATAACCATGGATAGAAAGGGTGCTAACACCTTCCCTTTCTATAAATCTACCTCCCGAACCGAGAACTAATCTCAATAAGGAATTTTTTTGTGCTTTTGTCCTTTCCATGTTGGAGAAAATAAAAGACGGTGGCGACTCTTGCTTTCCGCGACATTTTGTGATCCAGCGTTAAACAGTCAGTTCCAGATCCACCGATCACAACTGCACCTATGGCGTAATCACTTGCGTCGCACATGATTTCAAATGGTAGTATCCAATCGGGTGGTTGCATGATTGGTGCCGATACAAGAGCTGTTTTTAATTGGTTAAATTCCCTTAGGCATTTGTCATCGAAATCGAATTTAACGTCTTTCATAAGGAGGGTAGTTAGAGGTTTGGAAATTTGCAAGAAATCTTTTATGAATCGTCGGTAGAAATCGGCGTATCCTAAGAAACTGTGTATTTCTCTTACTGTTTTAGGGGGTTGCAAATTTTCTATGACTACGATCTTAGCTTTATCGACTTCAATCCCCTTCTCAGACACAACGTGTCCTAGTATGATTCCTTGTTTGACCATAAAGTGGCATTTTTCCCAATTCAGAACGAGGTTCACGTTTACGCATCTCTCTAAAACTTTCTCTAAATTTATTAGACAATCTTAAAAACTCTCTCCACACACAAAGGAGTCGTCCATAAAGACCTCCATGATATTGTCTATGAAATCAGCAAAGATCACCATCACGCACCTCTGAAATGTGGCGGGAGCGTTGTATAATCCAAACGACATTCGTTTGTAGGCGAAAGTTCCATAAGGACATGTGAATGTTGTTTTCTCTTGGTCATCGGGGTGAATAGGAATATGAAAAAATCCCGAGTAACCGTCTAGATAACAGTAATGAGAGTGCTTATCCAATCGCTCAAGCATTTGATCGATGAACGGTAGAGGAAAATGGTCTTTACGAGTGGCGTTGTTTAGCTTCCTATAGTCAATACACATCCTAGCTCCGCTTACAGTTCGTTTTGCTACAGCTTCTCCTGCTTTGTTTGTTGTGACTGTTATACCTCCTTTCTTTGGTACACAGTGGACTGGGCTTACCCATTGACTATCAGAGATTGGGTATATGATTCCTGCGTTCAGAAGTTTTTTTACTTCGTCTTTAACTACGGTGCTCCATATTGGGTTAGTTCTTCGTTGATGTTCTCTAGAAGATTTGCAGTTGTTTTCCAGCATAATACGATGCATGCAAATGGAAGGACTTATTCCTTTGAGATCTGTAATGTTGTATCCCAAGGAAGATGGGTATTTTCTTAAGACTTGTAATAATTTGTCTGTTTCTTGTTGTCCTAAGTCTGTGTTGACAATTACAGGTCATTTAAGCTCGGTGTCGAGGAATTCATATCTAAGGGTCTTAGGTAATGGCTTAAGATCCAATGCTGGTTTTCTTGGATAAGGCATATGGTCAGGTGTCAGAGCTAAGCATTCGCTTAGGTTGTCGTCTCGGTATTTGGGACACCATTCGTTATCTTCGAATATAAGAGGTGTGGGAATCTTCATGGTTTCAGAACAAGGTATCAGTTCCCATTCAATTTCTCTCACGCATTCGTCCATGATGTCTACCAGATAACATGTGTCATCTATGGCAGGAAATTGTAAGAATTGTGTCAGAATAAATTCAAATTTCTCTTCACCTACTTCAAACGTTAGTTTTCCCTTTTTTACATCTATGATGGCTCCAGCGGTAGCTAAGAATGGTCTTCCTAAAATGATAGGTGTACTTTCGTCTTCTCTAATGTCCATGATTATGAAATCTGTAGGGATGTAGAATTGACCTATTCGTACAGAAACATTTTCCAAGATTCCTACTGGGTATTTGACAGAGCGATCCGCCAATTGAACGAACATCTTTGTTGGTCTCAGTTCACCCATTTCAAGTCTGTTGCATATGGACAAAGGCATAACGCTAATACTAGCTCCTAAATCACAAAAGGGCTTTGTCTATGACAAACTTTCCTATATGACATGGTATAGAGAAGCTTCCAGGATCTTTCAGCTTAGGAGGCATCTTGTTTTGGATAATTGTGCTACATTCTGCAGTAAGTGTGACTGTTTCGTTATCTTCTAGCTTTTTTTTGTTAGATAAGATTTCCTTGAGGAATTTGGCATAGGAGGGCATTTGAGTTATGGCTTCTGTGAAAGGAATTGTTATATTGAGTTGTTTCAGAAGTTCTACGAAATTTTCAAATTGCCCTACGTTCTTAGGTTTAGCTAATCTTCCAGGAAATGGGATTTGGGGTTTATAAGGCGGTGGAGGCACATAAGGGTTTTCTTTTTCTTTGGCCTCTCCTCCTTTGTCTTCTTTATCCTCCTCTGGTTTCTCGGGTTGATTTTCCTTCTTAGTTGGTATTTCGGACCTTTGGTACATACTTTGATTTGAAAGTCTCGGGTCAGGCGGTCCATCTAACTCGGTTCCACTTCTTAATATGATGGCATGAGCATGCCCCTTCGGGTTAGGTTGTGGTTGACCAGGAAATGTATCAGCCGGTGCAGCTGTAGGTGCTTGTTGTTGAGCCACTTGAGAGATTTGGGTTTCTAACATTTTATTGTGGGTGGCCAAAGCATCTATTTTATTTGCTAATTGTTTTATCTGCTCGTTAGTTTGTATGTTTTGATTTTGGACGTCTTTGTTTGTTTGCGCTTGGGTAGCTATGAAGTTTTCCATCATCAATTCTAAGTTTGATTTTATAGGCACACTAGGAGCGTTTGCAGGAGGTTTCTGATATCCGGGTGGCATGACAGGTGCTTGGTTTGGAGCATACAACGCATTGGGGTTTTTATACGAGAAATTTGGGTGATTTTTCCATCCAGGGTTGTATGTGTTTGAGTAAGGGTTTACTTGAGCATAACTCACTTGGTCGGTTAGAGTTCCAGCCAAGATCTTACATTCGGTAACTGCACGTCCAGACACTCCGCATATTTCGCAATTTGGAGTTATAGCAGCCACGGTGGCTGGAGGTATTGCGGTCAAATTATCGATCTTTAGGGTGAGGTCATCTACCTTAGCATGGAAACTGTCTAGATCTCTTATCTCATACATGCCTCCTTTCGTTAGTGTTTTCTCTGCGGTACCTTTGTCTACTTATCCCCTTTCACTTCCCCACTGATAGTGGTTTTGGGCCATGCTTTCTATTAGAGCATAGGCAGTGGTGTAGGATTTATCCATAAGCGCACCTCCTGCAGCAGCGTCTCTCGTTAATCTTGTATTGTAAAGGAGACCATTATAGAAGGTATGGATAATCAACCATTCTTCCAAGCCATGATGTGGGCATAGTCTTATTAGATCCTTGTATCGTTCCCAAGCATCGAAAAGGGACTCGTTGTCCTTTTGTCTAAAATTTCTTATTTGAGATCTTAGCATATCTGTTTTGCTTGGCGGGAAATACCTTGCAAGAAAAACTTTTTTCAGCTTATCCCATGTGGTGACTGAGTTTGCGGGTAGATATTGGAGCCAAGCTCGGGCTCTGTCTCTTAGATAAAAAGGGAAAAGACGAAGTCTTATTGCCTCTTAACTGACCCCATTATTCTTAATCGTATCTGTGTACTGTAGAAATATTGATAGATGAAGATTGGGGTCTTCCATTGATCCACCAGAGAACTGGTTCTGTTGTACAGCAGACAACAAAGAAGGTTTCAGTTCAAAGTTGGTGGAGGAACAATAATGCTATTGTGTGGTTCATCTTGCGAGGGAATGGCATATGATTTGACTGGGCGTGGAGCAGGATTTGCAGCCATTTCTTTGGTTGGTCGAGGAACAGGAGATTCGAGTGATTCACGAGGTGGAGTGTTATGCAAGAGATAATACTCTTGAATGCATCGTCTAAGTCTGAGATACCGCTCGATATCATTGATTTGTATGTATAACGGCTCGCCTTGCGAACGAGTGTTTGGAATACAAATAAGAAAAGAAATAGAAAAGAAATAGAGAGGTTTTTGCTCTAGTCTCTACTGCGTAACAAAAGAGTAGCGATATCGACTTAAATCAGTCCCCGACAACGGAGCCAAAAACTTGATCGATGTTATACTGAGGTATCCAATGATTCGGACTGCAAGTGCACAGTCTCGTCATGTAGTTTTAAAAGATATCAAACCACAAAGACTGATGAATCGAACTACCGTCTTCGATTGTTACTTTGCAAATCTAAATCTAATGAATGTTTGATTGGGTTGTAGGGAAACTAAATACTAAATTAAGCTTAATTTTTAATTATCAATGAGCGGAACTACCAGTATGCAATAGTCGAACCTCGGGAACTAGCGACCGATTGGGTGTCTTTATATTTTCAAAACAACTTTCAGTAAAACCTATTTAGTTTAAAAACCCTCGTCTCACACTGTCGTTTTATTGATCTAGGCTATGCAGTTAAGTCCTAACGTACGCTTCCGCCATCCCGCAGGAGTTAAAAACACCTTTTGAAAATGAAATAAAATCTTAATTAACTTTAAAGTGCTTCCGCTGTATTTTAAGCTAATGCCTAATTACTACTGTCTAGTTAAAAGATCTCAAACTTCCGCTTTGTTGACCCTAACCTCTATCTGTTCTTTACTTTCGTAACAAAACAATTTAACGATTAAAAATAGTAACTTAGACCAGAAAAGAAGGTTTTGTAGTAAAAATAGTCCCAACTGAGTCACTCGATCCCTTGGTTAGGTGATCTTACATACCGGTATATGAATTCTAGCCTAACATAATATCAGACCAAATCACAGAACAATTCCAGAGACAAAATAGAATAAACATGATTATATTGATTAAAAGTAATAAAAATTCATAAACATAAACCTGGTAATAATTCTAGATATGGAAGCACTCCTGCACAAACTGTAGGCTTTGCTTCGACCGGGAACAGATATAATCATACAGAAAAATAAATGCTAGAGGAAATATAAAAATTGCAGGGAAAAGAATAATGCTTAAAGAAAATTTACTTAGAGTAAATAAAAAGAATTCTCAAAAATCTCTGCCCAAAAGAAAACGTCCTTTTGTCGTTGTGTCCAAGGTCCTATTTATAACCTCCTGTGTGATAAGTTGGTTCTCGGTAATGTAGGAACACTTTGTGTTCCTTTGAGAAATAATAGGACCACTAAATTAGTTACGTTCTCCATGCATTGACTAAGTGGATCGGAGAAATAGGATGGTCGTTGGATTTGCATTTGAATTGGTTTCCTTCCGTTGGATTTGCAGTACGTGGTCAAAGAGGAATAATGTGGGCTTGTGACGTTCGTCAAGTCCAAGTGACGATGGTCACTTGGTCCATCACTCCCGTGACGAGCGGCATCACACCTTGACGATCGTCAAGGCCTGGGCCACGTGCTCACATGCTTTGTGATGGGCTTAAGATGATTTCTTCTCCTTTGGCCCTTTTTTCTATCCTTGCACCTTTTTATCTTCATTTCTTCCAAAGTGTTTAGCTTAATATATATATGCAAAAATAGATGAATACCTGCATAATACCTATAAAATAATTTAATTTAAACTAAAGTATGAGAAATATTTTATGTATATCAAGCCAAAAATATCATATATTTGTGTGTCATCAAACTCCCCCATACTTGAACTTTGCTTGTCCTCAAGAAAACGCTCAGTACGATGTTTTTCTAAACATGGTTAGATGCATATCTATGACTCGAATCAACTAATATATGGCTGCTTTGTGTTTTTGTCAGAAAATTGAAAGCTCGATTCATGCTCCATTACTACGGTAATGATACTAGATAGTCCCATTTTACGTAAACTAGTTACAGGTCCTATCATAGCCTACCTTGAGTATTTGTCTCGTTTTGTCCCTTTCATTCTAGCGCAATCACATTAAGACCTTTATCTTTGCACACACATAGCAGAACAACCGGTTAGTGGTTATGATCTCTTTTTAGACCTTAGAGGTTTCTGGCACAGTGATGTGGCAACCTTTTTCAATTCATGGAGGGATGCGGGGGATCAGACTGTAATCCGCCCTACCGAGTTCAGTACCAGATGCTCCTGAACCATCTACCAAATGATTTTTCATGTTACTTTGTAAGGTTTACATCCTTTGGATTAAATGATCGGGTAAGGATCTCCCAATTTAATTAGTGTGTTTCCTTGTAACATTTTGCTGAAATATTATATAATCCACTTATATTCATCGACTTCCTGTGTAGTTTGTGTTTAAGACGGTGCTGACTGCTAATATAAACTACTCAGAGTTACTACAAAGACTAACACTCAGGGTGATGGAATAACAGGTGCTTGAACTAATCTATCATACTCTGGGGTTATAGAATGTCTAGACGGTAGAAATTTCGCTTAATCTTGCCACAATTCCTGACTATTAAAGATCTTGCAGTCTATGTACTTGTCAAGTGAGTCAAGGTTATGCTTAAAAAATAAATTTTTTTTATAGGGCTAAAAAAGAAAGGGGAGTCTAAAAGAACAACACAAAATGCTTCAATAGATAACTTGATAACAAATTTTTTTATTGAATTAGAGATAACGGAAGGGAAATTACAAAGAAAATAAAAATTACTAGGAAAGGGAAATACTTCCTCCCCCATACTTGAATCATACATTGTCCTCAATGTATTGACAAAAGATGGAAAAGGGAAATGGAAACTAGACAATCATTCTTCCTCCTCTTGTCTTCGGAATCTGCCACGTGTCCTCGCTCTTCTACGTGCTTGCTCACCGCTTCTGGAATATTCGCCGCCATTCCTCTGAGAAATAACGTTATGCAAGTCGTCAACACGAAGTGTTAAGGCTTGCATATCTTCCGTCATTCCTTCGGTGAATTCCAACATACTTTGATCGTGCCTGCAAGTGTAGTCGTTTTGGTCTCTCTGCATTTGTTGCATGAGATTCATCATCTCAATTTAGCGCGTCTCGAGGCTCTGGTAGCGTTGAGTGGACAGTTGGTTTTGCTGCATTATTGCGGCATAGATTGCATCAATGGTGGCGGGATTGTTGGCGTGTTGTGGTTGGGGCTCTTGATGCTCTAATTCTTCTTCAATTTCATCAGCAGCAGCGTTGTTGGCCTCACCTTGATTTCCTTGCTCATTTTCTCTGGGTTCTGCGGCGTTCAGGTTGTAAAGCCAATTTTCCAGATTGCCCAAATTTGTATGATTGTGATTCGGCATGATCATGCTACGAACTTTTGCATTCTTCACCATTAGATAGTACCCTCCAGCTTCTCGCACTTTGATCAGGCGGCCAGCTCTACAGTTATCAATATCCATATAAACCGCTGGTAGTGAAGGTATGAGTTGAATCCTTTCCCCCCAGTTCAGGTGAACTGCGATTGTGGTGACAATGCCTCTGATACAAAAAGGCGTAGTCCCATCTCTCGTAACAAGGTTCTGAATATGGGCCATCATTAATGTAACGGGATTAAGACGGAGGTCTCGTTAAAAGGCACAGTGAAGAGCATACAACTCTTTAGTGTTGACTTTGTTGTTGTTTGCCCTTCCAAACACCGTGTTTGCCATAATGCGGTGTAAGAAGCAAATGCTTGGGTTGTGAATGTGAGAGGCGTAGCGTGCTTCAGGAATACCATTTGGTTCACCGGTTATTCTCTCCCATAGTGCATATGCACTTCCATTCCAATCTATTTCCGGGGGACTACGATATTGCACATCATTCCCACAGGGAAAACGAAATATTTCGCTCAAATTTTCATGGCTAAGTGTGTATTCTTGGTTGAACATCCAAAATTGAGCGGCTCCCGTTAGGTGTGCATCAGCATCATCATGAGTGTGATAGGCGTAGGAACTCAAGAATTCCAACGTTAGAGCTTCGTAGGTTGGTGTGTTCATCGTGCTTATAAAGCTCAGGCCAGCTTTGTCTAGCAAGACTTGTATATGGGTTTGCAACCCCAATTCTTGCAAGCAGTTGTTGTCGACAAACCTAGTGGATGTCAAACCTCGACGAGGGAATTTTATGTACCTTTCCTTTTGAAGTTCGCCTATTTCTCCTTGTCGGAGCACGAGATGGAGCATGTCGGGTTCGACTTGGTTTGGTGGATTCCTTTGGGCGACCATGATTTTGAACTTGATAGAGAAAAAATGTATTTGTGATGAAGAGATGGAAGGTGGGTGGTAGTGATGAAAACTAAGGGATGGAAGAAGGGTTTAAATAGATGGATTTTATTGAGTAGGAAATCTAATGAGGTTTATGGGATAATTATGAATATGAGAGGTTATGGATGAATGGAGTAATGAGATAGTGGGGGTTTTAAAGCAAAATTTCGTTCAAGGTTCAATGATTCAACGGTCACGGGAAGAAATCATGGGAGACAGGCTTCCTAACACTCGTCACGCATTCCCTGACGTTCGTCAGGGTCAAGGAGACAAGCTCTGACGCTCGTCACATGCTTCCTGACGTTAGTCAGGGTGTAATGGTGCGTGCAGAGTGTCTGATCCTTTGTTTGACCGTGTGCAGTAAAGCAAAAATTTATTAATTAACTAATTCATATAGTTTGAGTAGTGTTACAAGGGATATATATCTATGTGAATAGTTAGTGGCATATAGTAGAATCGGAGGAATGATAATCGAAATAAATAAATAAGAAATAATTTAATTAAAGATAAAAATTAACCGAAAATGAAAAGTATGAAATACGAAATGAAAATAAATAAATACTTTAAAATAAATAGATATTTGAAATTTTTAGAACAGAGAGTAACAAAGTATTCGAAAGATATGAGTATAAAACAATAATGAGTATTAAGAATATAATGAAACCCTCCCCATGCTGAGAACAAACAGTGTCCTCACTGGGGTGGCACAGAAACAAAAGTATTGATCACGTGGACCTCCTGGAGGAGGAGCAGTAGCATGCAGATGCTGATAGATATGATCGAACTGCTCTGTGACGACATCCATGAAATGAAAGAAGTCACGCCGAAGTGTGCTGATATCATCTTTAACAGTGGTGAGCTCTCCTCGGAGCGCAGTAACATCAGACTGCAGTGTCTCGATAGTATGTGCATGATTAACCATAGGAACATCGACAGCTTCGGTAACTGGGGGAGGTGTAGGGTCCTCTAATGGAGTATACTCATGGTAACCAGGAGGTGTGGACGGGTCGCTCTCCTCTCTCTCAGGTTCATGTTCATCTGTCTTCTCTAGGTTATATAGCCAGTTTTTCTTATAATGGACACTTGTGTTCTCTGGGCTGGGCAAGAGGAAGTAGTAGACAAGGTCATTTCGTACCAGCAGTTGAAAGTGAGGTGGGTCGAGGTTACCTATTAGAGTTATGTTAAAACAGAATGGGATATCCATGGTATAGTATCTGCCATATGGCATAAGGCGTGATAATGATGATCGCAGGGATAATGCTTCGGCTATCATAGTGACTAGCCCGCTAACACAGATAGGTCCATGGGTACACTGAGCTATATCAAACATATTAGAGATCATAAATGATGCACCAATTACGGGTCTAGACTGGAAAGCACAGTATATAATGAATAACTCATCCCTAGAAACTGAGTGTCTATTTATAGGTTTTCCAAACAGGGTGAAAGCTAATATGTGGTGGAAATACCTAATTGTTGGGTTATGGATCTCAGTCACATCCAGGTGGTCAGGGTCCTCAGGGTATTGGCCAGCTATATCCCTCCAAAAATGGTTAAGTTCAAAGTCAAGGAGGTCGTCTTCCTGGGTCTCCATGTAGGCATCTATAGAACTAGGGAATCCTAACAGCTCAGCAAGACGACGAACGGTGAAATGGTGGGTAAAGCCAAATAATCTGAAGGACATTTGTCCCCTACTACGCCCTAATCCTTGGATGGGTTGATAAATGAGTGAGCTCAAGAACTCTAGGGTGAGGTTTCGATAGGTGGGGTATTTATGGGCAAGGAATCCTTCCCAACCTATCTGGTTGAACAAAAAATAAACACTCTCCCAGATGCCTAAAACTGTCAACATGGGATCATGCACATAAGTAATCATGCTCATCTGGCGTTGAGCCAGTATCTCATAACGCCTCTGCTGGGCCTCCGTAGCGAAGGTGACATTATCCATAAGTTAGTTTATCTAGTTAGTTCATGTGAGTCGGTACTAAAATTAGTAAAAGAAGAAGAAAATAAACAAAATATGCAATGGCAAAAATATTTTTTTACTTAGATTTTTTTAGGTTGTTAGACGTTTCTTTCCATTTTCACGTGCGTTTATCTTATTCTCACATCCTTTATAATATTTTATCTGCTGATGGGATGTAATAGATTAAAATATGACTTTATTGCTTTTCTTTATTTTCTTTCTCCCATTTGGACATATAAATGCCCCTCCCCGAAAACATTATAATAGCGTAGGTTTAAATCCCTACACTTTAAATTTCTGCTAAATAGTAACTGCTAGTAAATTAGGCGTGCATGACAAGATAAAGTCAATTAATCCTTAGATCACTAACATAAGATAAATATCTAAAAATTGAACACATTCCTCACACTTGCACCCTTAGGGTATACCTCACTTGGTTGCCTCGAAAAATAATGGTCATATCCCTCGAGCGTAGGGATATCTTAGCAAAGACCCTCGATATAAAAGTCATCATAAAAGGTCATGGTCCCTAAACGTCCCTGGAGTTGCCTACGAGAAAATGATATTATCCCTCAATGTTGCCTATATGATGACAATCCCTTTGAAATGCTAAGGTATCCTTACATGTTACCTTCAATGACCATAAGCGTCCCTTTCGATAGTCCCTCAACATCTAACGATAGGACTACCTACTCACTAATAGTAGGATAGCACTATCTAAAGGGTAGGAGGAAAAGAACATCCTTTTTTGAGTAGGTATATAACTGTTAGGTACTTGCTCAAGAACAACTTTTTTTTACACTTATACACTTTCAAAAACTACTTTAAAAAATGCTTTATTACATTCTCGAGGACTGATACGAGAGTTATCATAAAGTTGATAAAAATTTTCAAAACACACAAACACAAATAGTTTTCAAAAATGAGAAAGTACCTAAGAGCTCGTGGAAAACCACAGATGGAAAGGGTGCCAATACCTTCCCTTTCCATAATCTACCTCCTTACTCAGAAAATCTCAAAAAAAGGTCTTTTTCTGTTCTTTTCACCCTTTCCTTTGTTGGATAAAAGAAAATTCAGTGGCGACTCTTGCTGACCGCGACATTTGCAAAAAAAAAAATGCAAAACCAGTATTAAACAGTCGGTTCTGCCACCATATCACAAAACTGGCGACTCTGCTGGGGAGAATTATAAAAGTAGGGTTTACCTTAGGGTCTAGATCATTTCTAAAATTGTTTGCCTGTTTGTTTGCTTTACTTTTAAGGGATTGTTTAGGTTACTATAGATCCTACACCGGGATCTGGGGAACCCTATTAGGTAAGTAGCAATAGATCGTGGAAACTGTGCAGGGTATACCGACACGGTTGAAGCGATGGCTATGTTGATGCGACACTTTGGTTGGTACCAGTAGCCCTTGAGTTAATCAAGGAGAATACGGGGCCGCTGCGTGGTGTTATAAAGCATCAACTGGCCTTAGAACCTTTAAATGAACAACTTGGCCATTAGGACGTAGCGAGATGGCCGTCTTTGGTGTATTCCCAAAGTCGACAGATACTCGATGCTACACTCATTGAGACTCGACTCATGAGTTTTGTTTGGTTGCGAGTCAGCCGCCTATCGAACGAAGCTTGTGGGAAAGGTCAGTGATATTGAGATCCCTTAGAACCCGTTTACAATTTATAGGACAGGTTGAACCAATCCAACTTCAAGAGGGTATGACCTTAAAACCCATGCAAGCCTTAAACCTAAGGTTTTGGTGTGATTTGCTTGTGCTTGCTATATATGTGATTTCTTAGCATAATCATGACATCATAACATGGAATATCATACTAACCATTTCAAGAATTTTCTAGGGCTTATCTTTGTCTTGTTTTGTAGGACATGACATCCGCTCGCAGGAACACTATCCAAATAAACCTTTTGAAAGTGCATCCTCAACTCAAGGAGTTAGCATCAAGGATTCCTGAAATATCTCCCTTCACTGAAAAACATGGTCGACTTCTCAACTTGGTCACTGCAACCCCTGATAAAGAAATGTTAAAGGTGCTTTTTCAGTTCTTTGACCTGTTGCACCACTACTTCACTTTTCCTGATTACCAGTTAGTGCCTACTATGGATAAGTTTTCTCAGTTATTGGGGGTACCTATCCTTAATCAGCTACCATTCAAAGGTACGGAAAGAGACCCAAAGCCTGAAGAGATTGCTCAAGTCCTATCTTTACAACGGTCTGATGTAGTGGCAAACTGGGAAACTAGAAAAGCTGTCCAAGGATTTCCAGCTAAGTTTATATTTGAGAAAGCCCACTATTTTTGGGATATCCTGGATTTAGAAGCTTTTGAGGAGGTGTTAGACCTTCTCATATATGGGATGGTACTATTCCCTAACACGGACCAACTCATAGATGTGAATGCGGTCAAGATTTGTCTGTCTCACAATCTGGTACCTACCTTACTTGGGGATATTCTACACTCTCTGTATACTCGCACTCTAAAGAGAAGAGGGACCCTTATATGTTGTACTCCTCTATAGGCTAGGTGGTTTATTTCGCACCTACCCCGGTCTATTTTAAAGAATGAGCTGGGTATGAGATGGTCTTATAGGTTGATGTTTCTTACTCATTCGGATATTCATTGGTATTCTCGGTCCTCGGAAAGTGTCACCATCAATGACCACTGTGAGGAATTCCTTAATGTCCCTCTCTTAGGCATTAGGGGAGTGTGATACGGTGGGAGAACTTACTTGAGTTTTTGCGTTTGTGTTTGCAAATGTTTAGGTTTAGCAAGAGTCGCCACAGACTTTTTATTTTATCCTAAGGAAGGGTCAAAAAGCACAGGAAAGACCTTTGAGATGTTTTCTTGGGTTCGGGGAATAGATTATGAAAAGGGAAGGTGCAAGCACCCTTTTCATCCATGGTTATCCATGGGCTCTTATTTATTTGTTTAGATCACTTGCTTTTGCTTTTCAATTATTTGAAATGGTGCTTTGTGTGTGGTTTTGAAAGATGTTTTGAAAAGAGGCCATCGTTGTGGCAACCTTTGTAATGATTCTTGTTTGAATGTATACAAAGATGTTTTTGTCTTTTGAAAAGATTTTCAATGTTTGTAAGAAAAGTTTGAAAGTTTGTTTTTTGGGAAATGTCTTGAAATTGTGTTGTGAAGTGTGTTTTGAAAATAGCAAGGATGTTTTGCAAGTTTTTTGATAAAGTAACTAAGAGTTGTCTACCCTATTTTACTCAAAGATCTCTCCTTACGTGTTTTTAACCCTTTTGACAATGTTATTTCACCATTGCATTTGGTGAACAACCTTGTGTTAGGATGTTAAACGGGACAGGCGCGGGTCATCGTATAGACCATGATAGCAATTGTGTTAAGTATCTTTGGCAAATTTTTGAGGGACTTGATCATTTTGTTTAGGCAACCAAGATAGCGTCATCGAGGAACTATGATCTTTTGTTTTGTTTTTGTTTTGCCAAAGTACCCAGCATGGCCCATTTTTGAGGTAACAAGTGGATTGTAACCCTAGGGGTGCAAGTGTGCGTTGTGTATTGATTTTCATGCAGGTTTGTCTTTGTATTAGGTCAAGCTACTTGTTGATTTGGATTTTTGCATACAAACCCTAATCTCTAATCATGGCATAATTGAAAGCATAAAGTGCGAGAATTAAAAGTCTAAGCTATTACAACATGATTATGGGGATGGGGGTACAATCTTTGAATGAGGGTGTATTTGACAAGAAATATAAATACTAGTTTACTATTACATCCAAATTGAATCAAATGCATAAATAATAAATGGACAATATTTAAATAAACAAAATAAATAAATATATCAAATAATATGAATTATGCAAAAAAGGTTTTTGTTTATTTATGTATGTAAAAATATTTAATGTAAAAAAAATAAAGAAATAAATAAAAAGATTAATTTTATTTGGTTAAGGGTAAAACCCTAATTTTCTTTAAGAAAGTAAATATATTAATTATTTTATTTATATACAATAAAAATAAAATAGTATATGTAAAAAAATAAAATATATTTAGAAAAAGTATTTTTTAAGTATATTTAATAATAAAATAAAAGTGTAATATTTTATATTTTTATTCTAAAATATCTAATAAAATAAGAATATATATATATATATATATATATATATATATATATATATATATATATATATATATATATATATATATATATATATATATATATATATATATATATATGAATTTTTTTTATTAATAACCATGTATTAAAAAAATATTTCGCAAATAACCGGGTTTCGGAAAAAATTACGCAAATAACCATGTTTCAGATGGCTCCACAAAGGAGGAGCCATCTCATTTGGCGCATGCACCTAGGGTTTTGCCCTAGGCACCATCTCACTTGGCGCCTCCCTTGGCTTTTAGCCAAGTGAGATGGCGCATGCTCCTTAAAAAGGAGAGGAGGCGCCATCTCACTTGGCGCCTAGGGCAAAACTAGGGTTTTTTGCTGTTTTATAAATAATTCGTCCGTTTCTTTGAAATTTCTCACACTTTCTCGCACTGTATTTTTATTTTGTACTCCCTTATTTACATAATGACGTCGCCTATGATTTTTAGCAGAGATGGTTACGTTATATTCTCCGCCACGAAACCTGCGATGAAAATGAAATTTTGGCACATTCACTCCATGGAGCGTCTGAAGCGGGAGTTGATGCGGTGGCTAGATGGAGACATCGCCGAGGGGGGAAAAATTCGAAGGATCCAGCGAAAACGAACAACAACCTCGCATGCGACAGGAAGACCTAATGTGTGGTTGGAGGAAGTCAAAACAGACAGTGATGTAATGCTGATGATGCATGGGTCAGATGAAATTGTGTTAACAGTTGTAATTTCCTAGATTGAATATCGTTAATCATTGTTGTACGCGAAAACCCTAATGTAATTTCCTATATTGAATTTCTTAAATTGTGTGAACAATTTTATTAACGGAAAACCCATAATGTTTACAACACAAATATTGAAAAGATTTATTGTATTACAAAATTTATGTGGTCGAGCCAGACGCCCGATTCAGACAGTTTTTGTGATTGTGTCCGACCTGACGGCATAAACCACACTTTCTTTCCAACCTGTCAAGATCGTCCATTTCTGTTGTTATGCGCCTGCTTTTGGGACGACCCTTCTTGTTCCTTCGCATTTGGTCATTGTGCCAAACTATATCACCGTTGTATTCAGGCCAATAGTCCGGTTTTGCCACCAAAGGAAAGTTGTTGTTGTAAACAGTGAGCAACGTTTCAGATTTATAAACGTTTGAGAGCAGTTGAAGCGCGTCTTGATGGGTATGCGCACAAGCGGCAATGACATGAGAGCAAGGCATACGAAAAGCTTGAAACCTACCACAATCGCACCATTGAGAAGGTAAAATGACCCTGTATTCTTGTCTTGCCAGGCCTTCATTGTGGTCAATTGTCTCTTTCACAATGAAGTTGTGGCTATGGCGGTCAAACCGTGTAACCATGTGAGTGTTGGCTTTATCACTTTCAGCCTTAATGTATTTCATACAGCTTTCACTCCATAGTTGTCCTGATTGCAAGACCGCATACCACATTTCACCTCTTTTGGCAAATAATGCAGCCATCCTAAAATACGTGGATTTCACCAAGGCAGTGATGGGGAGGTTTCGTATGCCCTTGAATACCCCATTCATTGATTCAATAAGATTTGTTGTCATATGCCCCCATCTTTGACCATTGTCGTATGACCTAGTCCACTTTTCGACCGGTATATTGTCTATCCACGTACCGGCTTCTGGGTTAGACAAACGGATCTCGTTGCGGTAATATTTGAATGTGGGCTGTGTCAGTGCGTATCCCGCATTCATCACCGCTTTCCTCAATGTTTTGTCCTTGACCTCCCTCGAGAAATTCTGTACGATATGCCTGACGCAATAGACATGCGTAGAAGGAGGGTCATGCCAACCATTTGCCGGATTATTATAGGCACTTTCAATGGAGGCATGTCTGTCCGAGATCAAACAGAGATCTGGTTGAGGAGCCACGTGTGTACGAAGATTTTTCAGGAAAAAGCTCCAAGCACCACCGGTCTCCCCCTCGACAAGGGAAAACGCAACGGGGAAAATGTTATTGTTGCCATCTTGTGCAACTGCCATCAAAAGCGTGCCTTTGTACTTCCCATACAACCAAGTCCCGTCTATTTGTAGAATTGGTTTGCATGATGCAAACCCTGTGATGCATGGTTGAAATGCCCAAAAGACGCGACTGAATATTCCGTTGCCATGTAGTAGACTACCATCTTGGGCGTACGCTGGCAATGTTTCCAGAACATAAACACTACCTGGAGAATATGTCTTGAGTGCATTTAGGTAGCGGGGAAGTTCTCGGTATGACTCCTCCCAGTTTCCGTACACCCTTTCAATCGCCTTAGTCTTTGCTAACCACGCCTTACGGTAAGACGGAGTGTAGTTAAAAACCGTGGTGATGTGGGAGATGATTGTTTTCACCTTCAAAGAAGGGTCGTTGCTGACCAGGGGTAGGATTTCTTGACAGATTAGATCATGGTTGAGTTTTCGGTGGTCTTGTGATTGAGCGGAACTTACACAAGTATGGGTAGTCATGGAACCTATGACCCAGCAGTCACCCCTTAGTCTGTATGAAGCGGTCAGCTTGAACATGCAGTCAGGGTGGACACACTTGATCTTGTACCTTTCCGGGTTTACACGATCCACCTTATAATCAACCGAGTTGAGCATGTGAAATTTTTTGATGGCCCTTATGCATTCCTCTCTATTACGAAACTTGTCCTTCTCTTTTAAATTTTCATCCGATTGCATATACGGTTGGAAAAACAAGTCCGTAGAAGGTTCATCTTCGCCCATGTTGAAGTTTGTCATGTGCGTAGGTGGTGTGTAGATTTTGTCGGTAGGAATACTTGGGATGCCATCATCGTCAGAATCGTCGTTCACCATTTCATCGAACTCTAACTCGTTATCTTCTTCTTCATCATCAACTGCATCCACCTCATCTTGCTCATTCTCCAAAGGATCAACCTCCTGTGTCACCGGAGGCTCTACCTCCTGTGTCACCGGAGGCTCTTGAAACAGAACGTACAACTCAATAGAGTCGTTTCCAGAATAGACATGGCTGGAAATCATGTTCTGGAAATCCTCGTCATCTTGAATTGCAACCTTATAAAAAATAACTTGGTTGTTTCCAAAAAAGACTGGACTCTGATAAAATATCTGGGATACCGGGCCTCGTTCAAGTTTGGCCTCCAATCTTTTCTTAAAGTACGAGAAATTTGCTTTCCCGTTTAAGAGAAATCGGACATTGTCGGTGTTTCTAAACAAAAACCCAACTGTGGGACACATGTATGTCTCACCGTTGAAATGTGCTTTGACAACAAATTGTGGTGAAGAGGCCATTGTGTAGAATTGTTTTAGGTATGAAGGTGGGAATGTTTTGGGTTTATTGATTATATGAAGGTATGAATGCTGGAATGTTTGAAGGTTAGATGACTGATTCGAAGGTTGGAAAATTTTACAGTTTATGTGAATGAATGTTATGTTCAACGTAAGGCAAAAAATTTCAATTAAGTAAGTGATGCAACCCCCCAAGGCTTCCAATAATATTACATGCATGGGCTTATGCAGCCACCTAGCCTGCCACCCATCAACTCCAATGGCCTTGCGTGCAACAGAGAAAGGAATCCCAAAGGCTGTCACGTAGCCTGAGCCAATGCTGTAAAACGTGACACCTCTTATTCGCCAAATGGGGTGGCGACACCATTCATTTTTGTACTATTTCGCCAAGTGAGATGGTGCCTCCCTTACTGTCCAATCGTGATACATGCATGGGCTTATGCTGCCACCTAGCCTGGCCCTATTCTGCACACATAAATGTTTTGTGTAAGCCTGCCACCCGTCAACTCCAATGGCCTTGCATGCAACAGAGAAAGGAATCCCAAAGGCTGTCACGTAGCCTGAGCCAATGCTGTAAAACGTGACACCTCTTATTCGCCAAATGGGGTGGCGACACCATTCATTTTTGTACTATTTCGCCAAGTGAGATGGCGCCTCCCTTACTGTCCAATCGTGATACATGCATGGGCTTATGCTGCCACCTAGCCTGGCCCTATTCTGCACACATAAATGTTTTGTGTAAGCCTGCCACCCGTCAACTCCAATGGCCTTGCATGCAACAGAGAAAGGAATCCCAAAGGCTGTCACGTAGCCTGAGCCAATGCTGTAAAACGTGACACCTCTTATTCGCCAAATGGGGTGGCGACACCATTCATTTTTGTACTATTTCGCCAAGTGAGATGGCACCTCCCTTACTGTCTAATCGTGATACATGCATGGGCTTATGCTGCCACCTAGCCTGGCCCTATTCTGCACACATAAATGTTTTGTGTAAGCCTGCCACCCATCAACTCCAATGGCCTTGCATGCAACAAAGAAAGGAATCCCAAAGGCTGTCACGTAGCCTGAGCCAATGCTGTAAAACGTGACACCTCTTATTCGCCAAATGGGGTGGCGACACCATTCATTTTTGTACTATTTCGCCAAGTGAGATGGCGCCTCCCTTACTGTCCAATCGTGATACATGCATGGGCTGCCACCTAGCCTGCAAGAGTGACACCTTACATTTTTTGTAAATGCATGCATGCATATGTGTAACTCCCTAAGCATGCAAATGTGACACCTCGCAGGCATGCAACCACTACATCAAACTTATTTGCCTATAAATACATACCTTATGAAACATCTCTCACACCCACACAACTCTAACTCTCTGCTACGAAATATTTCTTAAGTATATCATACTCTCTATTTCTTTCTAAGTCTTTCATTCTCTCAAGCGTTCTGAAGAATGGCCCTTCTAACAATGGGAGATACTCACAGAGGCACAAGGGAAAACATTGCTGCATTTGTAAGTCTCTTCTTTGGTTATACATTTTTCATACTTCAAATAACGTGTTGTTCATCTTAATTAATCTTACTCTTGTTTAATTATGATCTCAGGATACACAAAGATTCAGAATCCGTTCGCACAAATACCTGGCTCCCGACCCTTTTATCGTCCCTTATCTGGAATATGCAGGTTTTGGACATGTGATAAAGATCTCCAACTGCACCATTGACTCCAAATTCATTCTTGCAATGTTGGAGAGGTGGAGACCGGAGACCCATACATTTCACCTACCAATAGGTGAATGTACCATCACTCTCGAAGATGTGTACATGCTACTGGGCCTCCCTATTGACGGTAAGGCGGTGAACGGGTCGGTTCAACAACCCAACTCACAGTGTGAAGAACTGTTGGGTAGGGACATGGTAGAAGGTGGTGGAGCAAGAGGGCAGGGAATACTACTCACTGACCTGAAACGGCATTATGCAAGTATGGAATTAAATGAAAATTCCTCAGAGAATGACCGAGTAGTAAAAGCCCGAACGTATATTATGATACTTTTTGGTACATTTTTATTTCCCGAAAGTACGGGAAATAGTGTAAATTTCATGTACTTACATTTACTAACAAATTTTGATAAAACTAGAAAATTTAGTTGGGGTTCTGCAGTATTAGCCCACCTGTATAGTTCCTTGTGCAAAAACGCAGTCAAGGAAAAATGTACATTTTATGGGTGCGCATTTTTACTACAAGCCTGGGGTTGGTGGAGGATGGAGTCCTTAAACCCCATCAACAACAACACTTTTGGTTTCCCTTACGCAACAAAGTAAGTCATTAAGTTATAGCATTTATAACTATTCTTCTCTTTCCAAAATATATGCTAAAAATAACATGTTTCTCATTTCCTATAGGTATTGCGTGAGGGGTATGGATTACGGCAAGAATCCCAGATTCAATGTCACACTCTACCGGAATCTGTTGGATCACTTAGGCCCAGATGACGTACGTCGTAGCTTTTAACTTTTGTTCATTTTAATTATTTATACATTACTTTTGCGCTTACCTGATTTAAATTTTATCGCAGTTCGTCTGGAGACCATATTTGGGTTTGGACCATTCTCCAAATCCAGAGGATGCAGCAACTTGGACTGCAAAGACTGCACTCATTCGGTTCAACATTGTGGAGATGCACCACAGCGACCGTGTGAAGATGCAGTTCAGAATGATCCAAGAGATACCAAGTGATCCAACAGATTTGTCCCCCTGGCATCTAAAAAGGGTCGACGCCCAGTGGAATCTTACCAACTGGAAAGACTTTGCTCCAGAATGGTGTAAAATGTGGCAAAGGCGTCACCGCTACATCTTGCAATCCCCGATTTTCCTTACTCAAGGTAACATGCGACACACCGATCAATATATGTCGTGGTACAGGTCGGTTAGTAACCCAGATATGCACGTGTCTCATCCGAGGTACTTGGTTGACCCACGCACACAATGGGCACAACCCTCGATTCCCCACCAACAAACCCAAAATCCATCAACCTCAAACCAACCCCCAAGAAGAAACAGACCAACAAACACACAACCACATTCCCCACCACAACACAACTACAACCAAATGCCGTACGACCAACCACAATCACCGCCAAACTACCAATACCCAGATATGCCTCAAACCCAACCACAATACCAACCCCAATACCAGCAAACCCACATACCCCATACATAATTTCAGTCTTCCACATATCCCAATATGGCGCCCTCAACATCCAGCCTTAGCCCTGATATGGGAATGTCAGAAGATTATGACCAACCCGACCAAACCTACCATCAACCACCATATCACCAAACAACCCAACATCCACAATACCAAACACCCCAATATCCATTTCCTTTCTACCCCCATACTCAGACGACCAATGCTACCAACCAACCATGGAACCCCACCCACCGCCAACACGACCAAACTTCGAGGGTATGGGTAACCGACTGTACCAGAGCGGATCTTCGAGATATGGAGATCTTACTGATTTTATGGATTCGGATCGCATTGACTTCGCTGGGCCATCGACCTTGCCGCAGCAGGAAACGAGACGGCACCCAGCAAGAGAAAGGCGAGGACGGGGATGCGGAACTGGGGGTCATTACCGGGTTCCTGGGGATCACTGATGTATCTTTTTTTTCCCAGTATTTTTTGTATCTATTTTTTTATTGTTATTTAAATGTAAAACAGTTGATTGTAATTATTTTTTTTTAAATAAAAAATCCATTTTGCTTATCTTTGTCTAATACGAAACGCGCAGGAAAGAAAAAAAAAATTTTTTTTTTGACCTAATTTTGTACATAGGCGCCATCTCACTTGGCTTAGGGCTTGCCCTTTGCCCTTAGGCGCCAAGTGAGATGGCGCCTCCCTTATAAAAAGAGGAGCATGCGCCAAATGAGATGACTCCTCCTTCGTGGAGCCATCTCAAACATGGTTATTTGCGTAATTTTTTCCGAAACCCGGTTATTTGCGAAATATTTTTTTAATACATGGTTATTAATAAAAAAATTCATATATATATATATATATATATATATATATATATATATATATATATATATATATATATATATATATATATATATATATATATATATATATATATATATGTATTAATTATATTAAATATGATAAAATAAAATAAAATATATACAAAAATAAAAATATATTTAGAATAATATTTTTAGTGTGAATAAAAATAAAGAATAAAAATAAAAGTATAATTTATATATATTTTTCAAGTTTTGAATAAATAAGATAAAAGTAATTAAATTGCTTTTTATGTTAGAAAAATAAAAATAAAATGCAAAATAAATGTGAAAAAATTATAAAAATATTTTTGAGTATTTTTTATATTTGGAAATAAAAAATAAAATCAGAAATGAAAATAAAATACAAAAATATAAAATATATAGAAATTGGGCCAGGGGGTGCAAAAAGTAAAAGGGGGGTGTCAATAGTGAGTCAGGCCAAGCTCAACCCACCACTTCATCTTCAACCTCTGTCCTTCACAAAAACGCGCGCGCCTGTTACCAAACCTAGACATCCTGTATACGAGTTTTATTGCAAAAACACATAACATCAAAGTTGTAGAGCATTTCAAGACGAATCTAACCATATAAAAAACTAATCCTAACTCTCAAAGACCAGAGAGAATTTCTCTGGCCTTAAAATCTAACCTAATTTTTTCAGTATGTTCATGGATGAAATTCTCTTAGCATGCTTAATATAAATGAAAACTGAGCATATGTACAGCTTCATGGCAATGAATACTACATTTCTTATTCACAAACCTAAGGCTAAATGTTCCTAAATAGAGAGATAGGAAGTTGACAAAAACATGTTTCAGCTGACTTCGTGTATGGAAATGTGGATCTTTTCAACAAGGCTTTAGATGTCTGGGAGCTTGCTTGGATTTCACTTGACCTTCTCCAATACCTAGCTTGCCTTGAATGTACTTGAATCAACCTACATAACTCAAACTGCACAAGCTCAAAATGAAAATGGAAAACCCTGTAAATGGAGTTACAGTTGGTGTTTAAGGTTTGGGATAACTTGGATGAGTTATGTGGAAGATGTTTGAACCAACTTGGGGCAAAGCGCACGAGCCAATTGAGCTATGAAAGTCAAGTTGCAGGTTCTGCCCTGTTTTGCCAATGGAAGGTGATTTCTGGCTATGGGATGTTTGAGGGCTTCAGAGGTCGTGTTTCTGGCTCAAAGGGGTGTGAGAAAGATGTTCAAAATGTTTGCACAAGTTTGTTTTGGCTAATGTTCAAGTTCTCATGTTTTGGACATGTTTCTTGTTTTTGAAGCAAAATGTGGGAAGTGATTGAAACAGGCCTGTACAGGCTATCCTTATGCTTGCACACTTTTCCTTTGGCCCCTCCAACTTGTGGATTTGATTTGCTGTATGAGATATGGACCAATGCTCAAGGGATTCAGTTTTGACATAAAGCACATTTAAGCAAAAATGAAAATGTACCTTTTTCTACTTAGGGATTATTTTTGTGTACAATGTCCTAATGACCAAAACAATGCCTTAGTCCAATGGATTTGCATTAAATTATTGAGTGTGAAATGGTTTAGAGACCTGTAAACTAGTGCAAAGCATGCTGACTTAAAATTGCAACTTGTATGAACATGAACATGCCATGGATGAAAAATGAGTTTTTGCCAACTTCAAGCCTTCGATTCTCTCTAACCACAAATGTGTTTGGATAGTTCTTGGACATTTTGGAAATGTTTTAACATGCTCTACAATCCATATTTGAAATGAAACTTGAGATTCCAAGTGGAACTATGTGAAAAATGGCCAAGAAGATAGGTCAAAACCCTGCCTAAACTAGGGCAAAATTTCTCTAAGTTAAAAGTTTTAGGGACCCTTGTTCCAAAACTTATAACTTGAGATCCAAGCTTCTTTTGGGAAAACTTTGTGAATCAAAGTTGTATAATTTATGGAGTACTAGAACTTTCATGTTGGAAGCTTTGTTTGAATCCAATTGTATCATGGTGAAAATGTTGGGCAAAGTTAGGAAAAATTAAAAAAATTTCATAACTTAGAAAATTCTAAGTTATGAAAATTTTCAACTTTAAACCCTAATTTGCAAAGATGGGTTTCTTGATGAACAAGTTTCATGTTTTGACACATCTTGATGAGAAATGACCCTTGGCACTTGATTTTAACCAAAAAGTCAAAGTTTGACTTTTTAGTGTACAATCAAATTTTGATCAGTTGACTGAAAAATTCATCTGTCAATCCAATGCAATTGAGATCTTTTGAACTTGTTGAATAGGTCAAGATGATGCCATTGAGTCCTTGAGTCCATGGTTGAACCCAATTTCCCATTGGCTAGGTCAAAAATCATAAATTGCCTTTATACAGTCAAAACCCTAAAAATGACCATTTTGCCCTTTTGATGATCTGATCAAATTTCTTGTGGAGTTGTGGTCCAAACTTGATCAAATGGTTCATATGAGTTCATAATGTTGATGTGGGTCAAAAATTATGAGGTTTGACTGTAAATTGGCCACAATTGACTTTTTCCCCAATACAGTTGATTTCTAGGTCAACTGTCCAATTGACTGGGCTAAAATTTGATTCAAGGCTTGAAACTTGGTATGGTCAAAATTATGAGTCCAACATGAAGTATGAAAGTCAATTTGAGCATTATAAGTCCAAAATTCTCTGTGCAAACTCAAACCCTAATTTAGGTCAATAGTGCAAGGAGATGTCTTGAGCAGAGCAAACCCTAGCTTGGTCTTGGGTTCAAAGAGCCTTGTGATGAGAAATGTTGATAAAATGAGAGGGAAAATTTTGGGGTACAACAGTTGCCCCTGTTCAATCTTCTTGAACCTGAAGAGTTAGATTGGCAAGTTTGCCTTTCGTGACTCGAAGGTAAAAGAGGATTGGACACTAGAGTGCCCGTAAATTTGCACTCGTCAAAAATGTAGCTGAGGGAATGGGCTTAAAGATGCCATTTGGAAATGATAGAATCTTGCTGGAGATGGGCTTAAAAGAGGCCATCCAAAACTTGTTTGTTGAAAATCAGGAGCATGATAATCAGAACGGTATCCGTATCTGGAACGTATCTGAGTTGTATCTGGAGATTGGATTTGTATGAGCAAAAGAATAGCGTCCGTGTCTGGAGCGTATCTGAGCTGTAACTGTATTTGATTCTTGAATGAATATCAGAATGACTGCCGTGTCTGGAGTGTATTTGTATTGTATCCGAAATCTGAAGTCTGAATAAGTGACAGAAATACATCCGTGTATGGAGTATCTCTGAGCTGGGGAATAGGTTTGAATGAGTGGCAGAATGGCAACCGTGTCTGGAGCGTATCTGGACTGTATTTGAAGTTGAGATCTGTATCAGTAGCAGAATGACTTCCGTGTCTGGAGTGTATCCGTACTGTAACTGGGATCTGGATAAGTGAGAGAATGACTTCTGTGTCTGAAGTGTATCTGAACTTGAAGTTGATAGTTGAATCTGAATGAGAGATAGAATGGCTTCCGTGTCTGGAGCGTATCTAGTCTGTATCTGATTGCTGAAGTCTGAATGAGTAATAGAATGACCACCGTGTCTGGGGTGTATCCACACTGTATCTGAGGTCTTTGAATATTTGTTAAAGATAACTTTTAACCTTACCCTGAAAAGGGTAAAATGTTAGCTAAAACATAAAGTTATGTTGTATGACATGTATGATGCAATAAAATGTACTCTATCAATGTTTATGATATATGAATGTAAAGTGTGCGCATGTAGGCTGATTAAATGTCTTGTTGAGGAAAATATATCCTTGATAACTGAATATAATGAACTCTTTGACTGCTGCTGGGGAAAATAAACCCTTGAATGCTGTTGGGGATTCAAAAATCTTTGATTGTTGAAACTGAGAATGTCCTTTGGACTACTGCCGAGGATTGAAAATTCTTGGTAACTTGTGGGGAATTGAGAATCCTTTATGCCTTTCCTAGGGAAATAAGGACAACTCCGACGATCTCTACTGGGGAATTAAAACCTGGGAGGCTTCAACTGGAGAAATGAGAACAAGAATCTTCGTCCTGCTGGGAAGTAACTCTGTGGGGAGAATGTTTATCTTGTTGAGGAATTCTTCGAAAGCTTAGGTTGTATGCCAATCTACTGGGGAATCGAAGGAAGTTGGATAGTATTCTGCCGGGGTTTAAGATTTGAAGTTTTGGACTCTGTTGGGGAAGAAAGTTTAAAGTATTATGGCTCCGCTGGGGATTGGGAGTTTAGAAACTTAACTACGATGGGAATTTTGAAACTTAACTCCATCGGGGATATATACTCCAAGGGTTTAGCTCTGTTGAGGATCTGAACGACATACTGTAGGGGATTTCTTCTGGAATAGCCTGAAGAGTTTTCCTATACTTTGGACCTATTAGTAATTATCCTTTCTCATTTTGTTTTACTTGTAAGCAGTGATTATATTCAAATGCATATGCTCATTTAACAAATATTTGGACGTTTTCAAATAAAACATAAGTGTAAAAAGAAAGAAAAGGCAAGCATATTTCCGCACTTTGAAGTATCTTTGTATTAACTTTGTAAGTATTTTTGTACAAAGGAGACAGTCATCCTAGTAAGAGAATGCTGTCATAAAAAATGAGAAAAATTTATACAAAGAAAGATGGCTATGTGTAACAATTCCATGGGATTCTCATCCTGTTATAGCCTTCACAACTCTGAGTATCTTGTCCATTCGTTGCTTCATCTGCAGATGATTGGATTGATCAGAAGCCTGGAGTTTGTCCGTGAAGAGATTGTCCTTTAAAGTGATCCGACGAGGCATAGTCATACGCTTTAATTCCCTAACTTTTGCCTGGACCGCCCTTTCGGGTTTTCGATCCACCGGGAAACCCTTTTTTGCCCAAGTCGCCCTTTCGGGTTTTCAACTTTCCGGGTGTACTAATTTTTTTTTATCCCTAATTTTTGCCTGAACTGCCCTTTCGGGTTTTCGATTCACCGGGATGCCCTCTTTTGCCCAAGTCGCCCTTTCGGGTTTTCAACTTGTCGGGTCATTTTATGCGTAGTATCTTTTGACTATGTCTGCGTTCGCAGGGTGCGGCAGGTCGTCGCCGTCCATGGTGGTTAGAATCATAGCCCCACCAGAAAAGATGTTTTTGATCACAAATGGTCCTTCGTAAGTAGGAGTCCACTTGCCCCTGAGATCACTTTGCAGCAAGATGATTCGCTTGATTACAAGGTCCCCGACTTGATATACTTGTCTCTTGACTTTCTTGTTGAAAGCCTTGATCATCCGTTTTTGATACGTCTAACCATGATAAACAACAATAAGTCGTTTCTAGTCGATCAAATTAAGTTGATCAAGCCGGGTATGAATCCAATCGTCTTCACTTAAACCAACATCCTTCATAATCCTCAAGGAAGGAATCTGAACTTCCATAGGTAAAACAGCCTCCGTGCCATATACCAAAGAAAAGGGGGTTGCCCCAGTTGAAGTACGCGTCGTGGTACGATATCCATGCAGAGCAAACAATAACATCTCATGCCAGTCCTTGTATGTGACTGTCATCTTTTGAATGATCTTCTTGATATTTTTATTCACATCTTCAACAACACCGTTCATCTTTGGCCGATAGGGAGATGAATTGTGATGTTGAATTTTGAACTGCTCACACAGAGCGGTGATCACAGTATTATTCAGGTTTGTACCGTTGTCTGTGATGATCCTGTCGGGAATACCATACCGGCATATGAGGTTCTTCTTGATGAAGTAGGCAACCACATTCTTTGTAACAGAGGCGAAGGAAGCTGCTTCGACCCATTTGGTAAAGTAATCAATAGCCACCAGGATGAAGCAATGTCCGTTGGATGTTGTAGGCTTGATCTCTTCAATCATGTCGATTCCCCACATCGCGAATGGCCAAGGAGCTGTTAGAACATTGAGAGGAACTGGAGGAATATGTACCTTGTCAGCATAGACTTGGCATTTGTGACAAGTATAGGAATATTGATGACAACCAGCTTCCATGGTAGACCAGTAGTAGCCTTCCCTTAGAATCTTCTTAACCATCGTATGTCCGCTCAAGTGGGTGCCAAATGTACCACTATGTATTTCAGTCATGATTAGCTCAGCTTCAACCTTGTCCACACAACGAAGTAGAACACAATCAGGGCTGCGCTTATATAGGATACCATTGCTCAGGAAGAACTTGTCAGCAAATCTCCTTAAGAACTTTTTGTCGTTGACTGAAGCTCCTTCAGGGTATTCTCGAGTCTTGAGATACCTTTTGATTTCATGAAACCAAGGTTGTTCCACTACTTCTTCGGTATTAATCTCATGACAATGCGCGGGTTCGTCCATTCGCTCGATGGTGATTTGGGGAGCCTCATTATCCCAGTTGAGTTTAAACATGGAAGGCATTGTAGCTAGAGCATCAGCTAGCTGATTTTCTTCTCGCGGAAAGTGTTCGAAGGTAATCTGCTCGAAATGAGGCAACAATGTCAAGACATGTTCTTTGTATGGGATAAGATTAGGATGTTTAGTGTCCCACTCTCCTTTGATTTGACTGATAACCAAAGTCGAGTCCCCAAATACAATCAGAGATTTGATTCCCAAGTCAATAGCAGCCTTGAGACCAAAGATACAAGCTTCATACTCGGCCATGTTGTTGGTGTAGCTGAAGCAGAGTCTAGCAGTGAAAGGTGTATGGCAACCTTCTGGAGAGATAAGTACCGCGCCGATACCGTTGCCAAGTGCATTTGAAGCATCATCAAAGTACAGGGTCCATCGGGATCCTTGTTCAATTCCATTATATGGTCTGTTACCTTTAATGTTGTCCAATGTCATAATATCCTCGTCAGGGAAGTCGAACCTCATAGATTGGTAATCTTAGACGTCTTGATGAGCTAGATGGTTAGCTAGTACACTCCCCTTTATAGATTTTTGGGTTGTGTACTGGATATCATACTCAGTCAGGATCATCTTCCATCTAGTGATTCTTCCGGATAAAGCAGGCTTCTTGAAGATGTACTTGATCGGATCCATTTTGGAAATCAGCAAAGTGGTATGTGTCAATATATACTGCCTTAGCCGGCGAGCAGCCCATACCAAAGCGCAACAAGTTTTCTCGAGTAGCGAGTCTCACAGTCGGTAAAAAAATTTCTAAGGTAATAAATGGCATTCTCTTTTCGGCCAGACTCGTCATGTTGGCCCAGTACGCACCCCATTGAGTTATCCAAGACATTTAGATACATGATCAAAGGTCTTCCTTCGACGGGTGGCATTAAGATAGGAGGATCCAGCAAATACTCCTTGATCTTATCAAAAGTAACTTGACAATCATTGTTCCATTCAACCACCTGATCTTTCTTCAACAGATTGAAGATTGGCTCACAGGTAGATGTTAGGTGAGAGATGAACCTTGCAATATAGTTTAGGCGTCCCAAGAAACCTCTAACCTCCTTTTCAGTGCGGGGGGCAGGCATTTCTTGTATAGCTTTGACTTTGGCAGGATCAACCTCGATGCCTTTGTTACTGACGATGAATCCCAAAAGTTTACCAGACCTAACTCCGAAAGTGCACTTGCTAGGGTTCAGTCTGAGCTTATACTCCTTCAATCTGACAAACAGCTTTTGCAGATGGTCGAGGTGTTCTTCTTCTGTCTGTGAACGGGCTATTATGTCGTCTACATAGACTTCTATTTCATGATGTATCATGTCATGAAACAAAGCTACCATGGCTCGCTGATAGGTTGCCCCGACATTCTTCAGCCCAAATGGCATCACTTTATAGTAGAAGGTACCCCACTACGTAACAAAAGTAGTCTTCTCCATGTCTTCGGGGGCCATTTTGATCTGGTTGTATCCCGAGAATCCATCCATGAAGGAAAATACTTTGTGTTGAGCTGTGTTGTCAACCAAGATGTCAATGTGTGGTAGTGGAAAATCATCTTTAGGGCTAGCCCTATTTAAGTCTTTTTAGTCCACACACATTCTGACTTTGCCATCCTTCTTAGGTACGGGCACAATGTTAGCAACCCATTGTGGATAGGAAGTAACAGCCAGAAAGCCAGCATTGAACTGCTTTATCACCTCAGCTTTGATCTTTTCGGACATGTCAGGCCTCATTCGGCAGACTTTCTGTTTGATTGGTGGACAGTCTTCTCTTGTATGGAGACGGTGAACCATAATATCTATATCCAGTCCCGACATATCTTCATAGGACCAGGCGAAGATCTCAACAAACTCATTCAATAGCTGAACTAAGCGCTCTTTGACACTTGGCTCTAGATTGGCACCCACTTTAACCTCTTTTCTGTCTTCCTCTGTTCCCAAATTGATAGTCTCTAACAACTCTTCATGGGGCAGAAAAGCCCTTTCTTCTTGTTGCAAAAGTCTAGCTAACTCTCCAGGCACTTCACAGTCTTCATCACCTTCGGACTCAGCGTGATTGACCAAATCTTCAGAGTCACTGAAGGCCAAAGCAGAATAGTCACCCATGGAATCCAGAGTGGATGGGTACCTGAATTTTGTGAGTGTGTGTGTGTGTGTAAGGGATGGCCATCCTTAAACAAAATAAAATGTAAAAGGAAAGAAAATGAACACAAAAGTTTATAGATGAAAACGTCCATGATTCATTAAAAATGGCATATGAAAATGAAAAGTCAAAACCCTTACAAATGAACCTATGTGCCCCGGGAAAGGCACAAGGAAAAAGAGTGTACGAATTGTTTAAAAGTTATTACAGACCAACATAAATGTTTCAAAAGATAAATTACCGATTGATGAAAGTAATGGGAATGAAGTCTTTCGCCTCCCAATTGTTTAGTACTCCTTCAATGGTTGGGAAGATCCAATCTTCAAAATCGCCTTCTTCATAATCATCTTCTAAAGCATGAGCCCCGTGATGAGTGATCTTTAAGGGTGGTCTTCCATCCCGAGAGCGACGCACAACTTTCTGGCTAGCAGCAGTGAAACCCAATCCGAACTTGTCTGTCTTGTGAGGAAAATCTGGCAGTTGACCCCATATTGTACTTCCTCCTTCCTTGATTACAGCCTCCGCATCTTTAAGGGATGACATTCGGGACACAGGCTTGGTAATGATAGGCACATCAGTCATTGTCTTTGCTAATGCGTCCTCAGGAGAAACCTCTTCAAAGTGTTGGAAATGTGTTTCTATGAATTCACCATCTAACTCCACATAGCGAAAAGAATTAAGGTGGCTTATCATATACTCCTCCTCACCATGAACTGTTATGATCTTACCCTGGACTGGATATTTTATCATTTGGTGTAGAGAGGAAGTGACTTCCCCAACGTTATGGATCCATGGCCTTCCCAACAAGCATGAATATGAAGGACGGATGTCCATCACATAATATGTAGAGTGGAAAATTTCTGTTCCCACCTTGATTGGGATGTCCACTTCTCTGTGAACCATCCGCTTAGAGTCGTCGAAGTCTCTAACAATGATATTACTGGGCTTTAGGGTCAAACCTTCACAGTCCAATCTGTCCAATGCTTTCTTTGGTAGAACATTTAAAGATGAACCGGTATCAACCAAAACATGAGCAAGTGTGGTCCCCCTGCACTCTACCGAAACATGCATCGCATCATTATGCTTTCTTCCCTTGGATGTTAGATCGGCATCAGAAAAGCCCAGACCATTATCGACTGTAAGGCTGGCTACACACTCTTGAAACTGACCTGCAGAAGTTTATTGAGGCACGTGCGTCGTCTTCAGGAATTTGATCAAGGCCTTGGCATGAGCCTCGGAGCAAAGTAATAAAGCCAGCATAAAGATTTTTGAAGGGGTTTTCCCCAGCTGCTCTACGACATCATAGTCGCTCTTCTTAATTATCTTTAAGATTTCCTCCATCTCCTTTTGGGTGGTCTCGGGGATAACCAAAGTCTGAGCCCTCGTCTTGACGGGAGCTTCTTCGGTTCCCTTACCCTTATCAGTAGTAACAGTAGAGGGTGCAACTTTGGGAGTAATAATTTCTTCAATCACTGGACTTTGCACAGATATCTTGACAGGCACAAAAGTACTTGAGGGTCCGAAGGCTGCCCGTGGAGGAGCAATCTCCAGAGAGAAGATTCTTCCGCTACGAGTTATCTTACTTGTCCCCGCAATATTCCCTATATCATAAGTTTCTTCATCGGAATTCTCTTGGACTGATTCGATCTGCTTGACACCATGGTAGAAGATCTCTCCTCCGTAATTCCATGGTATCGTCTTGTTGGACTTATATGGGATAGGCCCTGGCATGGTAATCTTCAGTGGTACAAACTTAGGATCAGGCGTAATCTTAACAGGCCTTTTGCAGGTCTTAGAAAGATTGTCGAAAATGGCGATTATAGCAATGTCATTGATTGGAGTAACAAAGGTAACAAGGGTAACATGAGTGATAGTAGCAACAGGAGTTTTCTGAAAGAGGATCTCTTGAGTATCCATCGGGCGTTGGATGCCTGATTTCAACAGTGGGCAGTCGGATTGCAAGGTTGAACAGAAGTAGCAGTCTTTTTCACAGCCTGGGAAAATCCCGGCTTTCAACAGATTTATCTTGATCATTGGCAATGGAGTCATTAAGTTATCAACGGCAGTAACATGAAGATCTTCAACAATAGCATGGACATTATGACCATTTTTGGCATAGGGGCGGATATCACATTAGGTTTTTCGGAGCATCAAACTCTACCTCCTTAGCATCTATCAAATCTTGGATCTTGTTTTTAAGGGCCCAACAGTTGTTGGTGTCATGCCCCACACTGTCCGAATGATATGCACATTTCGTATTTGAATGATAATAGGGAGAAGAGGTATTTGGGTTTTTCGGCGCTTCTTTCAAGTTGGTAAGGTTTAACTTTAACAGATGAGGGAGGACCTGAGCCGGTGTCATATTGATCCGGGTGAATTGCCGTTGTGGCCTTTCTACCCTTTGTTGGTTAGCTCTAGGTTGACTGCTTCGAGGTTGATCGGCTGAGGAGTTCTGGATCATCACAGCCCCCACCGTTGGTCGGCGCTCCATTCTTCCTTGATTTTTCTGGGAGTAAACAACAGAAGCTTCTTTCTTGGCTGGGAAGGTCTTCTTGATAGTAGTGGAAGCAGCTGCATCCTTCTGAATTTTACCACTCTTAATGCCAGCTTCGACCCTTTCACCTGTCAGTATTAATTCAGTGAACCCTGCAGATGAGCTCCCGATCAAGTGATTGAAGAATGGACCTGACAGGGTCCCCAAAAACATGTCAACCAACTCTCTATCCGATAATGGTGGCTGCACCCTTCCAGCCAAATCTCGCCACTTCTGGGCATACTCCTTAAATCCCTCATTAGAAGCCATACCCATACCCTATAATTGAGTACGAGTAGGCGCTAAATCTGCATTGTATTGGTATTGTCGGTAGAAAGCAGCAGCCAAATCTTCCCAGTTATGGACATCAGATCTCTTAAGTTGATAGAACCAGTCCAATTGCGTACCCGACAAACTATCTTGAAAAAAGTGGACCCACAGATCCTTATCAGAAGAGTGAGGTTGGATCTTTCTGACGTAGGATCTCAGATGCATCTTCGGACAGGACAAACCATCGTATTTAGCAAATGTAGGCACTTTGAACTTGGGAGGAATGACGATCCTAGCAACCAACCCTAGTTCTTTGAAATCTAGCCCAGGTACCCTTTGCACGTCCATGGCTGCCAACCGATCCTCAAGATTCTTATACTTATCGTCCACCAGAGGGTATTGCTGTTCGGAGTAATCTTCATCCTCTTCCTCTTCTTCTTCTTCAGCTTCATATTCAGAGGGCATTGTAACTCCCTTTCCCTTACCAACCCCTTCGTCAGACGTTGAGGGGAATTCCAGAACTCTCATAGCCTGATGCTCAAATCTTCTTCCCATAGTGGCCACACCAGCCCTTTTCTTCTTTTTCTCTTTGTCTTTTTCCTTCTCTAACAGTGCTTTAAGATCCTCTTGACCTTTTGCCAAGGTTATGAGGAGTTGTTGGAACTGAGAATTTTGTGCTTGCAGATCTTTGACCGTCTGCTCTATATCCATCTTGCTGAAATAAACAGCAGAAAGATAAGGAAACCTGGCGTGAAGACCTGTTTATGCATAGGATGAATGATATGTATTCATGTAATGCGTTTAAGGATTCAGAAATTCAAAGTTGTTGCAAAAAAAAAGAACACACGTCATATTAAGAAGAAATTCGTTAGTACATAAATGCCCCTGGGGCAAAAATATTACAAAATTCTTAATGTAAAAAGACATTGCGCATCCTCTTTGGTGTGATGTAAGTGTTGAGAGTCTCCTCTTCGTGAAGTCGGAGGGTAAGTTCCAGAACCTTCTTCTCACTTGCATAGAAGCTGGCTTCAAAAGTATTTCGTTCTTCCTTGAGCTGTATCCAACTCCTTTGCAATTCTTCCAATGATGTTGGCATGTCAAGATGTAGGAGGGTGTATGGAACATCTCCTTCCATAACAGGCTCTTTGATCACGGGGAGAATGTGAGGGTAAGGCATCATAAGACTCTGGGCGCAGGTTCGTACCCACTTGAGATAAGTCTCAAGGGGGAAGGAATTCTTGTGCCCCAGTGTCTTACTATCCACTTTGTTGGGCATCCTCCAAGCTCGGATAAACCTTTGTCGAAGTCCTTGAGCGTCATCGTCGAAGTCAAAAACCAAGTCAGGAATCAGCATGTCGTGAGGGCCATCCCTTCGAGCATATCCAAACTGTCTCAGAGCTAAACAGGGGTTGTAGGTAATGCCTCCCCTAATGCCAAGTAATGGGACATTAGGGAATTCTCCACAATGATCAATGATGATGACATTTTCTCTAGACCGAGAACACCAATGAACATCAGAGTGTGTGAGGGTCATCAACCGTTGCGACCACCTTAAACCCTTCTCATTCTTCAAAACTGACTGGGGAAGGTGAGAAATAAACCACCTTGCTAGAAGAGGAGTACATCATATTAGAACACCTCTTTTCCTTATTGTTCATGTGTGAAATGAGTGGAGGATGTCCCCAAGCAATGTAGGCACAGGATTCCGAGATATGAAAATCTTGACAGCGTTCACATCTATAAGCTGATCAGGGTTTGGGAATAAGACCAACCCATAGATGAGGAGTGCTAAAATCTCTTCAAAAGCTTGTAGATCTAGAGAATTCCAGCAGTCTTGTGCCTTCTCAAATAGAAACTTTGCCAAGAAACCCTTGACACCACTTCTGGTTTCCCAATGACCTTTGATATCAGATGGTTGCAGTTGTAAGGCTTGAGCAACATCTTCAGGCTTTGGTTCTCTTTCCGTACCGTTGTATCGTAGTTGATGAAGAATAGGAATCCTCAAGAGTTGAGAAAATTCCTCCAAAGTAGGTACTAGTTGGTAATTAGGGAATGTGAAACAGTGGTGTAGGGGGTCAAAGAACTGGAAGAGAACTTTCACCATGTCTTCTTCAATGTTGGAGTTGACCAAGTTGAGAAGTCTACCATGTCTTTCACTGAAGGAAGAATTCTCTGGAATCTTGGAAGTAAGCTCCTTGAGTTGAGGAGGGATTCTCACAAGATTGACTTGAATTGTTTTCCTGCGAAGAGATTCCATGACCTACAAAACAAGAACAAAGATGAAGATCCAAACCCTTGAAATGGTTAGTGGATGCATATGATGCTTTATGATGTTCATGATGAATGCACAAGCATATGTACAAACAAGTCACACAAGATCCTAGTTTCAGGCTTGCATGAGGTTTCATAGATAAGTACCCTCTTGAAGTTAGTTGGCTCAACCTGTCCTATAAATAGTAACCGGGTTCTAAAGAGCTCAATATCACTGAATTATTTTGTGTTCATTGTTTCAGTTTAGCCACTTAACTGGCGACCGAAATATTCCAAGAAAACAACCCTCAATGAGTGTAGTATCGAGTATCTACCAACTTCGGACTGCACCAAAGTCGATCATCTCACTACCCCTAAAAAAGGCCAAGATGGTCAAGTAAGGTTCTAAGAGTTCATTAGTGCTTCATGACATCACTCAGCGGCCCCGTATTCTCTTTGATTGACTCAAAGGCTACCGGTATCCACAAATATGTCGCACTAATATAGCTATTGCTTCAACCATGTCGGTATACCCCGCACAGTTTCCACAACGTATTGCTATTTACCTATGAATGTTTTCCAAAAATCCGGGTGGAGGATTCAAACCCAAACAAGAGAACCAAATGTAAAGCAATCAAAGAAAACAAGATAAGCATGCAAAGGTGATCTAAACCCTAAGGTTACTCCACTTTTAAAGTTTTCCCCAGTAGAGTCGCCAGTTCTGTGATACGGTGGGAGAACTGACTTGAGGTTTCGCGTTTGTGTTCGCAAATGTTTCGGTTTAGCAAGAGTCGCCACCGACTTTTTATTTTATCCTAAGGAAGGGTCAAAAAGCACAGGAAATACCTTTGAGATGTTTTCTTGGGTTCGGGGAATAGATTATAAAAAGGGAAGGTGCAAGCACCCTTTTCATCCATGGTTATCCATGGGCTCTTAGTTACTTGTGTAGATCACTTGCTTTTGCTTTTCAATTGTTTGAAATGGTGCTTTGTGTGTGGTTTTGAAAGATGTTTTGAAAATAGGCCATCGTTGTGGAAACCTTTGTAATGATTCTTGTTTGAATGTATACAAAGATGTTTTTGTCTTTTGAAAAGATTTTCAATGTTTGTAAGAAAAGTTTGAAAGTTTGTTTTTTGGGAAATGTCTTGAAATTGTGTTGTGAAGTGTGTTTTGAAAATAGCAAGGATGTTTTGCAAGTTTTTTGATCAAGTAACTAAGAGTTGTCTACCCTATTTTACTCAAAGATCTCTCCTTATGTGTTTTTAACCCTTTTGACAGTGTTATTTCACCATTGCATTTGGTGAACAATCTTGTGTTAGGATGTTAAACGGGACAGGCGCGGGTCATCGTATAGACCATGATAGCAATTGTGTTAAGTATCTTTGGCAAATTTCTGAGGGACTTGATCATTTTGTTTAGGCAACCAAGATAGCGTCATCGAGGGACTATGATCTTTTGTTTTGTTTTTGTTTTGCCAAAGTGCCCAACATGCATAACATGGCCCATTTTTGAGGCAACAAGTGGATTGTAACCCTAGGGGTGCAAGTGTGCATTGTGTATTGATTTTCATGCATGTTTGTCTTTGTATTAGGTCAAGCTACTTGTTGATTTGGATTTTTGCATACAAACCCTAATCTCTAATCATGGCATAATTGAAAGCATAAAGTGCGAGAATTAAAAGTCTAAGCTATTACAACATGATTATGAGGATGGGGGTACAATCTTTGAATGGGGGTGTATTTGACAAGAAATATAAACACTAGTTTACTATTACATCCAAATTGAATCAAATGCATAAATAATAAATGGACAATATTTAATTAAACAAAATAAATAAATATATCAAATAATATGAATTATGCAAAAATGGTTTTTGTTTATTTATGTATGTAAAAATATTTAATTTAAAAAAAAATAAAGAAATAAATAAAAAGATTAATTTTATTTGGTTAAGGGTAAAACCCTAATTTTCTTTAAGAAAGTAAATATATTAATTATTTTATTTATATACAATAAAAATAAAATAGTATATGTAAAAAAATAAAATATATTTAGAAAAAGTATTTTTAAGTATATTTAATAATAAAATAAAAGTGTAATATTTTATATTTTTATTCTAAAATATCTAAGAGTATATATATATATATATATATATATATATATATATATATATATATATATATATATATATATATATATATATATATATATATATATATATATATATATATATATATATATATATATATATATATATATATATATATATATATATATATATATATATATATATATATATATATATATATATATATATATATATATATATATATATATATATATATATATATATATATATATATATATATATATATATATATATATATATATAATATATAGAAATTGGGCCAGGGGGTGCAAAAAGTAAAAGGGGGTGTCAATAGTGAGCCAGGCCAAGCCCAGCCCACCACTTCATCTTCAACCTCTGTCTTCACAAAAACATGCGCGCCTGTTACCAAACCTGGACATCCTGTATACGAGCTCTATTGCAAAAACACATAACATCAAAGTTGTAGAGTATTTCAAGACGAATCTAACCATATAAAAAACTAATCCTAACTCTCAAAGACCAGAGAGAATTTCTCTGGCCCTAAAATCTAACCTAATTTTTTCAGTATGTTCATGGATGAAATTCTCTTAGCATGCTTAATATAAATGAAAACTGAGCATATGTACAGCTTCATGGCAATGAATACTACATTTCTTATTCACAAACGTAAGGCTAAATGTTCCTAAATAGAGAGATAGGAAGTTGACAAAAATTTGTTTCAGCTGACTTCGTGTATGGCAATGTGGAGATTTTCAACAAGGCTTGAGATGTCTGGGAGCTTGCTTGGACTTCACTTGACCTTCTCCAATACCTAGCTTTCCTTGAATGTACTTGAATCAACCTACAGAACTCAACCTGCACAAGCTCAAAATTAAAATTGCAAACCATGTAAATGGAGTTAAAGTTGGTGTTTAAGGTTTGGGATAGCTTGGATGAGTTATGTGGAATATGTTTGAACCAACTTGGGGAAAAACGCACGATCCAATTGAGCTATGGAAGTCAAGTTGCAGGTTCTGCCATGTTTTGCCAATGGAAGGTGATTTCTAGCTATGGGATATTTGAGGGCTTCAGAAGTCGTGTTTCTGGCTCAAAGGGGTGTGAGAAAGATGTTCAAAATGTTTGCACAAGCTTGTTTTGGCTGATGTTCAAGTTCTCATGTTTTGGACATGTTTCTTGTTTTTGAAGCAAAATGTGGGAAGTGATTGAAACAGGCCTGCACAGGCTATCCTTATGCTTTCACACTTTTCCTTTGGCCCCTCTAACTTGTGGATTTGATTTGATGTACGAGATATGGACCAATGCTCAAGGGATTCAGTTTTGACATAAAGCACATTTAAGCAAAAATGGAAATGTACCTTTTTCTACTTAGGGATTAATTTTGTGTACAATGTCCTAATGACCAAAACAATGCCTTAGACCAATGGATTTGAATTAAATTATTGAGTTTGAAATGTTTTAGAAGCCTGTAAACTAGTGCAAAGCATGCTGACTTAAAATTGCAACTTGTATGAACATGAACATGTCATGGATGAAAAGTGAGTTTTTGCCAACTTCAAGCCTTCGATTCTCTCTAACCACAAATGTGTTTGGAGAGTTCTTGGACATTTTGGAAATCTTGCAACATGCTCTACAATCCATATTTTAAATGCAACTTGAGATTCCAAGTGGAACTATGTGAAAAATGGCCAAGAAGATAGGTCAAAGTCCTGCCTAAACTAGGGCAAAATTTCTCTAAGTTAAAAGTTTTAGGGACCCTTGTTCCAAAAATCATAACTTGAGATCCAAGATTCTTTTGGGAAAACTTTGTGAATAAAAGTTGTATAATTTGTGGAGGACTACAACTTTCATGTTAGAAGCTTTGTTTGAATCCAATTGCATCATGGTGAAAATGTTGGGCAAAGTTAGGAAAAATTAAGAAAATTTCATAACTTAGAAAAATTCTAAGTTATGAAATTTTTCAACTTTAAACCCTAATTTGCAAAGATGGGTTTCTTGATGAAGAAGTCTCATTTTTTGACACATCTTGATGAAAAATGACCCTTGGCACTTGATTTTGACAAAAAAGTCAAAGTTTGACTTTTCAGTGTACAGTTAAATTTTGATCAGTTGACTGAAAAATTCATCTGTCAATCCAATGCAATTGAGATCTTTTGAACTTGTTGAATAGGTAAAGATGATTCCATTGAGTCCTTGAGTCCATGGTTGAACCCAATTTGCCATTGGCTAGGTCAAAAATCAGAAATTGCCTTTATACAGTCAAAACCCTAAAAATGACCATTTTGCCCTTTTGATGAGCTGATCAAATTTCTTGTGGAGTTGTGGTCCAAACTTGATAAAATGGTTCGTATGAGTTCATAATGTTTATGTGGGTAAAAAATTATGAGGTTTGACTGTAAATTGGCCACAGTTGACTTTTTCCCCAATACAGTTGATTTCTAGGTCAACTGTCCAATTGACTGGGCCAAAATTTGATTCAAGGCTTGAAACTTGGTATTGTCAAACTTATGAGTCCAACATGAAGTATGAAAGTCACTTTGAGCATTATAAGTCCAAAATTCTCTGTGCAAACTCAAACCCTAATTTAGGTCAATAGTGCAAGGAGATGTCTTGAGCAGAGCAAACCCTAGCTTGGTCTTGGATTCAAAGAGCCTTGTGATGAGAAATGTTGATAAAATAAGAGGGCAAATTTTGGGGTACAACAGGGAGGAATCACTTATAATCCATGTTTGGCATTATGACAATTTGGTTATGCTAGAAGGGATGGTCCTCATGACACACTCGTCCAAGGGATCACATTTGACTATGAGAATGATGTTCAGGGTTATCGTAAGAGGTTCATTCGAGCTTGGGGCATGATAAACAGAGTTGATAGCAAGACACTGGGGCACAAGAATTGTATCCCTCTTGAGCCTTACCTCAAATTGGTGAGAGATCGTGCTCAATGTCTTATGATGCCTTACGCCGCCATCTTACATGTGATTGTGGAGCCAATTGCTGAAGGAGACACTCCTTACGTTGTTCTTTATCCTGATATGCCAACTGATTTTGAGGAGCTACAGAAATCCTGGATCCAACTTAAAGAAGAACGAGATACTTTCGAAGCCTAATTCTACGCCAACGAGAAGAAGATTCTAGAGCTCACCTGATTACTTCACGGGGAGAGGAATATAAATGCCTACATTGTACCAAAGAGGATGCGCCCGTGGGAAACTTGAATCTTCCTTTTGCTTGGGAAATTTTATTGTTGCTTTGTTCCCTTTGTAAGACCAAGAGGCATTGTTGTGACCAATAAAACTTCTTGATGCAATTAATGTTTGCTATTTTTCTGTGTAAGTAAATTTGAGTCTTAGAAATCCTTGAAAACATTGCATACATATATCATACATATCATTGCATAGCATGTTTCAAAGCAGGTTTATCATCCTCTTCGCTGTTTATTTCAGCAATGGCTCTAGAACAAACAGTGAATGATCTATAGACTCAGAATGCCCAGTTTCAACAGATGATCATGGCTCTGACCAAGGGGCAAGAAGAACTGAAAGCCCTGCTTATTAAATAAAAGAAGAAGCCAAAGAAGCCAACTGGGTTAGTGAATCTGGGAAGAAGGATCAGAGGACTAATGCAGCGAGCCTCTGAACTGATAACTTCATCAAGGAAGGAAACAATCAAGAGGAGGAAACAACAGAGGAAGACTCCAGTCCAAAAGAATCTGATGATGAATTTGACTATGATGAGGAGCAGTATCTTCCCGCTGATGAAAAATACAAACAGCTGGAGGATTATTGAATGCAATGGAGGTCCGGAAGGTACCGGGTCTGGACTTTGAAGAGATGGGTTTGGTATCTGGGGTTGTCATCCCACAAAAGTTCAAGGTGCCAGTGTTTGCCAAATATGATGGGGTTTCATGTCCTAAGATGCACCTCCGATCTTATGTGAGGAAGATGCAGCCTCACACTGCTGACAAGGACTTATGGGTCCACTTCTTTCAGGATAGTCTATCCGGAACTCAACTCGAATGGTTCTACTAGCTGGAAGGGGCCAACATCCGTAATTGGGAAGACCTGGCTCTTGCTTTCTACAAGCAACATCAGTACAATGCAGACCTTGCTCCCACCCGTACACAACTCCAAAATATGTCTATAGGGTCAAGTGAGGGCTTTAAAGACTATGCTCAGAAGTGAAGGGACTTAGGAGGAAGAGTTCAACCTCCCCTGTCTGATAGGGAGCTAGTGGATATGTTTCTGGGTACCCTGTCTGGTCTATTTTTCAATCACCTGATTGGAAGCTCCTCAGCCGGCTTCACTGAATTGATTTTAATAGGAGAAAGGGTGGAAGTTGGAATTAGTAGTGGTAAGATCCAAAGGGATGCGTCCTCCAGTGTAGTAAGGAAGCCATTTTATGGGAAAAAAGAGGTTAGTGTTGTGTACCATCAAAGGAATCTAAGAGGTAGGGGATGTCATGATCTCTAAGCCCGCACCTACCCAATAAAGGAATAATCAACCGAGAACAGAAATGCCGGTAAGACAGTTTACCCAGATAAATATGACTTTATCCCAAGTTTTTCCTCATTTGTTGAAATCTAATATGGTAACCTTGCGGGAAGCTCCGAGAATCCCAACACAGCCTCTCCTCGCTACAACCCTAATACTCGTCGTGCTTACCATTCAGAAAGTCTAGGACATGATACCAACGACTGCTGGGCTTTGAAAAACAAGGTGCAAGACCTTGTCGAGGCGAAGGAAATTCAATTTGACGCCCCTGAGATCCCCAATGTTATCACTGCTCCTATGCCCAAGCACGACCGTGGTGTTAACGCTGTTGAAGATGATGGGTTCATTACTTCTGTTGAGGAACCTTTTACCCCTCTCCTGACCGTCAAGTGGAACTTATTGAAGGCCGGTTTATTTCTAGGCTGTGGCGAAGGTTGCCACTCATGTTTATCTCTACCGGCTGGTTGTCATTTGTTGAATGCAGGTGTTCAGCTCCTAATGGATGATAGAGAGATTTTGTTTGAAAAGACTCTTGTTCTAACTATTTCCTGCAAGGATGTTTCAATAATAACCATTTCCGCCAATCCTCCCAGGGTCTCCACCAAAAGACCCATTAGGATTACATCTGTTCCGAAGGTGACTCCACTGATAATTACTATGCCAAGGCCAATCCCATACTCCTCGGACAAAATTGTTCCCTGGAACTATGAGGGTGATGTCTACTACCACAGCATCAAGCAAGACCTGCTGGCTGTTGAAGACCAGGTTTCTGAAGATGCTAATCCCGACATTGGTAACATTTTGGAACCAGCAAAATAACAAGAAGTGGAAGATTGTTCTCCTCTGAGATTTCTCCTCCAAAAGCTGTTACTGGTCCTGTGATCATTCCTACTTTTGTTCCTGCTGATACTACTACTACAACTCCTGTGATTACCCCTGCTGACATCCCTATCACCGAGTCGACCGAGACTCGGGGCAAAGATATATTGATTGAGCCTGTCCAGACGAAGGCGTAGTCAGTATTTATCCCAGAGGCTTCCAAGAAGGAGATGGAAGAAATTTTGAAAATTATAAGGAAGAGCGACTATAATGTAGTCAAACAGCTGGGGCAGACCACATCAAAGATTTATATGCTAGCCTTACTGTTGTGCTCCGAAGCTCATGCGAAGGCTCTAGTGAAATTTCTTAAAACTGCCCATGTGCCACAGGAAACCTCTACTGACCAATTTGAAGATTGTGTGACCAGTTTGACGGCTGATAACGGTTTGGGTTTTTCTGATGCTGATATGACATCTAGAGGGAGGAAACACAATGATGTGTTGCATGTCTCTGTCAAATGCATGGTCACTACTTTGGCCCATGTCCTAGTAGATACTGGTTCATCATTGAACGTGCTGCCTAATAAATCTCTGGATAGACTAGACTGTGAAGGTTTGACCTTGAAACCCAGCAACATTATAGTGAGGGCTTTTGACGGTTCGAAGATAATGGTGCACGAGGAGGTGGACATCCCCATCAAAGTTGGTTCTCAAACTTTAGACTCTACCTTCTACGTGATGGATATCAGACCATCATATTCTTGTTTATTGGGTCGCCCTTGGATCCATGGGGCGGGAGCTGTCACATCTACTCTGCATCAGATGATGAAGTGCCCGGTAAAAGGAAAGATTGTCACAGTACACGGTGAAGCAGAATACATGGTCAATCACCTAAACTCATTTAGGTACGTAGAAATTGATGGCGAGTTCATCGAGACTCCGTGTCAGAACTTCAAATAGGTGCCTTAGACTATGGCTGCAACTGAAACTGTCATAAATCTGCCAAAAATCCCTAGACCTCCCTTGAGGATGGCTTCTCTCAAGGATGCAAAAGCAGTTATTGAAGAAGGTGGGTCTACCATTTGGGGTCAGCTCCTTGATATTTCATACAAGTCTGATAAGTTTGGTTTGGATTTCTCTTCAGGGGCTCAAAGGGTTGTTCGACATGCTCGTGCTGGAAGACCTCCCCTACGCATCAGCAATCATGGGGTCAACGCTCTAGAAGACAGCGATGGTGACAATGACATGGATAGCTGGATCTTCCCTACTACCAACGGTGGATCCAGTAATTGGACATAAAGAGACTTTGTACCGATTACTTTTGTTCAGAAGTAATTATCTTTTTTGTTTTTTGGATATGTAATAAACAATATAACTTTATGGCCATGTGTTTTACCCAGGGCACATTGGTTTATTTATGAGGGTTATCATATTTCAATTACATATGGCATTAATAAAGCATTGGACGTTGTGATCGGTGGAAATAGAACTGACTGTTTTAAAGCTGGTTCGCGAAATGTCGCGGTAAGCAAGAGTCGCCACCGTCTTTTATTTTCTCCAACAAGGAAAGGACTAAAGCACAGCAAAATTCCTTTTCGAGATGTTTCTCAGTTCGGGAGGTAGATTATAGAAAGGGAAGGTGTTAGCACCCTTTCTATCCGTGGTTATCCATTGGCTCTTAGGTACTTGCTCACTATGTTTTCAAAAATTGTTTGCTTTTCTTGTGTATGTGGGTTTTGAAAAAGTTTCGTTTTGAAAACTTCTAGGTAACTCTTGTATCAGTCCTCAAGAGTGTATGAAGTATTTGTTTGAAAACTTTTTGAAAGTGTAGGTGCGAAAAGTTGTTTTTTTTGTTTTGAAAGAGCAAGTACCCAGGAGAAATCTACCTACTCTAAGGAATTAAGCTGTGTAAGAGTCCTTTAGACAGTACTATCCCACTATTGAGAAGTAGGTAGCACCGTCGTTGGAGTTATTCGGGTCAATTCGATTAGAGGGACATGTGTGGTCACCAAAGCAAAAGTAGGACGCCTTAGCGGTAACCCTAATGTCCTAGATCCTTTTTATCCGAGGCAACCGTTTTGAGGCAACTGGATCTTTAGACAGGAGGGCGACCTCTAAAACACCTTATACTTGACGACCACGTCGAGGCAACTAAGTGAGGCGTACCCTAGGAGTGGCATGTGCACGTGTGTCAGGTTTCAATTTATATTATCTTTGAACATGCATCGTTGTGAGCTACGGGTTGATTTTATTTTTCATACAAGTCTTGTCATGCATAATTAACAGTTAATAGTTTGCGGGAAATAAATTGCGGAAAGTGAATCTACGCTATTACAAGGCGTCGGGTATTTACATCGCCAAAAACATAACCCTTGAAAATAAATGCGGAAAATAAAGAAAGCGATAAAAGAGTCCTAATTATCTATTACATCCTCGGAAACAGTTACATCAATATAAATCAAAAATAAATATGCGCGCAAAGAAATTAAATCGGGACGTCCTTAGGGTTTTGACCCTTTTTGAGAAAAGAAAGCAACTTGGTCCTTTTTGCAATTAATTGAATATTAAACCTAAAACTAATTAATTAATTAATTAAATAAAAAATATTTTTTAGCCTTTTTTAGGTTTTAATGAAAATAAAATAAAATAAAAAAAAGTCACAAGTTAGTAAACCCTAATTTCTATATTAATTTTATTTATTAAAAAAAATATTCAATATTAACCCTAATTAAACTAAATCAATTTATTAGTATTTATTTACAAAATAATGAATTAAAGTGAAATTAATAATTAATAATAATAATAATAATAAAAAATATTTACATTTTAATGGTCTGAATTTATTATGAAAATTAATTTGTTAGTTAATAATAATAATAATAATAATAATTAATAAAAGAAATTATAAGGAAAAGAAAATAAAAAGAAGTAATAAAACCAGGGGGTGATAGGCCCAATATGGAGGTGAGTTTAGAAATCTGAGGCCCATTAATCAGCAAGCCTGATTGACTTTTTGGAATTGTCCACGCTGGCTTTGACTGGGAACATGGTGTTCTTCCATCCTGACCATTGGATTAATGGCTGTGTCCACTTGGCATGCTGAGGCGTGACGTTTATGGTGGAACGCGTTGAGAGTATTGCACATAATTCCCTGAAACAAAATAGCACAAAGGTTTTGGGGGACCTGGGATTCGAACCCAGGTCCCAATGGTTGCATGCCAGCGCGTCTTCCACTAGGCCATCTGAACGCATTTGTTAATAGAATAAACAACAAATATAATATTTGAAAACAATCCATATGCTTGGAAAGAGAAAAAATAACGCGTGTATTTTGAATGAACCAATGGCATGTCACCACCTGGTCATCTTCCTCGTTTGCCTGTAACAAAAACAAATGGATAGCGGGGGTTTTTAACCCCCACAACCTGCAATCAGAAAAAATAGCGAATAGAGCTATGCTCTATATAAATTGTTTGCGAGGGTAGCTTTAGGTTCGTCTAGACGCAACGATTTCAACCATAGGTCTCATGAAGCCTAATTTTTACTGTATAGGAAAGCCCCAATTCGAGACCTCAAGAACCCTAAAATCCTCCAATGGTGATTCACGATTTTGTACACTATAATGCAATTAACCAATACCGTTAGCTTTGTAAAGGTTCAAGCAATGCAAAACAATGATTAAAACATGTTAATGATGCATAAAATGTGAGTTTCGATTCTGAAAAAGTGAAGCAAACCGTGGGTTTGTGATTGGTGATTTCTTGAGCTTTGGCATATGGTTTTGATTGCAACGTGTCCCTGAGAGTCCCAACAATGTATTAGAAACAACCAAATGCTTTGAATTAGCCTGGAACTAGGAAAATAGTTTTCAAGTTTCTCTTGATTTTTTCAAAGTTGCTTATGGCTTTCTGCAGCAATTCTCATGTGTTTTTGCATTAGGGTTTGGTTGTGTGCATATATGGGAATTATTCTAGGTCAAAGTTTGGGCCTTAATCCATGTGTATGGAAGAATTAGGTTTACACTTTCCTCCATTGACAAACTTTCCAATTTTGAATCAAATCTAAGATTTTGTGTACACATAAGCCCTAGCACGAATTGTTTGGTTAGCACATGATATATGAAAGCTGTTCAAATCATAAAGATACTATTCCATTGATTTTTAGATTTTATTTGAATTATTATAGATTTAAAATGAATTAAATCAATAAAAATTAAATAAAATAGAAAAAAATGTTTGATCTTGAAATTAATCATGGGACACGTGTGTGGCATGACAAGGCTGAATCAAGTGGAAGAAAGTGGACCCTTTTGTTAAAAATTGAAGTTTTAAGGATAGTTGACTTTTGCAAATTCATGAGAATTTCCCAACTTCTCCAATGCATATCTTGCTCAATTTTGATCATATGAACATGTTCTTGGACATTTTGGAAAGGTCTTGAAGTCCTCTAACCAATGCCTTTGGTCCCATGTCATTTGGATTTACCAATCTCAAGTTATGGTCTCTGACTTAAAGTGCATTTTTGTTGACTTTTGAAATTGACCTATAATGTAGAAATTGATAACTTTTTGTGAGAGCATTTATTGGACTTGGAATGTGAAGATGAGTTGTAGGAAATGTCATCCCCTTCAAAATGAGCATTGGTTGGGATTTTTCTGATGAACCATGAAAAAGTAATGCCCTGGTCAAGATACAGTTGACTTTTCAGCTGTCCAAAAATAGTAACTTTTGCATCTTTGATGATTTTTGAGCCATGCTTGTGGAATCATGATCAAGACTTGATCAAATGATGATTGTGAGCTCAAAATAAGATGTTGACCAAAAATTCTGACTTTTGACTGCAAAATGACCATTCTACCCTTGCAGTTGACTGTAGGTCAAATGAGGCTTTTGACTGTGCAAACTGGCATTGTGAGTCTTGAGACTTGACATGTAGATGCTTGACAATGTATATGGACCCATGGGACTTGATTGATCCATTGAAAACCTCAAATTCATTGAAGGAACCAAAACCCTAATTTTGACTGGCTTAGGAGATGTTTGGACTGTGTAGTCCTTGAGTAGTCTTGAATCATTTGCAGATGATTCTTGATAAATCTTGAAGAATATGGGAGGGCAAATTTTGGGGTACAACAGTTGCCCCTGTTCAATCTTCTTAGACCTGAGGATGTAGATTGGCTTGCGTGCCTTTCGTGATCCGAAGGTGGAAGATGATTGAACACTAAAGTGCCCAGAAATTTGCACTCGCATAGTGGAATATCAGCAATGTGATGTCGGGAATGGGCTTACAGATGCCATTTGGAGAGATGATGGTAGGGGGGTGGGCTTATAGATTCCATCTGGAGGTATGACAGAATCTTGTCGGGAATGGGCTTATAGATGCCATTTGGAAATGTAATGGACAGTTGTGGAGATGGGCTTAAAGATGCCATCCGGGGGTGTCGATCGCGTAAGAGATTCCTTAGCGAGAACTTGTATACTTGAGAAAGAAAGATAATTTCCTGGCCTGTTACAGGGGTTGATCTTCAAACTCTTCATGCAGATATGCCCTGGCTAGATACAGGTATCGAATCTACAATCAATCGCTCACAGATATGCCCTGGCTAGATACAGGTATCGAATCTGGAACTTCAAACTCTTCATGCAGATATGCCCTGGCTAGAAACAGGTATCGAATCTACACTCAATCGCTCACAGATATGCCCTGGCTAGATACAGGTATCGAATCCGGAACTTCAGAAGGTTGATGGGTTGTCTCTACTGACAGGTTATCTCAGAAAAATCTTTAGGGATCGATTTAACTGAACCAGGGGAGCTTTTGTCTTCTTTAACGAGTTGTCTCTTTTGCCGGGTCGTCTTTAATGACGGGATGTCTTCAATGACGGGATGTCTTCAATGACGGGATGTCTTCAATGACGGGATGTCTTCAATGACGGGTTGTCTTTAATGACGGGATGTCTTCAATGACGGGTTGTCTTTAATGACGAGTTGTCTTTAATGACGGGTTGTCTTTATTGACGGGTTGTCTTTAATGATGAGTTGTCTTTATCGACGGGTTGTCTTTAATGACGGATTGTCTTCAATGACGGGATATCTTCAACGACGGGTTGTCTTCAATGACGGGTTGTCTTTAATGACGGATTTTCTTCAATGACGGGATGTCTTCAACGACGAGTTGTCTTCAACGACGGGTTGTCTTTAATGACGGGTTGTCTTCAATGACGGGTTGTCTTCAATGACGGGTTGTCTTCAATGACGGGTTGTCTTTAATGACGGGTTGTCTTCAATGACAGGTTGTCTTCAATGATGGGTTATCTTCAATGATGAGTTGTCTTCAATGACGGGTTGTCTTCAATGACAGGTTGTCTTCAATGACTGGTTGTCTTCAATGACTGGTTGTCTTCAATGACGGGTTGTCTTCAATGACGGGTTGTCTTTAATGACGGGTTGTCTTCAATGACGGGTTTGCATCAGAAAAATCTTTAGGAATTGATTTAACTGGATTTGTCTTCTTTGACTGGATTTAGAGTTTAACTGCATCTTTCCTGAAAGGTAAAGGTCAGTCATATGCAATGCATGATATGGATCAAGCAATGATGTTCTCAACATAAATGAGATTGTATGATATGATGCGTATATGCATGCATCATGATGTATGACAATGTGATGTTTATGAATGTATTTTCGTCTGGGAAAATAAATCGTTGACGAAAGCCGAGAGCTTGTTGAATCCTGGGCTGATGTTTGAAGAATAGAGTTCTTCGTTTCCGCTGGGGATGATAATTGCAAGAATAAACCGGTAGGAGAAGATGACTCCGTTAGGGAATAGACCTGGCGAAGAGATTATTCTGCGGGGAATTACTCTGTGGGAAGAGATACTTCGCTGAGATTTTGATGATAACTCCGCTGGGGATTCCGTTGATAAGTTTTGTTGGGGAATTTGATGAACTCCGCTGGGGATAGGAAGAACTTCGTCGAGGACGGTCTTTCCGTTGCAATTAGCTGAGGATAACCCAGTTATAGGCTCTGGTGGGGAATAACCTTCTGAATAAAGCCGGGGAGATGCTTTTGCACTCTGCGGGGGATAAGCTTCCAGAATCTACTGGGGATAAGCTTCCAGAATCTACTGGGGATAAGCTTCCAGAATCTACTGGGGAGGATGATTCAACTCTCCTGGGGAAACTTTTGGACTGTACTGGGGAGATGGCTCCACTGGATGTATGTATTCCGCCGGGGAACAATCTTAGATTAAGACTGCCGGGGATGCTTGTAGAGGAATATCTGTATACTCCGCTGGGGAATATTGAGATTTGCTGGGGATATCCAACTTCCTTAAGGCTGACAATAGGCTAACTCTGCTTGAGGGAGAGTGTTGCTGACTTGCTGGATACTGTGCCTTTTCAGGGCTGATGGGAGGCCAACTCTGCTTGGGGAGAGCGTGGCTGAATCTTGTCTTACTCTGCGGGGAGTGAAGGTATCTTGGTCAAATTCTTCAGCTGAATCTACCTTGGTACCTGGTGAGCAGAGCAGCTGTACAGTTCGAACAATTCTTATTGCCCCAGTTTTTGTGGGAGAAGAAGGCCTATGAGGAGCTTGTTGATTGCCGATTGACAAATCTTTCTCTGGTAGGCAAGTGACGAGATGACGGGACATAGTCGTACGCTTTGATCCCTATCTTTTGCCTGGACCGCCACCGGGATACCCATTTTTGCCCAAGCCGCCTTTTCAGGTTTTCGACTTGCCGGGTGTACAGATTTTTCATTTTCATCCCTTATTTTTGCCCGAACCCTTTTGGTTCGCTGGGAAGCCCTTATTTTTGCCTAGGCCAGTCGACCTAGCGGGTCTTTGATTATGCGTAGTATTTTTTCGACTATGTCCATTCCCTCAGGATGTATAGAGGTGTCACTGTCAGTAGTGTTGTGTTGCCATACCATCAGAAGATGTTTGACCATGCAAGATTCGTCGCTGGAATTCATGTCCAATGCCCCAAGTGACTCAGGCGGAGGTTTGCCCCTGGCTATTTGGCATCTTGAGAGATTCCTTGAATCTTGACTTGACTGCCCCAGATGATGGGAAATGATCATGTCTTCCCCTTGGTTGGAAGTGTTTTTCCACTTGATGTGATCCTTTTCGTTGAGAAGGTTTTTGTTCACTAGATATTCATCGTGCGAATTTCTCTGCTGTTCGAACAAATAGCCATATGCAAACAATATTATTTTAAGAATGCAAAGCTTATGTCTGTCTTGAAATTTTTGAAAATACATTTTGTCAGTAAAACAAGCAAATTTTGTAAAATGTGATGTCAACTCAAGATTTTATGGCGAGCCCTACAGGAGTCAGGATACCTTTTGTAACAGTATGCTTTCGAACTAACCCATGCTTCAGCTAGGACTTTTAAGGGTTATAACGTGGCCTGGTTCACGGTTTAAGAAACAAAGGATAAAGGCTCAAATTTTACTTGTAACCACTCGTTCTTCATGATGTTCTTCGATCCTAAACTCAGCTAATCGTGCATTAGATTTTGTTTGAGTCTTTGCTCTGATATACCAGTGATGGTTCAGATACTGACAATTTATTTTGAGTAGGCAGTCATTTCTTTTTGTTGAAGGTTTGTAGGACCTCTTTCTTTTTGATTTTGTTTATCCCTGTTTTTTGCCTGAACTGTTTCTTTTGTAATTACAGTCAGCGGGATGCCCATTTTGTAAGTCTCCTTCATAGGTTTTGACTTGTTGGGCTTTTATTTCTGAGAGATAATGACTGCCTATCTTTATGATTGTAGGGAACCATCACTGTCTTTTTGTCTCGGAAGGACTTCTTTGGTGCCATTCATTGTGCACCTGGATCAACTAAGAGAACTACCCTGCCCCAGGTTATGATTAAGGGTTTTAATTTTCGAAAAGAAAAACTCCAACTTCTTTGGCTCAAAGGGGTTGACTAGGGATTATCTTCCTTATAACTCCACTGTTTAGGATTTGAAACAATGCTTGTACCTCATCAGCGGGGTCTGTTCAAAAGCATACTGTAAAGATCGTGGTATCGTTTTTGTCATCCTCCCTCAAAAGGCTTAGAGTTTTCTAATCGAGAGTTGAACATCAAAAAATGAAAGCAGTTTTAAGCATAGTGAACATAATTACTTCAAAACAGACACGTGTAATGCATTAATGAAATAACAACGTTTGACATGAATAAATGTTTGAACAATCAAAGAAAAATACAACTTGAACATTCGAATGAACAAAAGTTTTTTCAATCCTAGCCATGTTTTGGCAAGGGAGCAGTGACCATATTGGGAGTCTCGGGCGCTTCGAACTGGACCTCCTTTGCATCAATTAGGTCCTGAACCTTGTTCCTCAAAGTCCAACAATCATCTGTAGCATGCCCCGGGCTGTCAGAATGATAAGCGCAGCGGGCGTTGGGGTTATACCTTGAAGGTGTCTTGTTGGGATTCTTAGGAGGGTCCCTTAGAGTTACCAAATCAGTCTTCAGCAACTGTGGCAATATCTGGGACAAGGTCATGCTGAGGGGAGTGAATTTCCTTCTAGGTCTTTCTTCCCTTTGTTGGTTGCGATGTTGAGGATCACTGGCCAGTTTTGAAATAACTACCGCGTTGACAGCTTGGCGGTGCTCGAACCTATTCTGCCCTCTTGAACCATAGACAGCACTAGATTCTTTCTTGAATGGTTTCTTCTCAGTGTTCGAGGAGTCCCCTTTCTGTATTTTCCCAGACTTGATACCAGCTTCTATTCTCTCACCGGTCAAGATCAGATCCGTAAACCCAGCAGAAGAATTCCCAATCAGATGGTTGAAGAAAGGACCAGACAGAGTCCCCAAGAACATGTCAACGAGTTCACGGTCAGTCAAAGGTGGCTGTACCCTTCCAACAAGGTCTCTCCATTTTTGAGCATACTCTTTAAATCCTTCACCTGTCCCTAGTGACATACCCTGGAGTTGGGTACGCGTAGGAGCGAGGTCGGAATTATACTGATATTGCTTGTAAAATGCAGTAGCCAAGTCCTCCTAGTTACGAATACTGGCTCCATCCAGCTGATAGAACCATTCGAGTTGAGTCCCTGAAAGACTATCCTGGAAGAAATGGATCCATAGGTTCTTGTCTGCAGTGTAAGGTTGGATCTTCCTTACATATGATCTGAGATGCAGCTTAGGACAGGAAGCCCCGTCGTACTTTGCAAAAGCAGGTGCCTTGAACTTGTGTGGGATCACCACCCCAGAAGATAAGCCTAGGTCTCCAAAGTCCAACCCGGGCACATGTTGAATCTCCATAGCACTCAGGCGGTCCTCTAGCTGTTTGTACCTGTCCTCAGCAGGAGGGTACTGTTCATCATTGAAATCCGTCTCGTTGTCGGAGACCACGGGACTAGGAACCCTTCCCCCTTGTGGACTGTCCTTGCCTACAGATGAGGTAGTCAGCTCAGCCTCATTCTGTAGTCCATTCCCAGATCTGCGTCTAGTGTTGAACAAAACAGTCCTCTTCTTCTTCTTCCTCTCTTTCAGAATCAGAGTCTTCAAGTCTTGTTGAACCTGGGCTAGGCCCATAACCAACTCCTGGAATTGGGCATTCTGGGCCTGGAGGGCCTTGATAGCTTGTTCGGCGGAAGGTTCAGAAGACATGATGATTGATGAAATAAACAGCGAAGAAGATAAGTGACATGTAAAAGGGTACCTGTTATGCATGAAATGCGTATGATTTATGCATGCAATGTTTTCAAGGATCTCGCGGGGTAAACAGAGAAACTTGTTAGAAGTTGAATACGGTAGCTTGATTGAAGGAACTTCATGTTGTTGAGAGTCCTTCTTCAAGAGTCAAAGCTCACCATATCAAGTGGGTCATAGCCCCTGACTCAAGTCATCATGTTTTGATCTCCGAACAACCTTGGCTAGAGGAAAATAAATCCCCTTTTGCCCCTTGCTAGACAGTTGGTTCATCATGACCTGCATCACAAGCCTTTGAGATCCTTGAAATGGGTTAGTCCTTATGCAGGATGTATGCAATGGTATGATGGTATGATGTTATGCTATGCATGGAGTGATGTAAGTAAACCCTGTTATAAGCCCAGATTAAGGACTGTAAACAAAACCTGCAAGGAACTCATGTTGTCAGATAACAAGAATGTGCAAGTAGTTCAAGTTTGAAGGCACACAAGTCACACATAAGAGCCCTTAGATTTCAGGCCAGCATGAAGTTTGGGTACTACCCTCTTTCAGTTTTCGTTGGTTAAGACTTGTCCTAGAAAATAGTAACCGGGTTCTAGAGGATCTCAATATCACTGACTACCCTCAATCGGTCATAACTCCATCTTCGCAATCTTTTCTTGCAGCCAGAACTATCACGAGAGTTTAGCCTCAATGAGTGTAGCATACTACTACTGTTCTATGGCCAAGTTGGGTCAATTTAGGGTTCTAAGGTCGGTTGGTTCTTAATGACTCCTCAGAAGACCCATATTCTCCTCGTTGCAACACAAGGGATATCGGTACAGACCAAGGTGTCACACCAACGTAGCCACTGCTTCACCCGTGTCGGTCTATACCGGACAGGTCCCTCACAGCTTATGCTACCTAAAGGGTATTCTCCAGATCCGGGTTAGGATCTATGAAACTCCAAAACAGGCCCACAATATTAAAGCAATCAAAGCAAGCAATTGAAAACAAGAGTGATATAATCCTAAGGTACACCTCACTTATTAGATATCCCCAGCAGAGTCGTCAGTTCTGTGATCGGTGGAAATAGAACTGACTGTTTTAAAGCTGGTTCGCGAAATGTCACGGTAAGCAAGAGTCGCCACCGTCTTTTATTTTCTCCAACAAGGAAAGTACAAAAGCACAGCAAAATTCCTTTTCGAGATGTTTCTCGGTTTGGGAGGTAGATTATAGAAAGGGAAGGTGTTAGCATCCTTTCTATCCGTGGTTATCCACGGGCTCTTAGGTACTTGCTCACTATGTTTTCAAAAATTGTTTGCTTTTCTTGTGTATGTGGGTTTTGAAAAAGTTTCATTTTGAAAACTTCTAGGTAACTCTTGTATCAGTCCTCAAGAGTGTATGAAGTATTTGTTTGAAAACTTTTTGAAAGTGTAGGTGCGAAAAGTTGTTTTTTTTGTTTTGAAAGAGCAAGTACCCAGGAGAAATCTACCTACTCTAAGGAATTAAGTTGTGTAAGAGTCCTTTAGACAGTACTATCCCACTATCGAGAAGTAGGTAGCATCGTCGTTGGAGTTATTCGGGTCAATTCGATTAGAGGGACATGTGTGGTCACCAAAGCAATAGTAGGACGCCTTAGCGGTAACCCTAATGTCCTAGATCCTTTTTATCCGAGGCAACCATTTCGAGGCAACTGGATCTTTAGACAGGAGGGCGACCTCTAAAACACCCTATACTTGACGACCACGTCGAGGCAACCAAGTGAGGCGTACCCTAGGAGTGGCATGTGCACGTGTGTCAGTTTTCAATTTATATTATCTTTGAACATGCATCGTTGTGAGCTACGGGTTGATTTTATTTTTCATACAAGTCTTGTCATGCATAATTAACAGTTAATAGTTTGCGGGAAATAAATTGCGGAAAGTGAATCTACGCTATTATAAGGCGTCGGGTATTTACATCGCCAAAAACATAACCCTTGAAAATAAATGCGGAAAATAAAGAAAGCGATAAAAGAGTCCTAATTATCTATTACATCCTCGGAAACAGTCACATCAATATAAATCAAAAATAAATATGCGCGCAAAGAAATTAAATCGGGACGTCCTTAGCGTTTTGACCCTTTTTGAGAAAAGAAAGCAACTTGGTCCTTTTTGCAATTTATTGAATATTAAACCTAAAACTAATTAATTAATTAATTAAAGAAAAAGTATTTTTTAGCCTTTTTTAGGTTTTAATGAAAATAAAATAAAATAAAATAAAAGTCACAAGTTAGTAAACCCTAATTTCTATATTAATTTTATTTATTAAAAAAAATATTCAATATTAACCCTAATTAAACTAAATCAATTTATTAGTATTTATTTACAAAATAATGAATTAAAGTGAAATTAATAATTAATAATAATAATAATAATAATAATAAATATTTACATTTTAATGGTCTGAATTTATTATGAAAATTAATTTGTTAGTTAATAATAATAATAATAATTAATAAAAGAAATTATAAGGAAAAGAAAATAAAAAGAAGTGATAAAACCAGGGGGGTGATGGGCCCAATATGGAGGTGAGTTTAGAAATATGAGGCCCATTAATCAACAAGCCTGTTTGACTTTTTGGAATTGTCCACGCTGGCTTTGACTGGGAACATGGTGTTCTTCCATCCTGACCATTGGATTAATGGCTGTGTCCACTTGGCATGCTGAGGCGTGAGGTTTATGGTGGAACGCGTTGAGAGTATTGCATATAATTCCCTGAAACAAAATAGCACAAAGGTTTTGGGGGACCTGGGATTCGAACCCAGGTCCCAATGGTTGCATGTCAGCGCGTCTTCCACTAGGCCATCTGAATGCATTTGTTAATAGAATAAACAACAAATATAATATTTGAAAACAATCCATATTCTTGGAAAGAGAAAAAATAACGCGTGTATTTTGAATGAACCAATGGCATGTCACCACCTGGTCATCTTCCTCGTTTGCCTGTAACAAAAACAAATGGATAGCGGGGGTTTTTAACCCCCACAACCTGCAATCAGAAAAAATAGCGAATAGAGCTATGCTCTATATAAATTGTTCGCGAGGGTAGCTTTAGGTTCGTCTGGACGCAACAATCTCAACCATAGGTCTCATGAAGCCTAATTTTTCCTGTATGGGAAAGCCCCAATTCGAGAACTCAAGAACCCTAAAATCCTCCAATGGTGATTCACGATTCTGTACACTATAATGCAATTAACCAATACCGTTAGCTTTGTAAAGGTTCAAGCAATGCAAAACAATGATTAAAACATGTTAATGATGCATAAAATGTGAGTTTCGATTCTTAAAAAGTGAAGCAAACCGTGGGTCTGTGAATGGTGATTTCTTGAGCTTTGGCGTATGGTTTTGATTGCAACGTGTCCCTGAGAGTCCCAACAATGTATTAGAAACAACCAAATGCTTTGAATTAGCCTGGAACTAGGAAAACAGTTTTCAAGTTTCTCTTGATTTTTTCAAAGTTGCTTATGGCTTTCTGCAGCAATTCTCACGTGTTTTTGCATTAGGGTTTGGTTGTGCGAATATATGGGAATCATTCTAGGTCAAAGTTTGGGCCTTAATCCATGTGTATGGGAGAATTAGGTTTACACTTTCCTCCATTGACAAAATTTCCAATTTTGAATCAAATCTAATATTTTGTGTACACATAAGCCCTAGCACGAATTGTTTGGTTAGCACATGTATATGAAAGCTATTCAAATCATAAAGATACTATTCCATTGATTTTTAGATTTTATTTGAATTATTATAGATTTAAAATGAATTAAATCAATAAAAATTAAATAAAATAGAAAAATAAATGTTTGATCTTGAAATTAATCATGGGACACGTGTGTGGCATGACAAGGCTGAATCAAGTGGAAGAAAGTGGACCCTTTTGTTAAAAATTGAAGTTTTAAGGATAGTTGACTTTTGCAAATTCATGAGAATTTCCCAACTTCTCCAATGCATATCTTGCTCAATTTTGATCATATGAACATGTTCTTGGACATTTTGGAAAGGTCTTGAAGTCCTCTAACCAATGCCTTTGGTCCCATGTCATTTGGATTTACCAATCTCAAGTTATGGTCTCTGACTTAAAGTGCATTTTTGTTGACTTTTGAAATTGACCTATAATGTAGAAATTGATAACTTTTTGTGAGAGCATTTCTTGGACTTGGAATGTGAAGATGAGTTGTAGGAAATGTCATCCCCTTCAAAATGAGCATTGGTTGGGATTTTTCTGATGAACCATGAAAAAGTAATGCCCTGGTCAAGATACAGTTGACTTTTCAGCTGTCCAAAAATAGTAACTTTTGCATCTTTGATGATTTTTGAGCCATGCTTGTGGAATCATGATCAAGACTTGATCAAATGATGATTGTGAGCTCAAAATAAGATGTTGACCAAAAATTCTGACTTTTGACTGCAAAATGACCATTTTACCCTTGTAGTTGACTATAGGTCAAATGAGGCTTTTGACTGTGCAAACTGGCATTGTGAGTCTTGAGACTTGACATGTAGATGCTTGACAATGTATATGGACCCATGGGACTTGATTGAGCCATTGAAAACCTCAAATTCATTGAAGGAACCAAAACCCTAATTTTGACTGGCTTAGGAGATGTTTGGACTGTGCAGTCCTTGAGTAGTCTTGAATCATTTGCAGATGATTCTTGATAAATCTTGAAGAATATGGGAGGGCAAATTTTGGGGTACAACAGACGTTTATTGCATACAAATTTTGTGCTCTCTATTTTTTCTTTTCTGATTTTTACTTTGTCTATACAGCTATGCTCTTACACACACTCACGTATCAAACTGCAGATCCATATCCACTCTGGATCCCATTGATAATAGTTCTGCTATTGCCGGTTATGACTTTAAAAATCTGATCAACCAAGCCGAGGATGAAGATGAGGAAGATTGTGAGGTACCTGGAAAACTTTCTAGACTATTACAGCAGGAAGAAAGGGCCATACAGCCTCATAAAGAGCCATTTGAGACAATAAACTTGGGCACAGAAGAGGACAGGAAAGAAATCAAGATAGGTGTAAATCTGGAGCTTGGTGTCAAACAACGTTTGATTCAGATGTTGCATGATTATGTTGAGATCTTTTCCTGGTCATATGAAGACATGCCAGGACTAGAAACGGATATTGTGGTTCATCGTCTGCCAACTAAAGAAGATTGCCCTCCGGTAAAGCAGAAGGTCTGTCGCATGCGCCCTGAAATGTCAGAGAAAATCAAAGCTGAAGTTATGAAACAGTTCAACATTGGGTTCCTAGCTGCCACTTCTTATCCCCAATGGGTTGCTAACATAGTCCTGGTACCTAAAAAGGACGACAAGGTATGAATGTGTGTAGACTACCGAGATTTGAACAGGGCAAGCCCCAAGGATAACTTTCCGCTTCCCCACATTGACGTTCTGGTTGACAACATCACACAGCATAAGATCTTTTCCTTCATGGAAGATTTCTCTGGCTACAATCAGATTAAGATGGCACCCGAAGACACGGAGGAGACAACCTTCGTCACACAATGGGGAACTTTCTGTTACAAAGTGATGACGTTTGGGTTGAAGAACGTCGGGGTAACCTATCAGCGAGCCATGGTAGCTTTGTTTCATGACATGATTCACCATGATATAGAGGTCTATGTTGATGACATGATAGTCAGGTCTTAAAATAAGGAAGAACACCTTGATCATCTACAAAAGCTATATGATAGGTTGAAGACGTACGAGCTGAGGTTAAATCCGAACAAGTGCACCTTCGGGGTAAGATCTAGTAAACTCCTAGGTTTAATTGTCAGTGACAAGGGTATTTAGGTAGACCCTGCAAAGGTGAAGGCCATACAAGAGATGTCGGCTCCTCGCACTGAGAAGGAAGTTAGAGGTTTCTTAGGGCGCCTGAATTACATTTCCAGGTTCATTTCCCATTTAACTGCTACTTGTGAGCCTATCTTCAAACTCCTGAAGAAAGATCAAGTGGTAAAGTGGAATGATGAATGCCAGACTACCTTCGAGAGAATCAAGGAATACCTTCAAGAGCCTCCAATTCTGATGCCTCTGATTGAGGGAAGACCTTTGATAATGTACTTAACAGTGTTAGATAATTCAATGGGGTTTGTGCTGGGGCAGCATGACGAGTCTGGTCGAATAGAGCATGCAATATACTACCTTAGCAAAAAATTTATTGACTGTGAGACAAGATACTCACTGCTCGAGAAAACTTGATACACTTTGGTGTGGGTTGCTCGCCAACTGAGACAGTATATGTTGACCCACACTACTTTGTTGATATCTAAGATGGATCCAATCAAGTACATCTTCGAGAAGTCCGCTCTCTCCGGAAGAATAGCAAGATAGCAAATGATCTTGACCGAATACGATATCCAATACACGACCCAGAAAGTAATCAAAGGAAGTGTACTAGCTGATCATTTGGCTCATCAGGCTGTGGATGACTACCAGTCCATGAACTTTGAATTCCCGGATGAGAACATTATGTTAGTGACTGACTATGAAGAACCTGGACCGGATGAAGGACCTGAATAAGGATCCCGATGGACTATGGTTTTTGATGGAGCTTCCAACGCACTTGGCAATGGCATCGGTGCTGTAATCATATCCCTCGAGGGCTGTCATACTCCTTTCACCACCAGATTATGTTTCAACTGTACCAACAATATGGCGGAATATGAAGCATGCATTATGGGTCTCAAAGCTGCTATTGACCTGAGGATCAAGTTCTTGAGCATTTTCGGGGATTCAACCTTGGTAATAAGTCAAATAAAAGAAGAGTGGGATACGAAGCACCCTAATATCATCCCTTACAAATAACATGTGCTGACATTGCTTCCACACTTTGAAGAGGTCACCTTTGAACATTTTCCACGAGAAGAGAATCAGTTAGCGGACACGCTAGCTACTATGTCATCTATGTTCAAGGTCAAGTGGGACAACGAGGCTCCTCGGATCACTATTGAGAGGTTGGATGAACCAGCATACTGCTATGAGATTAACACTGAAGAGGTAGCAGAAAAACCTTGGTTCCACGAAGTGAAAAGGTATCTTGAGGCTCAAGAGTATCCTGAGGGGGCGTCTTTCAATGATAAGAAGTTTCTGAGAAGGTTCTCCGTAAAGTTCTTCCTGGGCAATGGAATCCTCTATAAGCGCAACCACGACTCTACTTTACTTCGATGTGTAGACAAGAGTGGAGCAGAGAGGATTATGGAAGATTTTCATGAAGGTACCTTTGGCACCCACTCTAGTGAACATACCATGGCTAAAAAGATCCTACGGGCAGGATACTACTGGTCCACTATGGAAGCATATTGTTATGAGCATTCCCGAACCTGTCACAAGTGCCACATCTAAGCTGATAAAGTACATGTACCTCTGGTTCATTTGAATGTCTTGACGGATCCATGGCCTTTGCAATATGGGGCATTGACATGATCAGAGAGATTAGGCCTATCGCCTTCAATGGGCATCGCTTTATCCTAGTGGCCATTGATTACTTCACGAAGTGGGTTGAGGCTGCCTCTTTTGCTACTGTTACCAAGAATGTTGTGGCGCGATTTATCAAGCATAACCTGATTTGTCGGTATGGTGTGCCAGAGAGAATCATCACAGACAATGGTACAAATCTCAACAATACGATAATCACCGAACTCTGTAAGCAATTCAAGATCCAGCATCATAATTCTTACCCTTACTAGCCAAAGATGAATGGCACTGTGGAGGCTGCTAACAAGAATATCAAGAAAATCATACAGAAGATGACAGTGACGTATAAAGACTGGCATGAGATGTTACCATTTGCTCTTCATGGTTACCGCACCTTAGCACATATGTCAACAGGGGCAACGCCTTATCCTCTGGTATATGGTATGGATGTTGTCCTGCCTATTGAGGTCCAGATCCCTTCTTTGAGGGTCATGAAAGATGCATGCTTGAAAGAAGACGATTAGATCCAGACTCGACTTGATCAACTGAATCTGATTGATGAGAAAAGGCTTACTATTGTTTGTCATTGTCAAGTGTATCAAAAATGGATGATCAAGGCTTTCAACAAAAGAGTCAGACATCAAGTATATCAAGTGGGTGATCTGGTAGTTAAGCGCATCATACTGCCATAGGGTGATCCCAGGGGTAAATGGACTCCCACGTATGAAGAGCCATTTGTAATCAAAAGCATATTTTCTGGTGGAGCCATGATTCTAACCACCATGGATGGTGACGACCTTCCTCACCATGTTAATGCGGACATAGTGAAAAGATACTACGCGTAAATAAAGACCCGCTAGGTTGACTGGCCTAGGAAAAAATAAGGGCATCTCGGCGAACCAAAAGGGTTCGGGAAAAAATTAGGGATAAAAACAAAAAAACTGTACACCCGACAAGTCGAAAACCTGCAAAGGCGGCTTGGGAAAAAAAGGGTATCCTGGTGGACTGAAAACCCAAAAGGGAGGTCCAGGAAAAAGTTAGGGATTGGAAGCGTACAACTATGTCCCATTAGATCACCTTGCGATCAGACTTCCGTATCAACTACCAAGCTCAAATAGTATTGATCAATCCAATCAGCTTCAGACAAGTAGCAAAGTGATGAGACGCTCGAAGACATAGGGGTAATAGCAGAGTTGAAACTCAATGGGATTATTACACATAGTTGTTTTCTATTTGTACACTATTTTGTGTAATTTTCATTTCTTACGACGGCATTCTCCTACTAGATCGTCAGTCTCTTTGTACAAAATGCCCGTTATAGGCGAACTTCAAAAAAAAATTCAATACAAACCATCTCTTTGAAAGTACAAAAACTATTTGTTTTTTTTCTCTGTTCTGTTTTGCAAAAAACGTCCAATGACTTATTCTTTACATATGAATTTGAATATGATCACTGTTCACAAATATTTGCATAAGAAATAGAAAGACAGTTACTAATGACTTAAGAAACGGGGCAAAATCTAAAAAAACATTTGCAGTCCCGACAGTTACTCCTTCCAGAATGGTACCAAGGCAGAGACACTTTGAGATGGAGTCACCATTTCATACAACCTCGTGACATCTATATACCCCACAGAGTAGAAACAACCAAAGTTTTGATCTCTCCTTCCCAAGCAGAAATTACTTTCTCAAGCCAAGAGTTAAAATCTGTGTTCCCCAACCGAGCTTTATAATCTTAAACAGTTTATAAAACTTCCTCCCCGATAGAGTTTATTTCTCTAACTACGGAAGTTCATTCCCCAACAGAGTTTATTTCTCTACATCGGAAAAATCTTCCAACAAAGCATCCTCCCTCCATAGAGTTATCCTCAAACAGAGTTAATCCCCAACAGAGTTATTCTCAAGCAGAGTCAATCCCCGACAGAATATCCTCAGACAGAAAGAGGAAATCCCCAGAAAATCGTTTCCATTCATCATCCTCAGCGGAAATGAAGGACTCAGCTTCCTAATACTCTTCAGTAACAGTCCGAGATTTACTTTCTCCGACTAAGAAATATCATAATAGCATCCCATATTCATACATCATGGCATGCGCATACACATTGCATACAATATAATCTCATTTATTTTGAGAACATCATCACAATGCATTTCATACATCATGACATTGCATATGACTAACTCTTTACCTTTTTCAGGGAAAGATCAAATCAACAAACACCGCTACTTATGTGACCTGGTAGTCTTCTCAAAAGCTGCGTCTGATAAAGGTCTATTTCAGCAATTTCCTCAGAAAGATGTCCTCACAAGACCTTATTTGGTTCAGTCAAATCGACACTAAGATCTCTCTGATTTCTATTCCAGTTGAAGATATTCCAAGACTTTCATCTAGTTCAGTCAAATCGACACTAAGATTTTTCTAATTCTTATCCGGTCAAAGTTAATTAAAGACCTTCCCGGGTTCAGTCAGATCGACACTAAGATCTCTCTGATTTCTATTCTAGTTGAAGATATTCCAAGACATTTGTCTGGTTCAGTTAAATCAACACTAAGATTTTTCTGATTCTTATCCAGTCAAAGTTAATTAGAGACATTCTCTGGTTCAGTCAGATCGACACTAAAATCTCTTTGATTCCTATTCCAGTTGAAGATGAACCAAGAATTTTGTCTGGTTCGGTTGAATCAATCCTAAGATTCTTCTGATTTCCATTACAGTCAAATTTAATCAAAGACCTTCTCTGGTTCAGTTGAATCAACCCTAAGATTCTTCTGATTTCCATTCCAGTCAAAGTTAATCCAAGACCTTCTCTGGTTCAGTCAGATCGACACTAAGATCTCTCTGATTCCTATTCCAGTTGAAGATAATCCAAGACTCTTGTCTGGTTCAGTTAAATCGACACTAAGATTTTTCTGATTCTTATACAGTCAAAGATAAACCAAGACCTTTGCTGGCTCAGTTCGAATTGACCATTCATTTGTTACTAATTCTTTTCCGGTAAATCCTTCTTTGGTTCAGTTAAATCGACACAAAGATTTTTATGATTTATATTCCAGTTTGAGAAACTACAAATCCTGGAGTATGACCAGACAACAGTTTAATCTCATTTCCCCAGTAAGTCGTTGTGAAGCCCGGAATACGACCAGATATCAGTCAGCCTTATCATCCTCAGCAACTCACTGCGAATCCTGGATCCTGACCAGATAGCAGTTCACTTCCGTCTCTTCAGTTAAGGGATGACTCCCCAGTAGAGTAATGGACAATCAAATCTCCTATTCTTTATTCCCCTAAAAAACATTCCCCATCGGACTCCTCCTCAGACAGCAGGAACAAGAATCCCCATAAAGAGAATTCTTACGAAGTCAGCATCTATTTGGGATGGTATCTTTAAGCCCATCTCTGACAACTCTCCGTCATACTCCCTGGATGGCATCTTTAAGCCCATACTCCCTTGCTCAATAAGTTTGCTCAGTCAATTGCTCAAGTATTGGAAAATCAACTATGCTAGGTCAAAAGTCAATTGTGGCCCATGTACAGTCAAACTTCAAGATTTTTGGTCAACATCAACATTTTGAAATGATATCCATCATTTGATCAAGGGTTGATCATGATTCCTCAAGAAATGCTCTTAACCCATCAAAACTCAAAAATGGCAAATAAGGGTTTCTTTAGGAAAAGTCAACTAAACTTTGACCAAGCATAACTTTCTCATACTTTATCAGCAATTTTCCAACCAAAGATCATTTTGAAGAAAATCCAATGCCCTATAACTTCCATTCATCCCTCAAGTTCAATAAATTCACCATTTGAAAGATACAAGTTCATACATTACAAGTCATTTTTAGAAAGTCAACAAAAGCCACATTTTTCAAGACCTTTCACATCAAGATAACATATTCAAATTCAAAGTTGATCAAAATAGGGATTGAAGTAGACATCTTGGGCTTTCCAAAAAGTAAAAAATCATCATCATGAGATAAAAATTGAGCAAGTTATGGCTTGCCCAAGTTGGGAAAATTTTGGAAACTTCAAGAATGGTGCATTGAGCAAATTTAAATTTTTGGGTCAATGGCCTAACTTTTTAAGATTCAAATATCTTCTTAAGGTAATAGAGGACCTCTAATATTATTTTTGCATGGACTTGCATTTTCTACCTATTTTTTACATATTTATTTTAATTTATTTCAAGTAAATATAAAATAAATTGTATAAAATATTTGGAAATGGGCTTAGGCATATGGGATAGTGTCTTGTCTTGCTTAGAGGCCGAAGATTTCATGCACAAGTGACCAGGTTCATCCAAGCAAAGATAAGGCATGTTTTGAAAATTTTGGAAGGCCTTGAATTGGTTGGATTCTTGTTGGAAAACATGAGTTATGGCCATAATCTTTCATATTTTATGGCCATAAACATGAGTTAATTTAAATGATAAAAAAGTCAAATAAAGAAAAGAACAAAAGAAAAATAAGAATACAAAGGGGCATCCTTCGATTAGGGAGAAAAGGGGGCTTTTCGATCCAGAGGGGAAGCTGCCTTTCGACCCAGGCAGTAGACTCCTTCGATTCACCCTTCTTTTGCTTCTTTTCGATTGAGTTTAGGAGTTGGTGTGAGCAACCTTCGATTTCCACCTTTTCTGCTTCCTTCGATTGGCCTATGAAGAAATATAGACCTGCAGAGCAGCATGAGTGTAGGTCCTTCATTCACACCCTTTTTGTATTTCATTTGAGTCTGTACAGGTTAGTTCCAATATATATTTGGACAAGAAAAGCAAACAAACCAAAAAGTACATAAACAAAGAAAATAAATAAAAGGTCATTTACATGTTATGCTGAAACGAAAGATGCAAGGTCAAGAGGACTTACCTTGCTTAAAACTGGAACTTGTGTGTGGACTGGAGTTGCTAGATGCTTCGATTTAACATTCCTGGGCATGGAGACACTTGCTTAGGAGATGGTGTGGACTCCTGGATGTCTTAGGAACAAGAATCTGGTATTCGTTTGGGCTGAAGGTGCCTGCAAAAAAAATGCTTTGATTGGGACACTTTTGGGATTTCTTTTTGAGCAATGTGGCAACGTGATCTGTGTGATGCAATTTGCGTGCCTGTGAGTCCCCCCGGATTTGTGTTTGACATCTTGTATTTATAGATGGTGGATGAGACAAGGAATCATGGCATTAAAAACCATCCATTAACAGGGCTTTGAAAATAGAATCAGACAAATTAAAAATATTTCCATTTTGAGATATATCATGCCATTTTGGAATCCTTAGTGAACCTGGACAGGTCAATTTGTGCCTTGTTCGAATTTGAGAATATTCAGAGTTTCCCTCTTCAGAGCCCCTTCGATCATCCCTTGTTCTTGTGATGATTCTAAGTCCTGATTTAAATTTCCCAAAACTTCCCTCATCAGAACATTTGTTTCCTTCGAAGGCTCTGAATTCAAATTGCACCAACTTTATTATCATGGCTCCTTCAATTAAGTATCAAGCTTTTCTCCCTTCGATGGCTTTGAACTTGACCAATCGAAGCATTATCTCATTGACTGGTCGAAGTGTTATTTTGCTCTCTTCGATGGCTCTACGTCCTGATTTGAATTGCTCATATTCTCAGTATCAGATTTTCTTCGTTTGAACCATGGTCTGCAGGAATTCGAAAGACTCAGAGTTGTCCTTATTAGAGCTCATTCAATTTTGTCTCCAATCTGCATGAATTCGAATGGCCCATCATCAGAGCTTCTGGAAACCTCTCAGTTCTTGCTCTTTTCGATCTCATTTTCTCTAACTTGGACAATTGGAATGTCACCCTGTTGATATGCCATCGAAGCATCACTTGGTTGACATGCCTGTCGAAAGACACTTTGTATGCCCTAATGAAAGACAACCTTACTTAAGATGTCCATCGAAGCTGCCTTGTTTAAGATGCCCGTCGAAAAACCCTTTGGCATGCCAATCGAAAGACCTTTTGCAGATGCCAATTGAAGGGCACTTTGTAGATGCCAATCAAAGGACACTTAACCATCATTCAAAAAATTTCCTTTTCTTTAGGAAAATGTTTGTAACCACCCATGCAAGAGAAAATCTTGGAAAAACATGAGAGGGCAAATTTTGGGGTACAACAGCTGCCCCTGTTCAATCTTCTTAAACCTGAAGATTTAGATTAGCTTGTCTGTCTTTCGTGATCTGAAGGTGGAAGATGATTGAACACTAGAGTGCCCAGAAATTTGCACTCGACGATGTGATGGTTGACTGTGTAGGAAGCAGGCTTAAAGATGCCATTTAGAGAATATGACGAAGATTCGTCGGAGATGGGCTTAAAGATGCCATCCAAAGTAGATGCTGACTTCATAAGAGGTCTCTTTGTAAGGATCTTTGTTCCTGCTGTCTGAGGAGGAGTCCGCTGGGGAATGTTTTAGGGGAATATAGTCTAGGAGCTTCGGTTGTCCATTACCCTACTGGGGAGTTATCTCTTGACTGGAGAGACAAAAGCGAGTTGTTATCTGGTCAGGATCCAGACTTCACAGTAACTTGGTGAGGATAATAAGACTGACTACTATCTGGTCCCATTCCAGGCTTCACAACGACTTATTGGGGAATATGAAATTAACTGCTATTTGGTCGATTCCAGGCTTCACAGTAATTGTAGACATTGAATTGTGTTGTACCCCAAAATTTTCCCTCTCATTTTACTCAACACATGCTCATTGAGGTCCTCAAGTTGCTCAAGGATGCCCAAGAGTTGACCAAACAAACTCTCTCCTAAGGCAATGTACCTCAAATTAGGGTTTCCATCTTCATCAGGGTGTGGGAGCTCCAAAGGTCCCAAATGCTTTCCATGGTCCTAATATGTTCTCAATATCATCCATGTCAAGTTTTATGCCTTGCACAAGAGGTTTGCTCAGTCGACTGCTCAGATGCCTGAAAATCAACTATACTAGGTCAAAAGTCAATTGTGGCCCACATACAGTCAAACTTCAAGATTTTTGCTCATCAACATTTTTAAGTGATATTCATCATTTGATCAAGGTTTGATCATTATTCCCCAAGGAATGCCCCAAATTCATCAAAACCCAAAAGTTGCTAAATTAGGGTTTCTTAGGAAAAGTCAACCAAACTTCCTCATACTTTATCAGAAATTTTCCATCCAAGGCTCATTTTTAAGAGGATGCAATTACCTATAATTCATCTTCATCCCCCAATTTCAAAATATGCACTCATAAAAATATATGAATTTCTACATTATAGGTCCTTTTGAAAAGTCAACAAAAATACTGTTTAGGTCAAAGCTTCTTAAATGAACATGGAAGACCCAATTGAGATGAGACCAAAAGGGTTGTTTAGGGGACATCCTAATATTTCTAAAAAGTCCAAGAACACCTCTCTAGGGTTAAAATTGGAAGAGATATGCCTTGTCAAAGTTGACCAATTTTGCAAATTGCCAAAAGTCAAATGTGCTCAAAAATGCAATTTTTGCCAAATGGGCCTAACTTTTTATGCTTGCACCTCACTCGTAACATCGTCCACGACCCAAATATTTACCCACACATTATTTGCTTCATTTTCCATTTTATTTTTATTTTTTATTAATTAAAAGTTGAATTAAATCAAATAAAGTGCAAAAAATACAAAAGACTTATTTTGATCTGATTTTTTGGCAGGAATCAAATCCAATCAATCTATGATGACCAAGTAGCTGAATTTGGGAAGATATGATGCAAAACAAAAACAAATCAAATCTTCATGATTTCAAGAGATTGGAATTGTTTTTGTTGCCTTAATCCATACTACTACATATACTGAGTAAGAACAAGCAAAAAACATAAGGATTGCAGTCGTGAAGAACACTAGAACAAACTCAAAAATTTGACAAAAATTGGTGGGTCGATTTCCATTCTAGAGGGCAATTCAAAGCAAGTCAAGGCTACCAATCACTTCCTGGACATCTCCAGAACATGTCTCAATCATTTGCAAGCCTTTTCACGCTTAAAAACGCACGCTACAGGCCCACAATTTGCATCCCC